>JBBBDQ010000666.1:1585000-1660000 GCA_037127315.1 Ascarosepion bandense | reverse complement strand
ATTCACAAACGAATTAAATTATTTTAAAACATTTTTTTCAGAAAATCTTGGTAAAATATATGTACTTTATTTATTACGTTTATTCAGCAGTAAATTCTGGCATTGAAATTTCAAAATTCTAATTTTTTATGTTAAATATAAATTACATCTATCACCTAGACTATTCTTCGCCCATTTCTTTTTCACGTTGTTTTATTTTTAATTTTTTTTGCCAGCACAGTATAGTAGGGTCAGTTAGGCACCGTCTGTGAGAAAAAGCACCATGACGCAATTCAATCCGCCAGAAATTTGAAAATGGCATGCTCTACTGCTTAGCATTTGCACCAAAAGCTCCAATACGAATAGAAAATAGTTTTACACACACACACACACACACACACACACACACACACACACACACACACACACACACACACACATATATATATATATATATATGCAAGTAATTGATATGTTTATCCAATATAATTTAATATGAACGTTTTTCTATGAATTTTGAATTTAGCAGATTCACGTACTTGAGTGAATAACACTGTAAAGTAGGACTGATCTCTTTTATCTATCTATCTATCTATCTATCTATCGACCTCTTACATCAATTTCGGCATCTTAGTAGCCAACAACTACATCAGTTCAAGTGTTTCCAATGCGGTTTGTGTTCTGTTAGTGACTTGCAGATAGCCACAGATGATGCACGTGTAACGGTTTTGAAATACGATTGTAATAATGATTATACTTTTGTACTTTTGTTCTTATTTCTCTCAGGCATTGAAAGCGGCCAGTTCCACATATATTGATACTATTGTAGCATTTTGTTCTATATTCTTTGTGATTCAGGACACCACTTGCACAATGATCTTATTATATGTGGACAGCAATAAGTTTGCTTTCAGATTGCTTGTAAACTTGATCAATGGCCTACTTATTTTTCTATATCCAGTGTAAGCTGGCTATACACGAGGATCTTAGTTATCCGCTCTTCACTCATTTTGATGTTATAGTCAACCTACTTCAGTTACGATTACATGAGAAAGTTTACAGTGCTACACGTTTTTCACGCCCCATAAAAGTAAGCAGTTAATATTTTTCCTTCAGGGGCTATCAGCAGATTGTTCGGATACATCCTTAGTGGAAAACATCCACCAGATTAATCTATGCTTTATATGCAGTCCACGTTTCTGACCTATACACGGGAATAGTACGAACAAAATCTTGTGTTATGCCTAATTATGTCCTTATCATTCCAGAGATAATGGCAGAACAGCCCCCATATATATATATATATATATATATATATATATATATATATATATATATATATATGTGTGTGTGTGTGTGTGTGTGTGTGTCCCGTTCGTAAACGGTGAGGATAATCCAGCAATATTAACTTAATATAAAATATTAAGTGTTATATCTATATAGATGCTCAATGGTTGTTATCCAGAGCAATATTATATTTATAAAGGAAAACTCAACACGTCATTTCAAGTGGTTATAAACTATAGTTCATTTCTATGAGCTATTTAGCTCATTTCATCAGACCTTACAATATTCCTTCCATTTGGTACAAACAGTTTTGCCGGAATAAGCATTTTCTTTAACTAAAGAGAAGGATAAAAATTAAAAAAAATAAAAACAAGAATGAAAATTAAGTAAGAAAGAAAAATAAGAAAGAAAAGCTAAAGAGAAGGGAAAGAGAAAGGAAAGAGAAAGTATTGTATAAATTTGCAAAAATAAGAAAATCGTATCTGTTGTTAATGTTATACCAATATGACGAATGTTGTATCCCTTTCGATAAACGCACCTTTAACGACCAATATCGTATAACCTAAGTACTAAGGCTGACAAAAATTAAACTGCAACCAAAACGACAGATATGTTGTACCCACTTCGATGGAACGACGATTATTATTTCGACGACTGGGTCCCAAAACTTGTTATCTTCTCTCTTGTAAAATCGCTTCCCTTTTTCAGGGTGATAAAATGACGATAATCTCACTTAATAAAATGACGTCCGTAACACGTATATATAAGCAAATGTAGACAACATTTCTTGCATTCGAACTTCAAGTGACGTGGCGTAGAGTAGAAGGTGAAGTCGAAAGTTTCAGCACACACGCATCGAGAAGCCAGAAGTTGCACTCGTCTGCGGTTTTCCCTGTGTCTTTCTCGGTATGGGTTCCAGTCTCAACTTTCTACCGACTGAATAAATACTAATTTCTCTCTCTTATAACAGCGACTACGTCTTATTTTGACACATTGTTATATATTTTCAAGGCCCATATTATATAACATTTGCTATGCTGGTTTCAAAACAAGCATACATTTTCTTGACACGGGAAATTTTACCCGCGTTTTTAATTTTGACAACAGTCAAATATTTATCTAAACATTGTCTTTTTTTCTTTTGCTAGCCAGTTTGCATATTTTTTCTGTTTCACAAAAATACACCTCTTCTCGAAATTATACAGCTCGGGTACTCTACAACATATCTACGAACACAAGAAGAATCTTATGCACAATGAATTATCGAATGCATTAATCATACTTAGAAAGTTTATTAGCAAAATTATTATAGAGAACGTTAGACTTATTAAAAGAATAAGTCACTTATTTAAGCGGAAATTTATTGCGTGTGCCGCTTTCGAATCTTACTAATATTCGAATCTGCACCCTATATTTTTTCAAAATATATCCTTCCCCAAAAGAAATACTTTTTTGCGCCAACATACATGACATTAATTTTTTTAAAAAACGAAAAGAAAAAGGTTAAAATTGAAAGATTTTAAAATGAATAAATGCATACATTCATTTCTCAAAGTAAACCAAAATAATAAATCATATTTGCATTATTTAAAAGTTCAACAACATTTACTCACTTTCTTTTATTAGACATTGAATTACATCACATAGGATATCCATAATTTAACTTGGTTTTCAATTAGTCTGATGCATATTCATGATGGTTGTTAAATTTAAAAGTTCTGAAAAACTAACGACATTTTTACGTTTGTATAGAAAATGAAATTATCCTTATATTTGCCTTGATAAAATGAGAGGATGAAACGCATCGTCTAATATAGGTTATCGTTTTGTCTTATATATATATATATATATATATATATATATATATATATATATATTCGAGCACCACCAGGGATAGCGATTCCACGTAGGGTTGGACTGCACATCTATCTCATAATCGGCAAAGGAGAGGCTCTAAGCGACAGTGGACACACCATGACAAACCGACCGAGACAGTGCAAAATATGCGACCCCTATCCGATCGCCTGTATCACAGCACTGGAGAAGATATACGGGTGGATCATTCACTTGCAGAATCCGGTGTTAAATCTGGCAACCTGAAGAACAATAGCCAGGGGAAGGTCCAACTATCAAAAGCCTTGGACTGGTCCAAATTGAAAGTTGTGGGAATGGGACTTGGGATAATCTATGGCTTCCTTCGACCATGATCAGATTAATTTTCTTTTTTATACAGCTTGTTCTCTACATCCACTTCCTCCTAATCTTAAAAAAAAGAAAACCGCGGTGAGAGCATATCCTCCACCTCCATACATTTAGCTATTGCAGTTGCAACAGTTGCTGTTGTCTTTGCTGCATTTGTAGCTAGTGTTTTACTACTGTTTTTCTTTTTCCTGACACTGCTTTCTTACTGTTGTTGGGGTTGTCGCTTTTGCAAAAACTAAGGCGGGCATTGTCACCTTAGAAATCTTCTTAGAGGTAAACTATCGCCCGGTTCACACTCCACCCACGTCTATTGAACGGGTGAAGAGGCTCATCCCTTGTTTCCTGTTTAGGATGTGGTTTCCGGCTTTCTCTTTTCCAATCTTTTCACTCTTACGTAGCCCCCTACACATCAGTGGCGTTACCGCCTTGCTCGGGGTGATATGATTAAAAAAAAAGGTGACAATGACCCGTAAGTGATTTAACGACATCAACGTTGTATTAACTTCCACATGCTGGAAACATCTGGTAATCTTTGCAGACTGTCGAACCGACACTGTTCGTAATGAACAAAAAATACCTCCAAATGGTCCTCCGAAATGTCCGTTATTTTTGTCTTACGAGTGCCCATATACTCGGTTTGCAACCTCATGATTTCAGGGCTCTCTATTCTGCTTGGTCTTCTGCTAGCGTGATGTCTCACATAGCATTCGACCGTCTTGTTAGCATTTTTGTGGTCATACTGGGGCCTCTGAAAACCTTCTCCATTATCTCCCTGTTGCATCAATTTAAGGGTTTTGACATCCGTGATCAGCATGGAGATTGCCTTGCTAGCTACTGTTAAGAAACTGTTCAGAGCTCGTTTTTCGAAATTAAATCTTTGTACATCTCCTAGACTTCATTGTACTCTGGGCTCTTTTGATGGAGTAATAGGAGAGAGTTGTTTCGCGCTTTGGGAAGACGCCTCCATAATGGTGAGGCTTCTACGCCAGCGTATAACAAAAAAAAATGTTAAAAAAGACGAAGGTACTTGCAACACGAAAACAATTTGGACAGACAAACAAAACGGTACTAAAACACCGTAATAAATAGGTCATTTAGTGTTCTACTTGTTACTCAAACAAAACCACTCAGGAAATGTAAACGTTCGTCAGGTGGTCGAGGGTAATTATATTTCCTAACGTTTATTTATTTGTATACACAACAGGGAGGGGTAAGGGGTTCGAAACGGAATAGACTGGCCAGCAATTCTGTGAAATTTAAAATAAAATAAAAATAAAAGCATTAATTGTTTCTTTTAATTTCCACAGTAATTTTTATATAACTGTTGGGATACGTTCTTCTTCTTCTTCTTCTTCTTCTTCTTCTTCTATGTGCCCTGTCCCTTCAGGACGTAGGCGATCATGGCTTTCCACGTTTTCCTATCCCTTGTGGCTCTTAGTATGTTTACTCCTGTTGCTCCTGGTAACCCCCGTTCCGTCATCCACCTGATCAGACCCTGCAAATATATTATCCACTGCCTTCCTCTGTCTCTCCTTCCTTCAATCTGACCAGCCAGTATCAGGTTCTCCAGGCTCTCCTTCCTCATTGCGTGTCACAGGAACTTCAGTTGTCTCTTCCTGATGCTCAATATCAATTTCCTTTTTGTTGCCATTCTTTCCAACACCTCATCGTTGCTTGCATGCTCAGTCCACGATATCCGTAGCATCCTTCTGTAGAACCACATTTCGGCCGCTTCCAGTTTTGTCCTCATTTTCGATGATATTGTCCAGCATCACTGCCGTATTGAAGAACTGATATCATGTAGCAGTCCAGCACTCTTTTCTTTGTTTCTATTGAGATTTTCCTGTGTGTTAGTATTTTGCTCATCTTCTGGAACACGTCCTTTGCCATGCCAATTCACCTTCGGATCTCCGTGTCGCACTTTCCATCTACTGTTAGCACACTTCCTAGGTATTAAATTTTTTTTACTTGCTTGATTCTGTTATCTCCCACCTGTAATTGGTATTTTGGGTGGTATCTTTTGCTGATGACTATGCACTCAGTTTTCTTAAAGTTTATTTGTAGTCCCTTTTTTCACTCTCCACTGCTACTTTCTGTATGAGGTCTTGTAGTTTCCTTTCCGTGTCTGCAATCAGCACTGTATTGTCCGCATACCTTATGTTGTTTAGGTTGTGGCCTCCAATAACAAATCCTGGAATGTCATCTCGGGTCCTCAAAATATTCTCGCTGTATAGGTTGAACAAATTCGGTGAAAAGACACATATACGTTATTATCTCCAATTTCTTTTGCTGGAACAACATGCAGACATCTCTTCCAATGTTGTAAGGCTCGACATTTTTAAAATATACTAGTTACATTAGTGAGTTGAATATATATATTGAAATCCAACAAGATGAATATGTTAAGAACAGGTAGAAAAAAGTGTCTGTAATTTAACATGTTTAACTTTAACAATCTTCTTCAGAAACTTTTTAAAGCCGAATCATTTAAATTTTAAAAAAATCCAGAGACAGTATGTTGATTGACGTTTGATTTCATTGGTCAGATATCACGTATATTATAGTTTGTTTGGTTTTGAGGCTTAACGACCTTATAGTTTGTTTGGTTTTGAGGCTTAACGACCTATCAATCCTTATGGGATCATTTAAGGTCATAACCAATGAGTTTGGGTTAGGTTATTTTATTTTTACAACATTTTTCTTTCACGATTCATTGGGATTTGTTTTTAAGAGCAGGGTCCCCAAGTCCTATTCTTGTTATTTAACCCATAACTGGAGGGAATGGACAGATTAATACCTTTCCCAAGGGTACCAGTGCTTAAGTGAATGCAGGGTATTTAACTGGAATTCGAACTCGGCTCACCGATTTATCTTTCCGAGCCGATATCCACTGCGCCACAACGCACATCCGTCACTATATGCTTACAGCACCTGGTATTCCCAAGCGGTCGCCCATCTAAGTACTGAACAGGCTCAACGTTGCTTAACATCGGTGATCGAGCGAGAACCGGTATATTCAACGTGATAGGCCGTAAGCCGTATAATAAAGAAATAGATAAAAATTTTAAATACAGAGAAAAGTGAAAAAAACTTATTCCTTTTTATTTGTGTGTGACACGTGTAATGAAACTGGTTGATGTTTATTTTAAATGTAAGTGTATGTATGCGAACATTTTCATGTGTCGTACGTATTTATACTATAAAGTGTATGTATGCGAAATTACCCCTTATGTGTCGTACGTATTTATACTATATATGTATGTATGCGAAATTACTCATGTGTCGTAAGTATTTATATTATAGCAATGCGAAATTACTCTATGTGTCATATGTATTTATACTATAAAGTGTATGTGCGAAATTACTCTTATGTGTCGTGCGCCGATACTATAAAGTTATGTATGCGAAATTACTCTATGTGTCATATGTATTTATACTATAAAGTGTATGTATGCGAAATTACTCTATGTCGTAAGTATTTATATTATAAATTTATGTATGAATACTTATGTGTCATATGTATTTATACTATAAAGTGTATATATATGCGAAATTACTCTATGTGTCGTAAGTATTGATTATAAAGTTATATATGAAATTACTCTATGTGTCATATGTATTTATACTATAAAGTGTGTATGTATGCGAAATTACCTATGTGTCGTAAGTATTTATAATATAAAGTTATGTATGCGCTCATCTATGTATTATGTATTTATACTATAAAGTGTATGTAGCGTGAAATTACTTATGTGTCGTGTTATTTATAATATAAAGTTATGTATGCGAACACATCTATGTGTCATATATATTTATACTATAAAAGTGTATGTATGCGAAATTACTCTATGTGTCGTGTATTTATACTATAAAGTTATGTATGCGAAATTACTCTATGTGTCATATGTATTTATACTATAAAGTGTATGTATGCGAAATTATCCTATGTGTCGTAAGTATTTATACTATAAAGTTATGTATGCGAAATATCTATGTGTCATATGTATTTATACTATAAAGTGTATGTATGCGAAATACTTATGTGTCGTAAGTATTTATATCATAGTTATGTATGCGAAATTACTCTATGTGTCATATGTATTTATACTATAAAGTGTATGTATGCGAAATTACTCTATGTGTCGTAAGTATTTATACTATAAAGTTATGTATGCGAACATTTCATGTGTCATATGTATTTATACTATAAAAGTGTATGTATGCGAAATTACTCATGTGTCGTGTTTATACTATAAAGTTATGTATGCGAAATTACTCTATGTGTCATACGTATTTATACTATAGTGCATGTATGCGAAATTACTCTATGTGTCATACGTATTTATACTATAGACGAATTGAAGCAACATTAGTAGTGATGTCTGCCAAGAGGAGAAATTGGCAATAATAACGTATCCAAATAAAAAGAAGCTCTTAAGTGAGAGACCTGAAGTTATGTCCGGATGTAAAGGCACTACTAGAAAATATATTTTCGGTTTGTTCGAACACAGATGATATATTTTTCTCTCCCCGATTAATTTCTATTTACTCTTGCTTTATCCCTGTTCTTCTGTTGGCCTCCCTGTTGTTTATATAAATAAACAAACTAAATGCTAGTAAATATAATTAGAATCTACCGCCTAACTAAAACTTATCGGTTGGGACCATAATAGCGTAAGAGTTTAATATCATTATTTATTAGTAATATAAATCTGTACACATTTGAATTGCTTATCTAAAATTTTTTATATAACCGTTTCTTCGTCTGTTTTAACTCCAAATAATAAGTGCTTTATTATATATATATATATATATATATATATATATATATATATGTATGTATTGTAACAAAGTTGTAGAACTCGTAGGTTTTTTAACATGTTGTTCATGCATTTATTTTTATAAACAGTGCTCGATACGAACGTAGAACAACCCAAAAAAGTTACAATATATTTATATATATATTTATAGTGTATGGTTAGGTCTTGAAGGCTGTCACAATGGGCTTAGTAAAATAAAGGAAGGTAAAGAAATTGTTGGGTATTACCTATTTATTACACATTAATATTTCGAGATCAAAATCTCATCCTCAGAATAACAGAGAAGCGTGCGTCTGTTCGAGTGAGTCCGTGCCTTTCAAGGAATGGTCATTCATGGCTGCTTCTGCTGTCATTAATTGTAGCAAGTACTCTTGTGTGTGTGTGTGTGTGTGTGTGTGTGTGTGTGTGTGATTTACAGTTGGGACATTTTTCTGGTCTGATGATATCAGTCTGCTTTAATATGTAGTTTAAAATTTACACAATGCTTCAAGCAAATTACAAAACTTTAATATATATATATATATATATATATATATATATGTATATGTGTGTGTGTGTGTGTAATTAGTCATTTACTTAGTTTTTGATTATAATTAAATTAGACTAGTACACAGTTGTATTAAAAAGTGTTCAATACAATTATATTGTAGAACTTTCGAATATTTTTCATTTAGACATGAGTTATTTTTCGACCTAGGTTTCTACCTTTTGGTGTCTTCAGGCGATTTACAATAACTGAATTTACCGTTTTCCAAATGATCACGTAAAAGGGATCTTTTATGAAGGCGCAATTTGCAAAATTAGGAGAAGTTACTTAAATACTTAAATACTTTCATCCATGATTGTATGATCTTATTTTTTTGACATTTTGACATAATTTCTGTTCTTTCATTTAGTAACTAATTTTTGTCTGGGAACAACAAAATAGCAAATTTTTCCTAAAGGCATAATCTGCATATTTTACAACCGTTGTAAGGTTTGGCTATTTTTACTAGACTTCATGTTATGCCGTGGTATTTTCGATACTTTAATTTTAATTTCCACGCCTGGTTAGCTAGTTTTGCACAATTTTTAGGTTTTCTAATTTAAATGTAGACTTATGGTTATCTGATCTAAATTTAAAATGTATTTGTTAAATCCTAAAAATGTTTTGCTTAGACCATTTATGTCATGTACTTTTGCTTTGTAAATAATTCCTTTTGTATTACAAAGTCCGTTAAGTGGGCATTTATTTTTGTCCCTACAGTTACGTTCCTTGTTAATGATTTTGTTTTGTACGTTGTTATTTAAGCTTCCAGAGATTTTGTTTAAATAATTTTCTAAATTATGAGTACAGCTATAATTCAGTTTAAGTGAATTCCTATTGAAAATTTCGTTTAATTCTGACCTTTTTAGAAAATTTTTATCAATTAGTTTAAAAAATATTGGTTTTTACCTCTAAATTAAATGGTGAGTTGAACCAGATAATGATTCGATTTCTGTTATTCTTTTTTATTTGTCTGCTTAGTTAAGGAAGGTTTGTATTGTCAAATGTTCTTATGGCCATATATATATATATATATATATATATGGATAGAAAGTTGCATAAATTAATAAATATACATATGAGGGTACGCACATATATAGTATTATTTAGGCGTTAATAAAACCATGCTCAATATATATATATATATATATATATATATATATATATATATATATATATATATATATATACATACACACAATTAACTAGGAGAAGTTCAATCAACATTCTACCTTTATCTTGATATTGAGCACTTTATGACAAAACACCAATTTTAGTCAATAAGCATATATATATATATATATATATATATATATATTCTTAAGGCAATATTCATTAAAAATAAGCAGACACAACGTTTGCAATTTGTTTAATCGGACATGTCTAAAAGAAAATTTGCTACTAATATATATATATACAACATTAAACGAGGTACTGGTTAGATCAGTAGATGGTTGTTCGAACAAGAGCTCAATGCACAAACAAATGTCCTGAAATTATATGTCGAAGAAAAAAATGTTCATTATTTGCTACCCAAGTTTCAACCATAACGGTTTCGTCTGGTAGCAAATATATATTCCCGGTCCCACGCTTTTCCTTATCTACATTAACGATTTCCCCGATGTAATAAGATGCCAAGTAGGCATATATACGCAGACGACACCGCGCTTTACTCTCGTCTTGATAAAAAAAAATCTGCCGTAGCTGACATAGCAAACCTTGCTGCCGAGCTTGAAAAGGACTTCTAATCTGTGGTGGACTGGAGTAAGTAATGGCTCGTGAATTTCAAGGCTTTCAAAACGAAGCTGCTATCTATTAACCACCACAGATAATCGCTCTTACCCCCCCATTAGCATGGATCAGTCTAGTCTCCCTGAAAGTAAAACACCTCGCCTCCTCGGGTTAACTCTCACAACAGACCTCAAGTGGAATGACTATATAGAATCCATAGCTAAATCTGCTGCTAAGAATCTCGGTTCTCTGTGCAGGGCCAGGAACTTTTTCCCGTCTGAAACAATCCTGCACACAAACAAATCTACCATCCGTCCGTGCATTGAATACTGTTGCCATATCTGGTCGGGTGCTCCTACTATCCAACTAGGGGTCCTTGACAAAATCCAAGGGAGAATCTGTAATGCGATCGATCCCGACTTGGCAGTCACTTTCTCACCGGCGCAATGTGGCTTTCATGGCTTCTGCTCAGATAAACTTAGCTCACTGGTACCCCACATACATGAATTTTCTCGAGCCAGAAGATTAGCAAGTAGGTGCCACCCTTTTACCGTGAAACGAATAAATTGTAAACGCAAGTTCTACTGCATCAGCTTCTCTCGCATTTCCCTCCTGTGAAATTCCCTTTCATTTACTTGCTTTCCCGACAGCTACAATCTTCAAGAATTCAAGTTTAAAGGCAATCGACATCTCCTACCTCACTAACTTGCATCCTCTCCCTCTCTCATGCTTCTTTCTTCGTTCACTCCATTCTCATCAGCATTCTCATCCTTCTCCTACCCTCCATTTGACGCCCCGTGTAACCTGTCACCCTTTCTCATAACTTACCTGCTATGTAAACCCCTACTCAACAGTGGCAGTAAAAGGCCTTGCTTGCAGCGACACGATTATATATACGTCTGTGTGTTTGTATGTGTGTGTATGTTAGTGTTATTTTATATTAATATAAGCGCTATATTTAGGGGTTACACATGTTTATGTTAATACCTACGGCCTGTGTGATCGTAAGTCTTAATAAAATATGGCCTTGCGACTGAGATGAAAATTGTGTTCCATTAAATCCTATTGTTTTCTATATTTTTTAAGTATGTTCCTGAAAAGGATTCAGAGAATTGTTCTCTGTCAGAAAACTATTGAAAAGATTTTTGGATTGTTAAATCTGGAACATGGTTTTCGTGTCCATCCACGCTGATGTCCAGCCGGGACGGCGGTTTGTCAGTGAAAGAACAGTGGTACATGCCAGCGAGTCCGATATTGAGTCGAGGTAGGACGCCTGCTGCGAGTCAAATGAAAGTCTCAACGAACAATTACAAACGTCATTAGTGGGTCAGCAAGTTTCCAGCGAAGCAGCGTGAACCTACGGCGGAAAAAGACCACGCGAAAAGGACGCGATTGTTGACTAAATAAAGCCAACTCTAGTGGCATGATTCCCAAATATTACATTCCATAAATTAAACATCTGCTCAAATATTTATCTGCTTTTGCGTGTTTAATAATTCGAACAGGAAGGCTCAACTTACAGTTTTCCGTTTTTTTTTATTACCAAATATACCCACTTTATTACGACACCGACACATTGTCTCTCTCTCTCTCTCTCTCTCTCACACACACACACACACACACACACACACACACACACACACACACACATATGTAGCCGGACAATACGCCGAAAGTCAATTCGCCGACAGAAAATTCACCGACGGACAATTCGCCGACGGACAATTCGCAGACAGACAATTCACCGACGGACAATTCGCCGACGGACAATTCACCGACAGAACAATTAGTCGCCGTTTTAAGTCTTTTCAAGTTTAAGCTCTCACCTATTTTTTTTAGGACATTCTTTCTAAGCTCTTCCGTCGTTATCGTGGAGTTTGTCAAGACAGAACGAAAAGGCAGAAAGCTATTATTTGAGAAATACGCCAATATTGTTGACAAAACTACTTCTTCTATGCGCCTTGTACCTTCAAGACGTAGGCGATCCTGGCCTTCCAATCTTCCTACTCCTCGTAGCTTTAACAAGATTTATCTTCTTACACCCCCATCCAAACCTCGCCCTACCATCAATTTGCTTAAGCCCATCGAGTATGTTACGCGTTGCTTTTACTTGCCTCTCTTTCCCTTTATCCGACCTTTGAGTATCAGATTCCCCAAGTCCTCCTTCCTCATGACAAATCGCAAGAACTACAGCTGTATTTTCCTGGTGTTAAGTATTTGTTTACTTTTCGTTTTCATCTTCTTAAGAACCTCGTCGTTGCTTGCATAGAAAGTCTAAAAGTTACTGGTGGAAACACGGAAAACTGTACAATGCAAGACTGACAACCGATGATGTAATTAGCAGAACGTCTTCGGAACATTCGCATCCACCAAGACCTGGATAGTTCGCCGACTGTTTCCAAAAAAATGAATTTGTCTATGAATTGACAGACGGCGAACTGTCCGTTGGAGAATTGTCTTTGCGCACAAGATATATATTAGACTTCACTTTTTATTAATCCGAGAGATTCTTATCATTTTAAACGTTATTTTTAGTGGATACTCATATTTGAGTAAACCTTCCGTTTATTTACTAAACTTCATATTTATTTATTTTTGTCTATCGACCTGAATGTTCGAGAAATCATATTAAAGAAAAAATTGCGTTTTCCGGTAGGATTTGAACTTGCGTCGCTAAGGGCATGAAGTGATGGCTACATTCATTCCTGTCACGTTTTAACATTTCTCGAAATATCAAGCCGGTAGACAGAAATAAAAATATATACTGCTTAATAAATAAACGGAGCGTCTACTCAAATACGAATAGCCACTAAAAATAACGTCTAAATTAATAAAAAAATTTGTAAATCATATGTTTTAAACTCCTGTTCGGGGTCTCTCCTTTGCCGCAAGATCAAAGACAAGAACCCGAACCAAGCGCAACCAACCCCGTCGACCCAATTGTGGACCAATAGGGTGTTAATAATAACAAGTTTAAACGGTTGAACCAGTGGATGAAGAGGGCTACGCATAACGGATATGTTATAGAAGGCGCCACCCAAATTTATAACAGTCAGCAGCAGTTCGTTGTTCTTTCATAACTGGAATCTGTATGATATCATATTAGTAGCTGAGGAATGTCAGGAAATCAAGTGTGAGAATCACCTCTTGACAAGTTGAGGTCCACCTTAAACAAATTTATGCCATTGGGACTTTCTTTCACCTCTAATCAACTCTTACAAAGTCAAATAGGGATATAGAATGGATAACTGGGCAGGTTGTGATGAAACTTCAATTTTTTAGTCCTGAATTATCAAGTTGATGGCAAATGTATCCATCAGCACCGTCATCATAAAGGAAGCAACCATTAAATAAGAAATTAAATTCTTGGACTCGAGATGACGACGATGACGACAGCGGCGTAAGCAGCGGCGGCGGAGGCGCGTAGAATGTATGAAAAATGGTTAATATTTTTCTCAGACTGCTTTTTCGACAAGGATAATGATGTCTTTGTTCCTGATCACGTCGGTGAGAAACATTTAAGTCACCAAAAGATCACACATTGTAACATGATTTTTTGTCAGTGGCTATCAACTATTATTTCCTGTTAGAAAACGCATAGAAAGTAGGAAAAATGGCTAATATTTCATTAAGACTGTAGATTAGAATTGAAAGGTTTCATTAAATGATATTTTAAAAACTTTTTAATGCCAATTACAGGTGAGGGACCCTAAAATCAAGCAGGTACAGAAATTTAAATATCTAGGAAGTGTTTTAACAGAAGACGTAGAGTGCGACACTGAAATCCGAAGGCGAATTGGCATGGCGAAAGAAGCATTCCATAAGTTGAATAAAGTATTAAAAAACAGGACAATTTCACTAGACACAAAGAGGAGAGTACTGAATTGCTATGTGATGTAGGTTCTTCAATATGGCAGTGAATGTTGCACAATATCTTTGGAAATGAAGGAAAAACATGAAGCAGTTGGAATGTAGTTCTACAGAAGGATGCTCTGGCTATCATGGACCGAGCATGTGAGCAATGACGAGGTTTTAGAAAGGATGGAGACGAAAAGAAAATTAATATTGAGCATCAGAGAGAGACAGCTAAAGTTTCTGGGACATGCAATGAGGAAGGAGGGTTTGAAGAACCTGTTACTAACAGGCTAGATAGAGGGAAAAAGAACCAGGAAAGCAGTGGAGAACATATTTGAAGGTGGATGACGGAACGAGGGTTGCATGGTGCAACAGGAGAAAGCGTGCTAAGAGCCACCAGGGATAGGGAGATGTAGAAAGCCATGATCGCCTACGTCCCGAAAAGACATGGCACATAAAAGAAGAAAAAATCTCGTTGGTACGAAAATAATTTTATTCAAAATTACTATCATTGTATTTGCGTTTGTTTTACACAGACTTTGCTTTTGTGACAAGAAAAAAATGATATATTTAACATTCATTTACCTGTTCTCATTAAAAACGGGCAAATGTGAATATTCTCTTTCCCGCAAAGTAGGAACATAACGACATATTCAAAAGTAGCATTTATTTATTTTAGTACTACATAAGAGAGACCACAAAAATGTAGATGTGAGTAGTTTTTCATGATTTATACTTACACTGTAAAATCCTTTCACAAGTCAGCCACTAATTATAATCTCCATTCATGTTTTCTTTATAGGATCTTTGATAGCGGCGTTCAAAGTCCACTATGTTCCGGTGAAAACACTTCCTTTGCTCCTCTGAGCACGCCTTCCTCACTTTCTCCTTGAATTTACCATGACGAATGTCAAGAATATGGACTTTGAGAGACAATCTGCAGCACCGTAGTTCTGCACCAGGGTTTTAACAAGCTCCACAAGGTTTTCAAGTTGTGACTCTCCAGGAATCCCAGATACCTTGCGACAATTCTGTTCTACGTTTGCTTTCTCCGTCCTAGAGATCTTACTGGGGAATTAGTTGCACTCTGTGAACTTCTTTATTTGTGGTCCGACTCAGAAAACGGTGTCGATTTTGGCACAGTGGCTCCTATTTGACGTTGTTTCTCCCTAAACTAAACTCGGTCCGCTGTGAGCAGTCCCGACTCTCGAAGTATGTCGTTGTGTCCCGACTGTGACAAAGGCAAAGCTGATAAGGAGGTCCGGATTGGTAACTTTTTTCAGCAGAATATACTCTCACGAACCGATACAAGGAAGATTGAAAAAGTTAATATTTTGTTAAATTCGTTGGAATCAGCATGCTCGTATACTCGGAATTGGCTCATCATCTTTATATAGGATCATTTAATAGACCATCCACAGAGAAACCCATTAAGTATTCACTGAAATATCAGTTTATCCTTTCAAAACATTGTCTACTCTTTGCTGTCCAGAATAGACTTGGTAGACTATTCTTCTTTAAACAAGAAAAATTGATTGATAAATATCCTGCATGACAAAATTTCCGTTCACTAGTGGCAAATTGAATCACACTGATAAGCTATTCCAGGCCCCCATACAATCATTGACACCCATAATCGATCAGTTTACACTGTTTATCTGAAAAGTAAGAAACATATTACATAAAATTATATCATAACGGCATAATGATATCAATAAATTTAGGTAAACAACAAAACCACAAAACCGGTAACGTTTATATCAACTCTATAGTAATTATCCGAAGTATCGTGAACATTTTTTTATTCAAAGTCAAACTAAATTTTAACTTTAAGAATACCGCTTTCACCTTTAAAGATGATCTCGGAAGGAGATTGAAAGTACTTTGAAAATGGAAAAAAAAATCAATTTTCTAAGTTACAATAAACGGAAGATTATTCGTGAGTATGAAGAGATTTTATAAGAAAATAAGCAGGATCCATTGCCATATCTGCTGCTATGAAAGCCGGCTCCCTGTGCAGGGCCCGGAAATTTTTCCCACCTGAATCTATTCTGCACATATACAAATCTACCATCCGCCCGTGTATTGAATATTGCTGCCATATCTGGTCGGGTGCCCCTGCTGCTCTCCTTGGGCTTCTTGACAAAATACAAAGGTGGATCTGTAACGTGGTCGATACTGACTTGGCAGACCGGCTGCAACCACTCTCACACCGGCGTGATGTGGCTTCCCTGTGCCTCTTCTACAAGTACTTTCATGGCTTCTGCTCCGATGAGCTTAGATCACTGGTGCCGCCTAAGCACGAATTTACACGAGATACTAGATTAGCAACTAGGTCCCACCCTTTTACAGTTAAACAAATAAGATGTAACCGTAAATTCTACTCCAACAGCTTCTTTTCTCGCGCTTCCCGCCTGTGGAACTCCCTTCCACAAGTCTGCTTTCCCGACAGTTACAATCTCCAGGTGTTTAAATGTAGGGTCAATAGACACCTATCACACTAACTCCCAACTATTCTCACAACACTCTCATCTACCCAACCCTCATTCTCGGTATCCTTACCCGCCTATCACCCACCCTCTGTCATTTCCTATATTTAATCAGCCTTTCTTAACTCTACGTAGCCCCCTGCACAGTAGTGGCAGTGACATGCCTTGATCGGGGTGAAACGCTTATAAAAAAAAAAAAAAAAGATATAATGTTTGTAATTTATTTAATCAGACGTGGTGAAAAGAGAATTTGCTGCCTAAATACACGAATTATAAAATATATAATCCAGCAGCCCATCATAACAATATCCTCTAGTAATTTAAACGTGGCCTTGTGAAAAGGCAGATTGAAGTAAATAATGATAACATAACAACTCTCGACAAACGGAAGCAAGAAATATATGACATGCTAAAATGAACGAAAGCAACACCGTTTTAGAGATTAAATCACAAAGTAACGTTATATTTTCGACTTTGAAGTAATTAACTATTCTCATTTAATAATACTTCCTCAACTCTAAGCACTTAAGTGTTTTTCCAGAAAATATCTATCATATAATTAACACAGAATTAAGCAGTTACAGGGGGGAAACTAGCAGAAAATTAGAGTTGAATTTCCAGCAGGTAAAAATATGAAAGAAATCTACTGCAAATTATATGTATTCGTTTGATTAGAAGAGAAAAGCATAAAAATAAACACAATTTATATATATAATTTATTTGTTTGAAAATGATTTTTAATCGATACTCGTATTTGAGTAAATATCCTGTTTTTAATCAAACAGTATATTTATTTCTACCGGCCTGATTATTTACAATAATTTTTTTTTACGAAAATTTGTCATTCGGCATGATTCAAAATGAGACCCCTATCAATCTAGGGAAAGCCACTGGTGCGTTTTAGACTCCTCGACCACGAATGATTTCACGATTTAATCGAAGTCAAGTGCAGCCTTGTATCACACAATTTTCGATTCTACGTAAATAACCATCTCTGCTCTGAAATGTATCGTAATGTCAACAAATGTAACCATACAATATTATGGATAATTTCGAAGATTGACGAAATAGTTTTAACAACCGACATATGTAATTTCTTTGTTTGAACGTTATTTTTAATAATGTTCAAATAAATATGTTATTTATAATATATCTCATTAACGTATCCAGGGTTAATACATGTAATATATACTGAACAGTGTGCGTTTGCTTCATAGCGTATACGTGAATGTTAGATATGCTACAATGAAAACAAGACGTGATCATGTCAAGCCAATTTAATTATACGTATAAAGTATTCAAAATGTACCTTTAAGATTTATATGTGAGCATGGATGGATATGTGTCTGTGGGCATATGTAAGTATAAATACAAGCGCATTTATATGTACATTTGTAGATATATGAACATTTGTTCATGTGGTTATAAATAACTAACAGTATAGCCCGGCGTTGCTCGGGTGTAATGAAAGCTTTAAAACTAATCCATGGTCCTGGAGCTCAGACACTTTGGACGTTGCCACGAAAGACTAAAAAGCAATAGTTGTTTCCAGTTAAAGCGAAACTGTAGATTGAAAGAAAAATGAATGAATGTAAGTCCAATTTTGATTTCCTGGTATCGATATCAAGTAAATTTTTTTCAGCGTAAACTGAATTTTGAAGGCTAAATAAGTCTTCTGGGTAAATGGTATCATGGCTGAGATTAAGAACTACAATTATACCTACTTAGAGCCAAACCCGAAGCAAAAACTAAAATAAATCGGCTGAAAAAATACAGACATACAGGTAGATAAACAGACACACGCACAAACATCTTGCTTTTATATGTATGTATTATCGATTTTTTGCACTATTGTAAGAACTGCAACCTTGAAACTTCTGAATATCGTTTCTTATGTCTTTATCGATGAATGTATCAAATCTGATTAAAATTGAACCACTCCTTCTATAACCCGATTTTTTCGATTATTGATTTTCGATATTTATCGGGGCTACCTCGACACAACACCTAGCTCAGAACACTCGCAGACACTTATAGTACAATTGTGTAAATTTTCAAGAAAATTGATTCAGCCGTTTCGGAGTCTATAGGTAACGGACACACACAATAGACAAATTTCTATTTATAAATAAGTTTAGATTATACGTGAATGTGTTAATATGTAGGGTTACACCTATATACGTATCTATGAGCTTAAGAGTAGTCGTGTAAAGACTTTATGGTCACTATCCAAGAAGGATGACCTCTTCGCGACTAGTCTAGATCCCCAACTGAGATAACACCAATGTTTCTGTTTTTAAATCCTTTTACTTGGTTTCCTTTTCATTTTAAAGAAATGCTTATTCCGGGAAAATATTTATAACGAATGGAACGAATATATTGTGGTCTGATGAAATGGGCTAATTTAGCTCATAGAAATGAATAATAATTTCTAAATGACGTGTTGAGTTTTCTTTTATAAATATCATATTGCTCTGGATAACATCCATGGAGCTCTTTATACAAATAAAACACTTAATGTTTTATATTAAATTGAATTTGTTGGATTATCCTCGCCGTTTACGGACTCGACATATATATATATATATATATATATATATATATATATATATATATATATATGAAAGAATATTAATAAAAAGTTTTGAATTTAAAAATGTACTTTTTTTGAACAGTATTTGTTTATTTTTATTATATTTTATATTTCAGACCGCCCTCGGTCTTTCATCAGAAACAAGTGATTTTTAAATTTGAATTAGAAACGTATTTCACGATAGCGTCCGAATATTTTTTGTTTACATCACGTGGTGTGTTTGTTCACAACATGCGGCACGTCCGTAGAGAAAGTCTGTTTGTTTTAGATAAAAATTTCTTGGACTATCTGAAAAAAAATTTTTAGCTATTGAAATATTTGTAAAGATTCAACACACCTAAGTCCCTATTTAACCCTAGCTTGTGTGTATTTAATTTTAAAATCCAGTATTTTTCTTTCTTTCTGCGTGTGTATGTAGAACTAAAATTGGAGTCTATTAGTAAACATTTGCAATTTTCTAAAGTATGATCAGGTTGATTAAAATGGGCTGCAATTGGGGAGTATACATTATTTTGTCGTATATTTAGTTTGTGATTATTGAAGCGAAACCTAAAGCTATTACCGGATTCGCCGATATATCCAAAGATTTTTGCAACATCTGCATTTCAAAGAAAGAACTAAAAATTGAAGATTGCGTGCTTTTCTTTTAAAACGAATATACCAGTTCACATCGGTCCAGAAGAACATTATCTTACGTATAGATTTTATCATATACTCATTAATATTAATCTATTCCTGATCTAACTTGGTGGTTAATGGTAATTGTGAGATTAGAAGATTTTGAATTTTAGGTAAATCTTTCCTCTAAAATTTTAGAGTTTATGCCCTTGTCATTTAAATATTTTCAATATCCTAGCCTAGTAGGATTTCATTAAATCAAAGAAATTCTTAAACGTTTATGATTACACTTGTCATTAGAAGTGGAGCCCCCAAATCGGAAATTACTTTTGACTCAAAAATTTCCCTCCCTCTCTCTCTCTCTCTCTCTCTCTCTATATATATATATATATATATATATATACGCACAGACCCCACCAACGAATATATATATATATAAATATATATCATCACATTTTAGTATATATCTAAGGAACGGTGGTTTAGAGTGATACATACGCCACTATATTGGTTCCTTCAAAACGGAAATTACTCATGACTCAACATAAAAGTTTTTCTTTTTTATCGTGTTGGTTCAAAACGACGCAGAAAATATTAATTCATCTGATCTTCACTTCTAGCACTTTGAACCATTCTGTGATCCTTTTCAGGAAAAAAGTAGATATGTACGGATTACTTGTCAGGAAAAGATGAAATGAAAATGCGGGCGATCATAGCCACCAGATTTCTTAGGCATGTCTTCTTCACATCACTCCCAATATTTTCTTTGTCATCTATTTACACAGGCTTGTTAAGTAAGTTACTTGCTGCTTTCCTATACCAATCTTACTTTTAATACATCCTGTGAGTGTCAAATGCACAATGTTTTCTTTCCTTATTATATACAAAATATTTTAACTGTCCATTTCTGATTTATTTTTAATCATATCACCCCGAGCAAGGCGGTAACGCCACTGATGTGCAGGGGGCTACATAAGAGTGAAGAGATTGGAAAAGAGAAAACAGGAAACCGCATTCTAAACAGGAAACAAGGGATGAGCCTCTTCACCTGTTCAATAGACGTGGGTGGGGTGTGAACCGGGCGATAGCTTAGTCTATCTACTCCAATTGAAAAAAAAAAAAACAAAGTGAGAAGATTAGAAAAGAGAAAACCGGAAACCGCATCCTAAACAGGAAACAAGTCTTATTCTCAGTATAAGCATCTATTTTAGTTTTGCTTTCCTTAAAACTGTTCATTCTTTATTTTAATAACGATTTCACAACAAGCAAGGCAGAACCGTCAGGTGTGCAAGGGCTTATTTTGAAAAAAAAAACAAAAAAAACAACAAACAAACAAGAAACAAACAAAAAACAAACAAAAAGAAAACAAAAAACAAAGTGCAGGGGATGTCGAAGAAAGGATAAGAGGGATAAGTATCACGATGATAGAAAATGGAAATTGACCTTGCATTTAAAATTTTGGAGATTGTAGCTATCAGGGAAGCAAGCAAACGGAAGGGAGTTCTACAAACGGGAAACCTGAGAAAAATAAACTATTAGAGTAGAAGAAGCGGTTACATTTAACTATTTCGACGGTAAAAGGGTGGGACCTTAACTCCAATCTAAATACATGTGGTCACGCCAAGTCATGTTCAATTATATTGCATGTGCTTCTCTGGATTTTGTCGAGATAATAATGAAAAATGTAAATTCTTAAAAATTACTATCAATTCTAAAAGTAAGCATTATACAAAGAAATATAATTCCAACGTTCAGCTAGAGTTTAAAACTCAAAATATTCTTCTGTTCGTGTTATTCATAATACCACGTAAATAACTCGTAGATTAACGTATCTAAGCAAAGTGCAGTATGATGGAAAATAGTACGCATCCGTCGGTCAGTGTTTGTCATGGGTAGCATCCTAGTTGTCTGCTTGGCTAGAGGATCGGCGTCTGTAACTCTAGAATTCGATGCGGGAGTGACAGTCTTTGTTGCAGAGGATTCATTTATGTTTTGTCTCTGGTCTGTCGGAGCTGTCACTTTGCTTTCTGTGAACCCGCCCCTCCATAGAGATCTGTGTCAGTTGCTCTCACTTAAGTTGAGTTGTTAGACTAGTGTTCCTCTCTACTTGAACCGGTTGACTACTACGCTCTCCCATGACTGTGTTGATGCCCGCAGTTTTCATATCGCGTTTTATGATGTCATAATACCTCAGCTGTGGCCGCCCAGTAAGTCTTCCTCCAGATGCCAGATCTCCATAGAGAAAGTTTTTTGAAATGCAACCGTCTGGCATGTGGTAGACATGGCCTAGTCAGCGCTATTTAAGGAGTGTGAACATGGAGCGCAGAACTACGTGAGAAAGGATCTCAGTGTTGGGAAACTTGTCTTGCCATGAGATTCACAATATCGGATATTTTTCACGTGAAAAGTGTTCAGACGCCTTTCTTGCCTGGCGTACGTGGTCCATGTCTCACTAGCGTATAGCAGTGTGCTGATGACACAGACGTTGTACACTGCAATCTTTGTCTTCACTGTCAGCTTGGAGTTCGTCCAAACATGTGTTGTGATGCGCGCAAGAGTGTGACTGCCTTCCTAATACTCGTGTCGAGTTTTATATCCAGGGAGAGGTTGCCAGTGATGGTAGAGCCAAGGTAGGTAAACTTTACCCCATCTAGCTCATAGTCGGCTCAAAGTTTCTGCATGCCTGAGAGAAATGATTCATTAGTGTTTGAAGTTTATGTTGAGTGTGGTATGCTAATGCTTTATCATCAGCAAACAAAATGTCTCTGATAAAGACTCCTTTTACCTAAATCTTGGCACTGAGATTGGCAAGATTGAAAAGCATGTCATCTGATCTCGTATGCAGGTAAATCCCTTCCCATAATGTGCCAAATGCGTGCTTCAGAAGTAGCGAGAAGAAACTTCCGAAGGGAGTGGGTACGAGCACACAACCTTGTTTAACCCCAGTGCAAGTGTTAAAGGGCTCGGATGGGTTGCCGTTGAACTGCACAGTACCCCGCATATTGTTATGAATGGACACAATCAAGCTCTGCAGCTTTCATAGGTAGCCACTCTTGGACAGGATTCTAAAGAGGCCCTCCCTACTAACTAGATCGAACGCTTTAGTCAGATCGATGAAAGCGACATACAGGGGCATTTGCTGTTCTCTGCACTTCTCCTGAAAACGGAGCAAAAATATCATGTCTACTCTTCTGATTGAAAGCCACACTGTGACTCTGGGTAAACATATTCAGCAAGTTTCTACAGATGCAACTAGATCACCCGAGCAAAGGCTTTGCCAACGACGCAGAATAGAGAGATGCCTCTGTAATTGTTGCAGTCACTTCGCTCGCCTTTGTTCTTGTAGAGAGTGATGATCGTAGCGTCCCTCATGTCCTGTGGTACAGCCCTTTCTTTCCAGCACTGGCAGAGAACTTCGAGCAGAAGAAGCAGTAAGATAATCTTGAAGTGCTTGATAAGACCAGGGGTAATTCCACCACTGCCTAAAACATTCCGTGTGGTCAAGCTGTCGATGGCCTTGCTGAATTGCTCTATCGTTGGCTCAGTATCGAGCTCTTTCACGACAGGTAGGAACTCAATGGCATCGAGAGCTGCAGTCGTCAAAAGATTCTGTTGATAGTAGAGGTTGGAATAGTTCCCCTCCCGTTTTTCCATGTCTTTATCAGTGATGAATACCCCAGTGGTGGATTGGAGAGGAGCTGGCTTGATCTGCACTGGCCCTATTGCTGTCTTGATGCCATCGTACATTCCTCTGATATTCGCTTTGATTGCTGGTGTCTGAATTTTCTCACTGAGCCCTGTCCAGTACTCGTTGTTGCAGCGTCTAGCAGTCTGCTGAGTTTTGCTCCTGGCAGCCCTAAGGATCTGAAGGTTTCTCTTTTTGGGTGGCCGATTGTACTCCGCTAGAGTGGTGTGCTTATGACTCAAACCAGTCATGTGTCTTCAAGGTCATTCTCCCAAAAGTGGCAAAGGCAGTGCGGTGCATGGTGTCTGGTAAAATAGTCCACTTCTTTGAGGTAGTGTCCTCGATTTGTGAGATTTTCAGTTCACTCTCAAATCTCTCAGGGAAAAGCTCTAAAAAGTTTAGTTACCTAATCTTTTTGACATCAAAATGAGGATTCGCTTGCTTCTTGCCAAAATGAAACCTCTTCGGCTTGAGCTTGATCTTACAGTACACTAGTGAGTGATCTGTGTCACAGATCACGCTGTGATAAGGGCGAGTGTGAAGAACGTTCTTAATGGCCATTCGTCTGACAAGGATTAAATCCAACTGGTGCCAGTGCCCAGAACGTGGGTGTCGCCAAGAGACTTTGTGCTGGGGCTTGGTCTTGAAGAAAGGGTTGGTTATACTCAGGTTGTGGTATGTGTATAGCTCGAGTAGTCTCTGGCTATTGTTCGTCTTGCCGACACCAAAACTGTCCAAGGTACGAGGGCTACGAATCGCGAGAAGCACCCACTCTAGCATTGAAGTCGCCGAGGGGAACAAGTTCTTCCTTGTTCGGGATGCTGCTGCTGATGCCTGCAAGTTTGTCGTAGAACTCGTTCTTGGAGTCCGGTGTAGCAGAGAGTGCCGGGCATACATATTGACGAGGATAACAGGAGCTGCTGTGGTGTTGAGGCGAAGAGTGAGAAGTCTCCCAGAACTGTTACTACGTCGTTCAACCATTATCGGGAGGCTATTCCTAATGCAGAGCCTACACCGTGTTCGCGAGGTTCGTTTGAGCTCTTTCCCTTTCAGAAGAAGGTGTAACTCTTTCTCCTTCAATGATCCAGAGTCTGCCAGACGTGTTTCCTGCAGTGTAGCAATGTCTACATGAAGTTTCTTGAGCTCGTCATTCTTAAATGCAGTTTTTCTGGCGTCACTGATATCCTGAAGCATAGTCTGGACGTTTCAACGGCCTAGTTTTAGAGCTGGTTTTCTCTCAGATTCTTTGTTGCTTGGTGTGAATGTTACGGTCCACATCGGATGTCTCTTAATCTCCATGCACCCAATAAAAAAGTCAGTGGCGGCACAGCACCCTACTGGCTGGGGGCTGCCCAGCTTGAGAATTTCTCCCACCGACGAGAACGGCCCTGGCGCTGATGCCCTACGCCAATCGAGCGGTAGGTTATAACCGGTAACTGTCATTTCCTGTGTTGTGTCAACGCCAAGGGCGAAGCTGGAGTATCCTCTCCAGATTTAGTGTTTTGATGCAGTATGATCGGATTCAAGCCTGGGCAATGTGATATAGAGGAACGAAAGGTTCGTGACAATTTCGAACCAGTGCCGTCGCAAAAATTGCCAGAACTAGTTGAATACAACAGTGAACTGCCTTAGGGACTCCGACTCCTAATTTTATCTCGAGGCTTACTCCTGAAGCCTTTTCCATGACTGGATATGGCCGCGGAGGTTTGAAATGCCGGTTTTACCTCCCCTAGATGAACTACCTTTCAAGGCTGACGGGCTCCACCTGCCCAAAGCAAATGGTTATGAGGCGCCAATGGCTCGCCTTTCACCACTTCTGTCTGTAAAAGTAGTTCCACGATGGGCACGCCAAGGGCTGAACTTAGTTGTCAGTGGTTATTTGAACAAGTATGCTATGGGAGCATTTGATAGATAGTGGGAGCTTATCCGCACTATCACATCCGGCCGTGACAACTTTGTATATTCAGTTATTTATTCATTAAGCTAATTGAGAATAGTTAGCCGAAAATTTCAAGTAAAAAACGTAATTTTCCAAAGAAAGAATATCGTAGAAATTGTATCGTATTGTTTATTCTATCGTATTGAATAAAACCGTTAAAGCTTAGAAATCCTACGTTAGAAATTAGGCGTTAGACGTATGAACGTATCTTTTTTAAGATCGAAACATTATTCTTCCTTAGGTTTTCTGTTGAGGTACCCCCGATAAATATCGAAAATCGATAATCGAAAAAATCGGTTTATAGAAAGAAGTAGTCCGATTTTAATCAAATTGGATACACTCATAGACAAAGACATAAGAAACGATATTCAGAAGTTTCAATGTTACAGTTTTTACAATAGTGCAGAAAATCGATAATATATATATATAAAAGGCAAGATGTTTGTGTGCGTGTGTCTGTTTATCTGCCTGTATGTCCTTTATACAAATCCACAATTTTTATCCGATGCTCATCAAACTTCACACAAATATTCTTTAGGCTGAGTCTGAGCTCCAGGAAAGTGGAAAAACAAAGGTTAAATCATAAAGAAGTAAATAAGTTACTACTCATTTGTGTTAAATTGAGATTCAGCTTAAATAATACATTTAAATATTGTAATGTTGAGCTGATATAACGTATTTAAATATAAAATAATGTATCAGTAAGTATCAAGCAAATATGTTACATTTATATAGTTAATGACAACAGATACAGTATGTAAGCAATGATGAGAATATTAAGTATATCTAAACTTATTTATTAATGGAACTTTGTGTGTGTGTGTGTGTGTGTGTGTGTGTGTGTGTCTGTGTGGGTGTCCGTTACCTATAGACTCCGAAACGGCTGAACCGATTTTCTTGAAAATTTACACAGTTGTACTATAAGCGTCTGCGAGTGTTCTTAGCTTGGTATTGTGTCGATGTACCCCCCGATAAATATCGAAAATCGATAATCGAAAAAATCGGGTTATAAAAAGAAATGGTCCGATTTTACTCAAATTTGATACACTCGTAGCCAAAGACATAAGAAACGATATTCAGAAGTTTCAAGGTTGCAGTTCTTATAATAGTGCAGAAAATCGATAATATATATATATATATATATATATATATATATATATATATATATATATATATAAATAAAAGGCAAGATGTTTGTGTGTGTCTGTTTATCTGTCTGTATGTCCTTTATACCAATCCACAATTTTATCCGATTCTCACCAAAATTCACACAAATATTCTTTAGGCTGAGTCTGAGCTCCAGTACCATGGTTTAGTTTTAAAGCTTTCATTATACCCGAGCAACGCCGGGCTATACTGCTAGTAATATATATAATGTGTAAATCGTAATAACCAATTATATTAAACCCTATACATAAATAATATTATAACATTAATAAATGATATAATATAGTAATATAATAAAATAATACATAAGAGTCTCTTTCCTTTAAGGTTTTCTTTAAAGACAGTTTTTTTTATTCAAGGAAAGAATTGGAACACGTCTGTTTACTTCGAGGAAAAATAATATTCTTACCAATATAAGTTACAAAATGGTCAATAATATTCTGTTAATTGTCATACGTGATACACGCGTAGGCGCCCAGACCTCGACAAAAAACATGACTGGAAGGAGAATTCGCGTTAAGCGTATTAAGCTAAAGTAAGAACCGGAAACTCAATCCTAAATAGAAAATATCTACTGTTCAAAAGACCAGGAAGGAGTGTGAATCTATCTAAAAAAATGCGAAAAAGCCTGTTTTCCCTATGAAATTGGTTTAAGAGAAATCTAAACTTATTTATAAATGGAACTTTGTCTGTGTGTGTGTGTGTGTGTGTGTGTGTGTGTGTGCGTGTGCGTGTGTGTGTGTGTGTCCGTTACCTATAGACTCCGAAACGGCTGAACCTATTTTCTTGAAAATTGACACAGTTGTACTATAAGCGACTGCGAGTGTTCTTAGTTAGGTTTTCTGTCGAGGTACCCCAGATAAATATCGAAAATCGATAATCGAAAAAGTCGGTTTATAGAAAGAAGTAGTCCGATTTTAATCAAATTTGATACTCTCATAGACAAAGACATAAGAAACGATATTCAGAAGTTTCAATGTTGCAGTTCTTACAATAGTGCAGAGAACCGATAATATATATATATTTAAAAGGCAAGATGTTTGTGTGTGTGTCTGTTTATCTATCTGTATGTCATGTATACAAATCCACAATTTTTCTCCGATTCTGATCAAACTTCACACAAATATTCTTTAGGCTGAGTCTGAGCTCCAGTACCATGGTTTAGTTTTAAAGCTTTCATTACACCCGAGCAACGCCGGGCTATACTGCTAGTATTATATAAACTTAAAGAGAAAACTATAAAGAGAAAACTATACAAGCTGCTCGGTCAATGAATGTCAAATGCTTCCTTATAGGGAAACGACTACAATACCATTACCATCTAGTGCCAGGGAAATTACACATATTGCCAATCAGTAAGTGACACCCTGTCTCAGCTAAATGTACATGTGCATCTTAGTAGAATCTTTAGTGAAGGTGTTTGTTTCTAAAAATAAAAAAAATTAAAAAATTGAAAAAAACACCGCTCTCTGCGGGACTTTGCTCAGAAAATTTTCATTTCGAAATGGAAACTACTCCGAACTTATACCGGATCCGCCATCAGGCAAAAAGTGCCGCGTCCGCAGACACTAATCAGACTGAGGTATAAAAGACTGCTACGGGTTCACACCTTCCCCAAAATATGGGAGTGGAGGTCACGTACAACAGGTTACATTCGACTGATGGCCCTTCAAGTCCACCAAAAAATAGGTTCGATTCAATTCAGAAGATAAAAATATCCAGGAAGGACAAGAGAGAGATTCCCCAAAGAACACACTACCTATTAGATTGACACAATAAGTTGGTTGATAGATTCAAAAAGTGACTTGACCCAAAGAATTATGAGACTCTGGCATTAGTGGAGAGAACAGAAACTCGGAAAGTTATCAAGGCGAATTAACTCAAACTGAGATATTCAAAGACGTGGCACGTGGAATTTGTTCACACTACCCCTGTCGACTAAATAAGGAATTCGGTTCGAAATTCCAACATATATCACCTGAAGAAAGACAGATTGTACAATAGACAAGACAGCGCCAATGTGACATTAAAGATAAGGACAACTGTCTGTAGTTAAAGAGTAAATTTCTGTTTGGTTTCGATTCACTCGTGGGTTTGAAGCTTCCAGACAAAAATAAACAGAGTCTTAACTCTCAGCTGCGCACGTCATCACGGTCACAACAACACTGGCAGCCATTGTGTCAGACCCTTTCTATGGACAAAAACCATTGCTGACGCACCAATCATCGCCGTCGGTCTCATTCTCACTCAGCACAAAATGACAGGTCGAAGAATATTACTTTCTTTGACCAAACGTGCGAGGACGCAGATGACGAATCGACGAACTCTCTGACGTGGGTTTTACGCTCGCATTCATCACAACACAGCAGTCCGACAAGCAAAACACCGTGGACGCTTTGGCTCTGGTAAGTGTAAATGTTTATCGTCACACTGTCCAAATAGTCAATAGTTACAATACTTAGTCTCAGAAATGTAGACAGAAACAGATTTTTGAGATGAATTATACTCGAACATAGAGAAGATTTTTATTTATATTCTTACTTTACTTTTCTCTTGAATTCACAAGTTGAAATTCAGGGCAATTTGGAATACACAAAGTAAAAGCAAAACGCAATCTATACTATAAGTATACCGTCCGTTTATCTGTCCTTCACAATTTCATATCTATACTATCATAAGAGCCATATCCGTCCGTCACAACATTAACCTAGTCATAAAATATGGAGCATTTTCTTTACTAATAAGATATACAGTATTTCTCTCCGTAGTAACTGAATTTAATTTAAACTAAAACTTAAACTTAAAAAATGAAAATAATATCTAAGAAGTTGAATTAAGTGGAATATTTTTGGAGCAGAGGGTAAACGTGTTGTGTTTATGAGTCAGGGGGTAATTACTTGTGATATTAATAATAAAAATACTTTTGTGCTAAAGATGTTGGTTGTTTCTATATTCTGTAAGTTATAACGTTATCGTTCACTTCTGTTGTTTATAGCTGCATTTGGAATGAAGATGTGGTCAGTGATTATGGCTTGTGCAGCAGTTTAGCCGAGTACAACATTTCCATGCCCGACAACTACCATATTCCTCAGATCAGATCCTTGTGACTTTGAACTCTTAAAAAAATAAATCTCTCTTGAAAGGAAAAATATTTGAAGACGTCGATGAAATCTAATAGAATATTTCCACCAAAAGGTTCCATGGATGCTTCCATCAATAGAAAATGAGCTGGATAAAGTATGAGGCTTTCGGATGGGACTACCTCAAAGCAAATTATATGCCAAATTGACATGTGTTGAAAATTTCCTTTTATAGTACGAGCGCCGATATCTTTTGATCACACCACGTATATATATACTAGCATCATAGCCCGGCGTACCTCTGCAACTCAAAATATTTTTAATTAAATGATTAATGCAGCGTGTTGCAATTTCCAAGCGCTTGTAATCGCCGCCTCACCTTAAAACTCAGTTATATAAAAAATAATTACTTGTTGTTTCAAAATTGTTCAAAATTTCCATTAAAAAATCTATTTTCTTTTACTTTGCGTAAACGTGAGTTGATGTTTTGTGTGACATTGTAAACAACATTGTGTTTGTTTTTGTTTCAAAATTACGGCAAAAAATATTCACATTTTTTGTTGACTAAATGAATTTCAGAAATATTCACATTTTTTGTTGACTAAATGAATTTCAGAAATTTTCAAAGAATATTTAAAAATGTAGACATTTAATTTTAGAGGAAAACATTACATTAATGCCACACAAATTACAGACAGTTGATTTCCTGCATTCAATATTTAGCGAAAAAAAAAGTATTTTTTTAAAATTTTATTTTCTGAAGTATGAAATCTTAAATCTAACAAAAAAAAAGACTTAAATAATTAAATTAACCATTGGCATTATTTTTTTAGATATTTTGTTTTGTTTGAAAAAACACTTTTTTTAAAAATATTTTTTTTCTTTCAAAATTATGGGGAAAAATATTCACATTTCATTTTCTTGACCAAATGAATTTTTAAAATGTCGGAATAAAAACCAAATATAAAGGGTCCTTTTTTTTTAGTTGCGTTTGACACGTGTGATTTGATTTCTGTGCCTTAACCCAGCAACCATCATTGATCTTAGATGTTTTACGGAGCAAATGTAAACAATCGGCTCCAGTGGAAAAAGTGCGAAAGGGAAAATTGCTGAACTTAAACTCAAAAAGTATGTGTCGACTTGGCTTCCCTATAGATATGTGTCCCTAGAAAGTTTGAATGGCGTAGCTTAAAAAATGCACGAGTGCATAGATTACAGTTACACACAAACTCACAGATTGCCTTTTATATATATATAGATAACTGACCGTAATCACTGACCTCACTCTAAGTGCAGCTATAAACAACGGAAGTGAGCGATAACGTTATAGCTTAGTGTTTATGCGCGACAGGGTCCAAGATTAATCTATGCCAATATATATATAACTTTTTATTTGTTTTACAGTATTATTTTTTAATGGACACTCGTATTTGAGTGGAAAGTTTGTTTATGACAACTATATATGCATATAGTTAAACAGTACATTATAATTTATACTGGACACTTAAAATTTATCCATCTTCCGGCAGGAATCGAACCTGCTTACTCCCAACACCGGCGAAATAGATCAGGAATGTCTTACCACTAGACTACGAAAGATTATATGGTAGGTCAAATTCAATTTAAGCTTTATATAGATATTCTCCTGATTTCTTTTATTGAAGGATTAACATCAGGTATTTCCACTCATTAAAATTGAATTTTTGCAAATAAAAAGTTTTCCTGAAGCTTTCATTTTAGTTTTAATTGAAAGCCAAATGATTAGGTTTACTATTTCCAGTAAGCAAAATACTCTGGTGTTTTTCAAACAGAAATTATATTGATTGGAATAAACAATTTTAAGCTGTTCTTTTAATTTTTCAATTTTTCAACCATTTTTGAGTGATCGACAGATTTGTAAGCAAAAGTTAATTTTCGGAATTTACAAATCTTGCAAAAATAAAATATGCATCTGTGACACATTATCTATAGAAAATTAGCAAATTTAATGTTAAATTAATCTAATTTACAGCAGTATTACTTATTTATAGCATGAAATTTACAATAAATCTATTTTAAACACAGTTGACCTTTCTGACCTTTCCACCGTAATTGAATTTTTAAAAAAATCCTGTCACCCAAAGCAAGGCATTCCACTGCCACTATAGCGCAGCGGGTTATACAGGGCGATAGACAAGTTAGGATGTACATAGGGGGAGAGTTGGAGAGAATGGGAAGGTTAGTGGTTTTGGAGGTGTCTATTGACTTTACATTTAAACTCCTGGGGTTTATAGCTGTCGGGGAAGGAAGCATGCGGAAGGGAATTCTACAGGCGGGAAGTGCGAGAAAAGAAGCTGTTGGAGTAGAAATTGCGGTTACATTTCATCGGTTTCATTGTAAAAGGATGGGACCTATTTGCCAATCTAGTATCTCGTGCAAACTCACACCTAGGGGGCACCAGTGATTTAAGTTCATCAGAGCAGGAGCCATGAAAGTATTTATAGAAGAGGCACAGGGAAGCCACATCAGTTGCAGGTGGTCAGCTAAGTCGGTATCAATCACATTACAAATTTTTCGCTGTATTTTGTCAAGTACGTTGACAGATGCGAGATAAGATAAGCGTATGGCGATCACCAGTGACATAATTGAAAAATATTTTCCCGGTAAGGGGAAGAAACCGTGAAACACACGACCTTTTAATTTACACATAGAAATTACCATTAAAAACACAAATCCACACACACTCAACTGAAAATTACTTTTAAAATACGATGGCTAGATTTATTTGTATTAAACCTTTCAATTATCGATTAGTAAATATAGTCCTCACTATATAATCTGTCAGCCTGACCTCTATAATCTTGGAAATATTTTTGAAATATTTTTAAACTTTATAAATTATTATAATACAAAAAAATGAAAACAATTCTCTTAAAATTTCATTATTAATAGAAATTTTTTTCTTAAGATTATTATGTCAGACATTCATATTATTTATTACCGCAATTAAATGCTTATCTAATTAAATAATGTCATAGTTTTATTGCATTTACTCTTTACTATTCGGGACAGATTTTAAAAAATAATAGGTGATTTACATCAGGTACTTAATTAATATGTACTTAGATTGTATCGAATGTAAACAAATTCAACCAAAAACAATATTACTGAATTATACGGAAATTTACGAAACTGCCATTAGTCGATATATTTGAATATTTTTTAACGTTATTATTTTTTAATTGATACTCGTATTTGAGTAGAAAGTCTGCCAGAAGATTGATATTTTCCAAAATTGTTATGATAAATCACCAGAAGATACTGGAAGGTTGAAACCCTGGTTGCGGAAATAACACACTTCCAAATAAAAACTATTTAAAAGTTCTACTGTATAAATGTATTGCAGACTTTTTAATAAAATTGAGTACTGGCCTAATTTAATTATAACCAAAAACTATATATATATATATATATATATATATATATATATATATATTCCGAGCAATTTTTATTTTACCATTGTCAGGGATCATAGAGATTGATTTTCCGTCGTAACGAAGACTAACGATCTATTTCTTTTGCTACAGTGCATTGTGTGCTCATCATATTTGCAGCAATAATTTGTCTTTTTAACGAAATTTTCCTTAGGTGCCTAATATAGCAAAAACATTTTGTTAGTGATCATGCAGTTAGGTGACAGTCTACGGTCTTTGAGCCGACGAAATGTTATTTATTGTTGCTATGTGTATTTAAGTAGACATACCTGTTTATTTGACAATCAAATTAACTTTCACCGGTCGATATGATTGAAAGTTCAAGTAAGAAAATGTACCGAGAAGGAATCTGCGTTCTTTTTTCTGGGAGAAAATTTTTTTACCGTCCTGCTAACAGCAAGGAAATAATAACAATGATTAGACGTTCATATTTAAATATAACATTTTTTGATGTGTGGTTACAGCAGTTGGACATTTTCTCTCTGCGCCAGTTATGGGTACTCAAACACTGAACAAAGTGTTTCAAAGGTACAAAGAATCCTACCACTTGAAATATCGGCTAAACACAATGTGATTTACTATCGTTCTAATTTGACGTTGTAGCAGATTATTCTTAGCATACGCGCCAGAAGCAAAAATTAACAGCAAAGAAATACGTATATGTAAAAGACAATGTTGGCGGAACAATCTTTATTTCATAATTTGACGTTGTATCATATTAATTTTGAAATTCCTATCAAAAGTTATGAAAAAAACAACGAAGTAAAAACGAAGAAAAAATCGTTAATACGTATATACCGAAACTATTATTGGCAGTATATACGTATATACCGAAACCATTATTGGCAGTATATACGTATATACCGAAACCATTATTGGCAGTATATACGTATATACCGAAACCATTATTGTTTATCACTCATTTCAGAACCTGACGTTACACTAATCTAATAAGCGAATAGCAACAGGGAAGAAAAACGTGCGAAAAATGCACTAATGCTCTATGCGTAAAAATCATTAATGGCGGAATACAATCTTCTTCACTCATTTCAGAATTTGACGTTGTATTAAATTAATCTTAACGTTCTTATCAAAAGCGAAGAAAAAAAACGGACGAAATAATTCATTCATACGTATATGCAGAAGCCATAATTTAAGAAGTATTCATTGATAACTTTCATTCAGATTAACAAATTTTATTTACAATTTGAAGTCCATCGAATCAGTTTCAAGTGCTTCGGTACTGATTCATATGAAGATTATTTCCAAATAAAAGTGACAAATGCACAATTGACCAGTTTTTTGGAGTGGAAAATATGCATGCAAAAATATCAGTGATCAGGATGGCAAGAAAAAAAGTCGAAGTTGGTTGGTGTAAGTGGTACTGTCGAGTCTCCACCAAGACAATACGCTGAATGAGAAAAGTTTACTTAAAATACGTATTTCTATAAAAACATCATTGCTCAAAAACTCTCATATTTTTTTTCATATAAAAACGGATGAATTAAAGTAAATTTGAGTTAAATAAAAACATTTTTAAATTTAAGAATTTAAGAATAAACACTGAGGCAATAAAATAATTTTCGGATGAAGTACATTTAACAAGTTGACATAAGATTTTATTAAATTTTATATAAGAAAATGAATTAGAATTTATTTTTGCTATTTAGATAGTATTCTTATATTTGACATTTTTTTAAAAATTACAGCTGCAAATATTTTTTCAGAAGAAAAAAAAGACAAATTTCGAAGCGAAATCAGCTATTATATACTCTATACGCAGATGGTGAACCACGTGACACATACGTCGTTTCGGTCTTTATATTGGATATTAAAGTTAAGCCAAATATAAGACATTCGCATGAACACGATAAAAAGAAACTTTTTTTCTTAAAAACAAAATATCGACAAACCAGTATCCTGAAAACACAAGCCTGTAACAGAAAGCCAGACATTTCTTGACTCGCACTGATATTTGACCCGCAAATATAAATTGTATCGAAGAAGCGTTTTAAAGTAAAAATTAGTTTGTATTCGAATTTATTATTTTTAATATAAAATTAGAACGAGTTCATTAGTTTATAATCATAACAGCTAAACATGTGAATTAATTTAGATATGAGTATTCATAAATAAGTTATTTGCTGGTAAATATTTTTCATCGATTTTAAGATGGAATGATTATATGGTTAGAAAGGTCCTTTCTTAAAAGTATATTCTAATATCTGTAAATAAGCCAAAGATCTGGAGTCACCATCGGAATTTAATACTTAGAAAATTTCATATCTTTTTTGGTTCAATTCACTCCGACTAAGTTACGTTGCTGAAACTATTTAACCTATTAGTACATACGGTCCATTTTTGGGAGAGGGTGTTACCTAAAGTTTAAAATCTGACAACAAGATTACCATTAGCTAGCTAGATACGGACAATTCGACGTCATGTAATGGTTAGCGATATTGTCTTGCTTGATCAATGATGAGTGAAACGTGATTTCGTCCCTCACTGGGTTCATAATAATTTTGGTATTGGCGACGTCTAAGCTACGCTTAGAAAATAACTAGTAAAGTAGATTAGGCAAAAAGAGCTAAAATTTCAGGAAGACTTTATGCGGTTATTGCTTAATTGCATTATCGTTATTGAATATATGATACAATTCATACGGGAAGATAGGATCCCTCTAGACTAAACTGAGCTAATAAATTTATTTTGAAAAAGCAAGTTAGCCTCCAATATAGTAGATTACTTTGAACAAGGTAAGTAATTAACAATTACCGATAATACATGGACAGCTTATTGTTATGCATGAAAAGAGATGAATCATTTTTGAAATTTTAGTAAGTGATGATTTTGCATTTATTTATGCTTAATTTTAAGTGTTTTAATTTTTTATTTTGCTGTCCTTTTTCCTTTTAAACGCTATTCAAAAAAAAAAAAAATTAAAAAATAACGTTTATTACCATAATTATGAAGTACATAATGAGATATTGGTCTTTCAATATCGAAACAAAAGGTACAATTTTGTAGCAGATTATGGTTTGTACATGTTTTAAAGTATAAATTATAATAAATATTAATTGCTCTATTTTTGTATTGAACATTGTTTTAAATTAATGTTGTGAACGTTGCAAATATTTTCTTCATTCCTTGGATATATATATATATATAAATATATTAGTCATCCGCAGACTCCGATTGCTTCTAACCCAGGATTGAACCCGACCGAATATATATATATATATATATTTATATGTATATATATATACATATATATATATATATATAATTTAGAAAAGATTTTTGATTTACTACAATTTCAATGGGTAATACATATTTCACCGCATAATGATGTTATTATTGCGGCTCGTCAGACCCAAATGGTACCACAGTTGATCCTCGAAATATCCTCCCCACCAAATTTCTTGACACAGACGCTCACATGTCCATACTGAGAAAAGACATTTGTAGCGGTATATATATAGTGCGATGGGTAAATTGTGTTCAAAGTTACATAAAAATTAAAATAGCACTAACATCTTATTTTAACAGATTTATTTATCATAATTAAACAAAATTATCTTGAAATGCTAAAAAATATTATTCAGTAAAATCGCCATTGGACTTAACAAGGGCTTCCAAAGGACTTTGGATTTGGACTGTTTCCTTATTTGACTTGGTAAATGCTGCTATATACCCTGCCTTCAGTTTTCTATAATGTTACAGGAGTTTTGTTATCTCTCAATCAACTACGCCCCACTCATAATAATCAAGTGAGTTTCATTCTGTGGGGTTAATTGGCCAGATATAAGGAGTGTTGTGGTCGAAGAAATTTCCTGACATTCATGTCTTGCTTGTGTAGCAGGATACTGAGTCCTGTTGCCAGACATAGGGTCTTTCAGTAGCAGTCCGCTTGAATTAGGACAGCACTATCTATTCAAGGCACTTGATTTATGTCTCCTTGTTTAGTATGAGGCCCTTATCAACTAATTCGGAGTTTCTTTTATTATCAGAACGATTAGATTTTTCCGATGTGGCGTTAGACCCATCCAACTCTTTCTAAATCCTCTGCATTGTCTTCAGATTGGTATCTAAAGATTTGGAAATACTCGTATTGGAAATTCCGGTGCGAATGTCAAGCAGTACAGAATGCCGTTTCCAAATTGCTGGCGGAGTGAATTGCGTTATGCTGCTCATTTTCTCAAAGACGGTGCCCAACTGACACTACTATATTGTGCAGTTGAAAAAAAACACAGCGTAAAATTGAAAATATAAAATGGCGAACATTAATCCATGGCACTGTAAATCTATCTATCTATCTGTCTATCTATCTATCTATCTATCTATCTATCTATCAAACTTGAAATCCTATGAAAGGATGGCTGTAGTCCGAAAATGAATTTGAGGCGTTTAAGTCGTCTAAAAACCCGTGTTTGTGAAACTCTGGTTACGACAAGGGCCATACTTTTATAGAAAAGTTGTTAAGTGTTGTTAAATATTTTGTGGTCTGACTAGGCAATCCAGGCTTCGATTACTTGGAATTATGTCAGGGCGTAATGGGCTGGTCAAATATTCGTAGATGAAAGTGTTTAAATATGCTCCAACTTCCGCTTTCTTGTGATTCAAAGAAAAGCAAATCACTTGTTGCCGAGATGTAGAGGAAGTTGAATGTGTTCGTGTTATACTGTTGGCTGAAATAGAATGAAAGGAAGCTTGAGCAGAGCATGTGTAAAAATGTGTAAAAGTGCTAGTGGAAAGTTCGTCTTTTTGAAGATGGTTAACATGCTATAACGAAATCATGTGTTTTTGAGTAACGCAGGGTCTTCAAGAATAGGCGGTAATATATGCACGTTGCTGCTGCAATAAGCGGGCAATTAGAAATACGATGAAAAGATTTAAATGTAAATTTTGTTCGCACAAAATATGTGTGAGATTGACATAAAAAGAGGTGAATATGGAGATGAAAATTGTCTGGTAGATTATAATAGGAGCGAGAAAATTTCTCACAGATAATGCTTAGAAACTTCACTAAGAATCGGAACTACTCTTCACATTTTTTGAAATTTTTAAAAATAATGCTTGATAGGTTCATATTCTGTGATGAAAGATAGTGTGTTCAATACGACTCCGAAACGAAACGTCATAGTATACAGTCGAAAACAGTGCGCTTGTATTGCTTGCAGTTGCTGACCGTGTCACTGCGTCTTTATTTAGAACCTGTCCATGAATGTATCTAGTTAGGAATTCTGAAAGGGTTACCAGTATCTCTTCCGAGAAAGTGACCTGAACTTCGATCTCTCGCAAGTGGGTGCTCCAACACGAAAATTCTACTGAGTTCGATAGGTTAGGTACTGGCGAGTTTCAGGTAAGAATTTCATGACCCCTACATAGGCATATGCGTTGTGGTGCAGTGGATATCGACTCGGAACGACAAATCGGGGAGCCGCGTTCGAATTCTAGTTGAATTCCTTGCATTCACTTGCGCACAAATACCCTTGGGAAAGGTATTAATCCGTCTCTTCCCTCCAATTATGGGTTAAATGATAAGACAGATTGGGTCTCATAGCCTTGGCTGGCAACCAGTCTACAGCAGAAAGCAATGGCAACTAACTACGGGATAATCTTTTGCCCGGTCAGTCATGTCTTTTTCGAGACATGATGCCCAAAGCGTGTATCACGTATGAAACTTAAGTGAATGCTAGATTCAAGGGTCTCAGCACTGAAAAATTTGATCAAGTGATAATTATATTATCTGGCATCAGACTAAAACTGCCGATGGTTTACGGCCGTATCACTTTGAAACATCAATTCCTGATCATAGATCAGCTAAAACCGGTCAGTACAAAGATGGAAATACCAAGGGCTACAAGTGCTACAGGTGGTGTAATGGATAATGAATCAGAATTTTAAATTGAAGACCTGAGATCTAATTCCCATTGGGTACATTATATTCATTTACGCGTAAATACCCTTGTGGAAAGTATGAATTAACCTCTTCCTCCTTCTGGGTTAATGTGCAAGACTTGTATCACTAAATAACTATTATGTAAGAAAAATCGTACACTTTAAAGACATTTTTTGGTTTTAAATAACCTGCAAAGAATTGACAAGCCGTATTAAATGAATCAATCAACCAAACACAACTGCAAATGAGACTAAACTACCGGAAATACTGGTAGGGCGAGGCTAACATGGACAAATAGAATACTTATAAATTTTCAAGAAAAAATTGTCTAACACGTTGAACTAATTTGCCTAGTAGCAGAATATAGCAATTGATTCAATATAATTCTTCTTCTTTTATGTGCCCTATCCTTTCAGGACGTAGGCGATCATGGCTTTTCACGTCTCCTTATCCCTGGTAGCTCTTAATATGTATTCTCCTGTTATTCCACGCAACCCCCGTTCTGTCATCCACCTGATCAGCCCCTTCAAATATGTTATCCGCTGCCTTCCTCTATCTCTTTTTCCTTCTATCTGGCCTGTCAGTATCAGGTTCCCAAAGCCCTCGTTCCTCATTGCATGTCCAAAGAACTTTAGTTGTCCTTTCCTGGTGCTCACTATTAGTTTTCTTTTCAATGCTATTCTTTCCAAAACCTCATAATTGCTCATATGTTCGGTCCATGATATCCGCAGCATCCTTCTGTAAAATCACATTTCCGCTGCTTCAAGTTTTTTTCCATATCTTTGATGATATTGTCCAGCATTCACTGCCGTATTGAAGAATTGACATCACATAGTAATCTAGCACTCTCTTCTTTGTTTCTAGGGAAATTTTCCTGTGTCATAGTACTTTAATTAGCTTCTGGAACGCGTCCTTCACTATGCCAATTCGCCTTCGGATCTCTGTGTCACACTTTCCATCTCCTGTTATAACACTTCCTAGGTATTTAAGTTTTTGTACTTGCTTGATTCTAGTTTCGCCTATCTGTTTTTGGCATTTTGGGTTATTCTTTTTGTTAATGACTATGCATTCAGTTTTTTTGCAGTTTATTTGTAGTCCTTTTTTGTCACTCTCCTTTACACCACTTTATATTAGTAAAAACTTTAGGAGATGCAATAATTTACTCACTTGGAGGTTAGCATCAGCCATACTGATGGAAAATAAAAAAATGTTTTCTTGGATGAAAGCACAGCATCTTATAAAAGTTGCCAGTTCTTTTTTTAGTAGCATTCAAAAACTTGTGGCTGGCACTGAAAAAATTTAAGAGCGTTTCATCTTAGAACATTCAATTCTGATTTGATCAGAGATATTTCTTCTTGACCCTCATAGATCTGAGATAAATAAATTTCCAAAAGAAATGTTTTACATTTTTCATCAGCTTCTATGTTCGACATAACTTTAAAAAAATCTTTTCTCACTTCTGTTAAAAAATATCTCTTTCTTTGATTCATGAGATTAAAACCTCCGACATTTTCTGGTAGAAATTCTTTGATTTTATACAATTATCTTCGTTTCTGTCTTTCATTCTTTCTTTCTTTCTTTCTTTCATTCTTTCTTTCTTTCTTTCTCACCCTTCTCTCAATGACTAAATCACTCACTCACTCACTCACTCACTCACTCACTCACTCACTCACTCACTCACTCAGAGCGCCAATCTTCTCTCTCGTATTGTCTTTCTTGTTTTGTCCTTTTGCGCCTTTTTTCTCTCTGTTAATTTTTCTTTCCGCATATCTTTTATCCGAAAATAGCTAGCGTCAGGCTTTATTTTCTGTCGTCTCTTCAATTTACTTGTTTTCCCCGTTGTGAATTCGGGTTATTTGCAAACTACATTCTAATTTTGAAAACTATGTCTGCAAAAAAAAAAAAAACAAACAAAAAAAAAACAGAAAACAAAAAACTAATAAAGCAACAAAATGAATATTTTAACAGCGTAATGGCTTGAATAGTGAGAACTAGTGAAGACATCATTTCTATTCTCCATTGTACCACCTAACAGAACTTTGCACTAAAATAATAATAATTGCTAAGTAGAAATTACCAAGCACACACACTGAAAAATTGTGTTGAGTCCAAATGCAGATTTTGTGATTAATATCCAGAAACAATTGACCAACATTGCATTAGCTTGTACATTGTTATAAAACACGATATGATAGAATGTACCAAAATCTGCACTGGAAAATATGCAAGTTTTACGAGAAGGAAACTGCAAGAGGCTGGTATGGCGATTTTCTAAGCGTTGCCTAGATGTGGCACAAGGCCGAAAGTAAGGGACACCTAGTGAGAATCGAAATCACCACCCAAATGCAAAGTTAATACTCATCTACTAACCACTGGCCTCTAGCTCTCTCCCCTCCCCTGTATAACCTTCCCTTTCTCTCCACCTATGTATCTGTCATCGCACCTGCTTTCTCAGCTTTCTATTGTTCCTTCCTAACTAGCTTGTACTCCTCACTCTTTTCTAATTAATCTTTTTACATTTATGTAACCCCCTGCACATCAGTGGCGTTTCTGCCTTGCTCGGGGTGAAATGATTAAAAAAAAAAGTTGTAACGATCTTACCGAAACAAGCATTCTAACCATTACACTGCCTCGAGGTGCCGTTTTTTAGATAAGGCACAAGGCCGACATGATAGGATATCCAGTGAGAACTGAACTCACTTCTGAGTTGTAATAGGTGCTAGTGAGACAAGCTTGCTAACCATTACACCAGGTTGAGGTGGCCTGCAAGAAGCTAGGATGAACATCAGTCAGACGGGGTTACCAAAATAGAACATGTAACGTTTTTAGGGGACTTTACACAGAGAGAACATTCAAAGACAACTGCCCAGACATCGTGATCTCAGGTCGCAAAAAGACAATGGGCTTTCTTGTTGATATAGCAGTTCCTACAGATTGTAATGTATCTTTGAAAACCTTCAAAAATCTATTAAAATACACGGATCAGGAAGCGGTAATATTAAAAGTGAGACACATAAGGACGTCAGTAATTCCAGTAGTAGTTGGAGCCCTCAGATTGATTCAAGGGATTCTTTGTAGCCTATACTTTAAATAAATACAAAAAATTGTGCGAAGATCGATTCACTGTTTAGGGCTAGGAGGTTTTTTCTCGTCTAAATTCGTCTTGCACATGTATAAATCTACCCGTTCATTGAATACTGCTGTCACATCTGGTCGGGTACCCCTGTTATTTATCTGCGGGTTTCTGACAAAATTAACTCTGCAATGTAAATACTCCCAACCTGGTAGCACCAACGTAATGTGGCTTCCCTATGTCTCTTCTGAAAATATTTTCACAGCTTCTGCCCCGATGAGCTTAGGTTCCTGCTGCCCCCTCTGCATTAAGTTACTCGAGCTACTAGACTAGCGACTAGGCCCCACCCATTTGCAGTAAAACCGAGCAGATGTAACCGTAACTTCTACTCCCTCAGCTTCTTTTCTTGCATTTCCAGCCTGTGAAACTCCCTTCCGTATACTTGCTTCCCTTACCGCTACAATCTCTAAGAATTCAATTGGAAGGTCAATCGCTCTCTCTCATCTCTTTGACTCGCCTTCTTTCCCTGAGAAGTCTTGTATAATGTTCTTCTCTCTTTCCACTCTACTCTCATGCAGCTCTCTTCACACCAGTGTTATCATCCTTCTCTCACCCATTTTCTGACACACGATGTAGCCTGATACTCTATCTCATCACTCACTTCTTATGTAACCCCTTGTACACCAGTGGCAGTACTGCCTTATTTGGGGTAAAAACATTATAAAAATCTCACATTACGCAGAGATTTATCTATCTACAATATGTGTGATCTTAGATTTTATATTTTTCTTACAAAAATGATGAGTGAAAAAATCATGAAGCCATTTCTGAACTTATGTTTCTGGTTGGAACTTTGAAGAAAATGTATATACAACCGAAATCAAAGGAAATAATGATTAGTAATATGTGGAAAAGTAGTACGGAAATCAACTGATAATATAAAGCGCATTTTTAGTTACTTCGCCTTTTATGTACAGTGTCAATTCCGTATTGTTTCTATTATAGCTCTGCACAACTTCCTATTCATTGTAGCTTTTAGTAACATTTGCTTTTTCAACATCCTTCACATTTCCCATTACGCCAGACATTCACAGAAGCTCGTCAAGTAGGTCACTCCCGTTGTCTTATTTGCCTTCGATATCTCCCTATGAGTGTAAATTCTCCAAACCTTCTTTCCTTTTTATGTGTCCGAGAATTATCATCTGTCTGTTTCTGATTCAAAATATAATAGTCATTTTTGTTTCAATTTTCCTTTTCAAGACAATATATTTTTTTTTCACGCGCTATGACCATGGTATCCTCAGCATCCTTCTGTAGAATCCCAGTTATGTTACCCCAAATATTTCTTCATCTATGAGGAGATTGTTCAGCATTTATTGCCATATAGGAGAACTCATAACACATAGCATTTTAGCAATTTTTTTGTTTGTAACGAAATTTCCTTATTTCTTAGCATCTTATTTAGGTTTTTGAAAACATACGTGCGTAGTGGTGCAGTGGATATTGACTCTGAACGACAAATTGGAAAGCCGAGTTCGAATTCTAGTAAAATTCGTTGCATTCACTTACGCACAAATACCCTTGGGAAAGGTACTAATTCGTCTCTTCCCTCCAGCTATGGGTCAAATAACAGGACAGAATGGGTTCTATAGCCTTTGTTGGCAACCAGTCTACTGCATAATGTTATGGCAACCTACTGCGGGAATTTTTCTGCCCAGTTTCTTTCGAGACATGATCGCCCAAGCGTGTATCATGTATGACACTTAACTGACTGACTGATGTTTGGTATTCTGTGCCTTCGTATTCCGGTGTCACAATTTCCAACCTCTGTTAAAACACTTCCAAAATATTTATCAATTCTTCGTCCTGCCTACAAAATGTTTGTGTATCATTCAATTGCCTGAGAAACCTGTTTTGACAAATTTTCAAAAATTCCTTCAGTATTTTTGCTTACATTAAGTTAATATTTACACTAGCTAGGCTTTCAAACCCCCTGCATATACGGGCCTTTACTGAAGATAAAATAAACAAACAAATCTTCTTGAATCACCGACAATATATCTCTGTGCTAGCGTCGATTTCCATAGCAAAGCATTTTGCTATCACATTACCTCAGCATTTTAATTTGCTGTCATATGCTTGCTAAATTTTTAGGGGCCGTTCTTGGTATGGCAGTAATTAAAGTTCTTCGTTTATATACGACGTCCTTTCAGAACAAAGGCGATCATGGCTCTCCATAACTCCTTATTTTGGTGAGGGGATTTTAGCCGTCAATCTCCTTTTATTAAGACTTACGTGTCCCACGTCCCACCATCCATTCACACAAGCTTGACAGTTAAACTAGTTTCACTGGTATCTCGTGGCCTCAATATTCGCCCAGAAGGTTAAGTTTTTCAAGCTTTTCTATCTAATTATTTTTCCAAGAAATTTCAGCTGTCTCTTCCTGATTCTGATTAGAAGTGCTTTTTCAGTTATTAATTTCTTTAAGACTTTCTTGTTACCCGCTTTAGCCATGGAATGTTCAGAACCATATTCCTGCTGCCTGTAGTCTTCTTCTCTGTGGGAAAATTTTCCAGTATTTATTGGCGTATAAGAAGATGATTGGTTGTTTTGTTTTTATGGCAAATCAACCTCGGCGGCTCATTTATTGCCAACTAAACTTTATTTATTGCTGGTAATACCTTTTTCTTTCAACAATTTATTGTTGTTAATATAAGTTTCTGTGTTTAGTAATACATTTTTCTTTTCGAGTATCAAGATTCATTGAGGTTTGTTTTTTTAGGGCAGGTTCCCCAAGTCCTAACCTTGTTATTTAACTCATAACTGGAAGGAAAGGGACGGATTAATACCTTTCCCAATGGTACCAGTGCTTAAGTGAATGCAGGGTATTCAACTGGAATTCGTACACGGCTCACCGATTTCTCTTTCCGAGCCGATATCCACTGCACCACAATGCACACCGTCACCATACGCTTACAACACCTGGTATTCCCAAGCAGTAATCCATCTAATTACTGACCAGGCTCAACGTTGCTTAACTTGCGAGAACCGGTGTATTCAAGGTGATAGGCCGTAAGACCTAGAAGATGGAATCAGCAACCAAGAACTCTAATTTTTGTTTTTAATGATTTTTCTCGTTTCATATAATCGTGATAAGCATTTGGAATGCTTCTTTGGCAAATCCAATTCGTGGGTCGGATCCCGATGTCACATTTTCGATTCCCTGTTAACCATTTCACAGAAATTTAAAGTTCTGCGCATGATTGATGATGATATCCTAAATTTTTTAACACGCATCCTGCGGTTTTTCTCTTGCTGATGATCATACTTTGTCTTATAGAAGTTGATGGTTAGTTATTTTCTCACTATTTTTTTCTTTTAGACTCTCTAGGATATTCTGTAGTTTTCTTTCTGTTCTAGCTCTCAACGAAGTATACTGCGTATAATGCATTAAAATGAGGCCCACCGATAATAATTTAAAAGAAAATAGTCAAGCTCTCTGCAGTTCTCTTTCCGAGTCGGACATAAATATAGTGTCATATTAAAAATGTTTGGTATAAGTTTTCATATTTATCTGTAGGAGAATATGATATTTGTAGCATATTACACTTGAAAACAACCAGAAACACGTATATATATAAATAATCTTATATTTTTATTCTTCCCCGAGCACGCTTGTGTGAAACAGGAGAACAGCGAGAGAAAAAAGATGCACACGAGGGAGACGTCGGAAGTCGTTAGTCAGCGGGAGTTCTCTGTCTTCAGCTAAAAATTCTAGACTTTTTATAGTCTTAATACTCCCACTCATTTCTGCTTTTTCGAGGTGTCGCTTTGTAGACAAAATCTACGGCCGGATATATCTGTCAACCAATAGTGGTTGATAGACATATCCTTAGTTGACTTCTATCTATGACCGAATGTGTCTGTAAGCTATATATCTTCCGTCCATCGCCTTTCAAGCCCGTTGTCGTTTGTGTTTTTCCTTTTATTGTTGCACTTGTTAACATCATCCACGGCCGGATATATCTATTAAACAAACTTTCCTTTTTTTTGAACTCACTCACAGCCTGTCAATTACCTCTAGCGTTCAAGGTAATATATTACAATATATATTTCTGTATACCAAAATAATAGCTATTAATAGAATGTTTAAATGGAAATATTCTATGTAATAAGTTTCAGCCGCTAAAAAGAATCCATGATATGAAATAAAATAATTAGAAATAACAACAGTATTCAACGTATGCAAATAAAGATTTATGATTATAAATATTGAGGGAAAATGTATGACAAAGAGGAAAAAGTATTCATGTGACGCGTTTCGTTCTTTAGGACTTCCTCGGGGTAAATTTGTTACGTTGGTGCGACTACACATGTGCACGAACAACGGGATGATGAAAAATTCGAAAATGATTAAATAAGTTAGATATTTTAAAATTTTCAGCATCCATCGCTCCTGCGCATGTGTAATTGCGCCAAGATAAATTTACACTGATGAAGTCGTAAAGGACAAAACGAGTCACAATAAAACCTTTTCCAACTGCTTATACAGTTTTGCATAATATTGTTTTGTGATATATATAAAATATACATATTGTTATCTCATAATAATGACTGTAATTATTGAGAGTTTAATCTTGGATGTGCGTTGTGGTGCAGGATGTGTGTTGTGGTGCAGTGGATATCGACTCGGAACGACAAATCAAGGAGCCGAGTTCGAATTCCAGTTGAATTCCTCGCATTCACTTACGCAGAAATATCCTTGGGAAAAGTATTAATCCGTCTCTACCTTTCAGTTATGGGTTAACTAATAGGACAGATTGGGTTCTGTAGCCTTGGCTGGCAACTAGTCTACCCAAAAAAATAATAGCAACCTACTGCAGGATAATCTTCAGCCCAGTCAGTCATGTCTCTTTGGAGACATGATCGCTCAGAACGGGTATCACGTATGGCACTTAACTGACTGACTGATTCTATAATAATATAATACAGCAGATAGGACATTTTTACCTCCACAGATTAAACATAGTTTGACCGAAAGAAGAAAGAATTGACGTCTTTTTCTTAGCTATGCTTAAAGAGAAGGTGCACACAATAGAAATCACAGATGCAACACATTTAATTGAACGTGTAGCCGTGGGGAGATGGTTAATGTTGCTTGGTACTTCCTTGTGTCAGACTTAAGCTCCTCACAGCTTACAAGTTTTATGCAGAGTTATAATCATCAGAAGGTTTTTCAACATCAGAAGGTTGGTTGTCGGCAGATTAGAATATGTGGAATTGTGTGGAATAGCGTAAGAAAAATAAAATGTACATTTCGCAATTTAAAATAAAAATTTATTAAAAGGAGGAATAACATAAGTTGTGGAAATTAATGTTCAGTTAGAAACATTGTTAAGAAGTTATGAGTAGAGTTCGTGTAAAATGTTTGTAGTATTAATTGTTGAAAGAGATAAGGAGAAAGAGAACAAGCTGCGACCTGACTTTATCTCCGGGTTGGTTTGATAAAAATGAAAAAAATACAGATATTAAAATTATTTCTAATATTTAGTAGAAAATAGACTAGTTTATGTTAAATTTATGGCGTAGGGGCGTGTTCTTTGTACGTCGGGAATCACCAGTGTATTGTAGGGAGTTGGTTAATGTTTCTTTGGTTCGGCCTTATGTCAGATTTAACCGAACTTCCTAAAGCTTACAAGTTTTATGCGTAATTATCATCAGAAGGTTTTCATCAGAAGGTTGGTTGTCGGCAGTTTGGAATTAGTTTGGAAGAGTGGAATAATAAAATATACATTTTGAATGTTAAAATAGAAATTTATTAAAAGGAGGAATAACATAAGTTGTGGAAATTAATGTTCAAATAGAAACATTGTTAAGAAGTTATGAGTAGAGTTCGTGTAAAATGTTTGTAGTATTAATTGTTGAAAGAGATAAGGAGAAAGAGAACAAGGTGCGACCTGACCTTATCTCCGGGTTGGTTTGAAGTTGATGTTACAAAGCGTAACAAACTTTTCGTCACAAATGATAAAAAAATTATATTGAAGATGTTAGTTGTTAATATTCCAATTCAACAAAATAATGTTGAAAATTTTACTTCTTGAAAAAATGCATTTTTGCCTATGTGTCCATACTTTACGGACATCCAGTATAATACAATATAATCTAACAATGATATATGAAATTACGATAATACGACAGAAAACCAAAATGTAAAGGCTATTTTACTATCTCACCTTTATTTCAACTGATGAAGAACAAATGAATGTTCTTTTTCGACATAGCTCTCACTGCATAGCAATTCACTTGTGGCATCGTTTAAAGACTTTCGTCCTACCTTCAGTTTTGGTTTGTTTACAAAGCTACGTCTGTACCTATTGCTGGCTTGAGTCCCCAACAGACACGGACATTACTGTAACCACTAAATATAGCAGGCATTATGGCTTGTGCTTATCCATAATTTGACCCCAGTTGTGTAAACGAGATTAGTCGATCATGCTGATCAAACCATCCACCCTCTAGATGTTTTCTTCCGTCCGCGATTTTAATTGGTCACTAGATAGGATTTTGTCAGTTTCATTCGTTCTTCCCATTTTAATATATTTTATCCACTTATACGCCTTTCTTTGCTTCATGGTTAGCCATTATCAATCCTATATATCGTCATAATCTACATGTGTGCGTCCATAAAACAATGCCTAATGAATGGCTCTTGAGGCTTTCTTATTGGGGAACAATCGCATAAAAATGTTTTAATGAGGAGTGGTGGTATTACTATTATTATTATTATTTTAACATTGCCTGAATATTAACATGAATGAGAGTGAGGATAAATGTAATCGGAATGTGATGTTTGAGTGCATTTCTTTGTGTGTGCGAGTGTGTATATATGTCTTGCGGTAGGGGAATCAAATCTGCACTTACCACTTCAAGCCAAGCACGCAGCCACGTTCACGATCATAGAAAGACGGAAAATTGAGGCTGTGTTTCCTTCCTTCATTATGGAAGAGCGTACGCTACTGGTGAACCGGAAGTCATCCGCAATTGGACATTAAAATTGACAAGAAGTGTCGTATGGTGTGTGTTTCTGAGGATAGGAAATGTTGTAGCTGACAGGAAGTAAACAAATCGATATCTGATCAGTATCAGCTGGGTAACCGAGGAGAGGGAGTCTGATGTTGAAAGACGCGAAACCCCTAATGAACCTCGGCTAGAAACATCACTGATGATGTGTACTGAAGCATCAAACTGATGTATTTTATAAAAATTATTATTATTATTTCCTTTGATTTCTGTTCTATACACATTTACTTCCGGGTTACAACCAGAGACTTGGCTTCATGAAATTTTACACAGAGCATGTTTGTAGCTACCCTTCAACACAAATTTTCCAAAACGAAAATCCCTCAAAATTTACATAGATAAAGCACTTTTTAATGTGTGAGCTGTATTTGTGAGTAAAGATATTTTTTTGTAATTCTTTAAAGTATTGGCTACCAGGATTTCTTTTAATAAGTCTATCAGAACCTCTGCCAATCAATCAGAGTGCTCTAACTACAACTGGAATTACTGATATCTTCATACGACAAATATTTGAGATTTTCACTTCAAGATTCTTGTATTTTCATAGTTATTTTGAAAATCTTCAAAGACAGATTACAATCTGCAGGAATTGCTATTTCATTAAGAAACCACATTCTGTTTTGTGATCTTTGATCAAGATGTCTGGGTGATTAGTTTTGATTGTTCTGTATGTGTGTATTGCAAAGTCCCATAATAAAAAATATTTTTATTATTAGTTACCATCTATGTTACGCCCTGTTATTGCCTCATATGGGCCATTCACGTCAAATTGCAAACATTGGCTTATAATAGCCTCCCTGTATTCTCCCTACCAAACAGAAGACAATATATATCAAACTCGCTGTTTGGTTTTAGCAAACGGATAGGAGAAGAAAGCAAGAAGGAAAAACAAAAGTAAGACAAGATAGAGGAAACGATAAGATGTGTGTTGTGGTACAGTGGATCTCGGCTCGGAACGAGAAACCGAGGAGCCGAGTTCGAATTCCAGTCGAATCTATTGTATTCTCTTACGCGCAAATACCCTTGGGAAAGGTATTAATCCGTCTCTTCCTTCCAGTTATAGGTTAAATAACACGACAGATTGGGTTCTGTAGCCTTGGTCGGCAACCAGTCTACCGCAGAAAGCAATGGCAACCTACTGCGGGATAATCTTCTGCCCAGTCAGTCATGTCTCTTTCGAGACATGACCGCCCAAGCGTGTATCACGTATGGCACTTAACTGACTGACTTATGATTGTTACTGTAATATTATATTAAAGTTTGTTTGTACTTCTGAGATGAGGTAGTATTTAGATTATTTACAGTGTTCAGACTGTTGTCCTCATCTTTATTGTCATGTTTACAATGTTTCTGCCGTTGTACGCTCCGACCTTCCTCAGGTGATAGGAACTTCGAACCGAACCCTTTATTTTGATCACTGGGGTATATCGTTCTCAGTCACAGAGCGCACAACGGTCGAAACGTCGTAAACATGGCAATATAAATGGGGACAGTTTGAATAATTTAAGTCAGTCAGTCAGTTAAGTGCCACACGCGATACTCTTTCGAGACATGACTGACTGGGCAGAAGATTATCCCGCAGTAGGTTGCCATTGCTTTCTGCGGTAGACTGGTTGTCGACCAAGGCTATAGAACCCAATCTGTCCTGTTATTGAACCCATAACTGGAAGGAAGAGACGGATTAATACCATTCCCAAGGTTATTTGCGCGTAAGTGAATACAATGGATTCAGCTGGAATTCGAACTCGGCTCCCCGATTTCTCGTTCTGAGCCGATATCCACTGTAGCACAACGCACATCAACATAATTTAAGTAATATTCTTGAAATAATTTGTTAAAATCGTCAGTCTCAAATACTTAACGAGAGAATAAGGGAGTTTCCTTGCACTCGAAAGGTGTTTAATTTAATCATTAATTTACAAATTAAGATTCAGCCGAAATTACATGCAGATAGATATTTTGCGTTTCTCTTTATTTTATTAATAATATCAGTACTTTTACCCTATTTGCTCTCTCTTAGCTGGCATTATCACAAATAAATAGAAAAATGAATCAAATAAACAGCATTAAATAAATTGTTGCATTACGCGAATATCTCAGCAACACATAGATAATTAAGCTGCAGTTTGGGATCTAATAAAATTCTCTTATTCAATGTCTCCACGTACGAGCAGTATAGCCCGGCGTTGTTCGGGTGTAATGAAAGCTTTAAAACTAATCCATGGTCCTGGAGCTCAGACTCTTTGGACGTTGGCACGAAAGTCTAAAAAACAATAGTTGTTTCCAATTAAAGCGAAACCGTAGACTGAGAGAAAAATGAATGGATGTAAGTCAAATTTTGATTTCCTGGTATCGATATCAAATAAGTTTTTTTCGTCGTAAACTGAATTTTGAAGGCTAAATAAGTCCTCTGAGTAAATCATATCAAGGCTGAAACTAAGAAGTTCAATTATACCTACTTAGAATCAAACCCGAAGCAAAAACTAAAATAAACGGATGAAAAAATACAGACAAACAGGCAGATAAACAGACAAACACACAAACATCTTGCCTTTTATATATATATTATCGATTTTCTGCACTATTGTAAGGGTAAGTTCCTTCAATAAGTAACAGTTGATTTGAGTTCAGTATATATATTTGCACAGAGATAATGCTATTTTGGATAAATTTGAAGGGGAAAAGCCGTCGGGACTTAAAACGAAAATTTACCGATTATTTATTTCTAGTGTTTATGTACACGATTGGATAACTGCTCGGATTTGAAACTATACTGAATTCACTTGTGTCATTATATCTGGTGTTCTTTGAATAGTATTAATTTGGTAATAAGGAATATCTACTTTTTATATATATTGTACTCGCAGTATATACGGCGTTGCTCGAGTGTAATGAAAGCTTTAAAACTAATCCATGGTCCTGGAGCTCATACTCTTTGGACGTTGGCACGAAAGACTAAAAAGCAATAGTTATTTCCAGTTAAAGCGAAACCGTAGACTGAAAGAAAAATGAATGGATGTAAGTCAAATTTTGATTTCCTGGTATCGATATCAAATAAGTTTTTTTCGTCGTAAACTAAATTTTGGAGGCTAAATAAGTCCTCTGAGTAAATCATATCAAGGCTGAGACTAAGAAGTTCAATTATACCTACTTAGAATCAAACCCGAAGCAAAAACTAAAATAAAACGGCTGAAAAAATACAGGCAGATAAACAGACACACACACACACAAACATCTTGCCTTTTATATATATGTATATTATAGATTTTCTGCACTATTGTAAAAACTGCAACCTTGAAACTTCTGAATATCGTTTCTTATGTCTTTGTCTATGAATGTATCAAATTTGATTAAAATCGGACCACTCCTTCTATAACCCGATTTTTTTCGATTATCGATTTTCGATATTTATCGGGGGTACCTCGACACAAAACCTAGCTAAGAACACTCGCAGATGCTTATAGAACAACTGTGTAAATTTTCAAGAAAATTGGTTCCGCTGTTTCAGAGTCTATAGGTAACAAACACACACAGTACCAGTCGCTTATGACTCAATAAATAGAGTTTACAATGTACAAGGTCTTACTGCATATGAAACAAATTCCACTGAAAAACTCCCTAAGGTCTATAAACTGTGCGATCAATAAATCTGCGGGTAAGCGCACCAGAAAAAAAAAATCTTTACCCGGTAGCTGATCGGATCACAGGAAAAAAAAAGAATCAAATTTATATTCATGTCTTCAACTTTCTCTCTGTGACATGTCTTTCCAGGACGAGGAAGGTCATGGCTCACTGAAGTTTTCCGTTCGTTGTTCCCAACAATAATTGCATATTATAGTTTTCTTTCATCAATCTGTTTTCTTAAACTAGTAAAGTAGGTTACACGTTACTTTCTCTACATCTCTCAGAATCGAGGTGCCTTTCTTACATTGTAATTAAGTATCTGGTTAGTTCTGTTTGTTTATCAGTGTGTTTTTGTTTATAGTGATTATTCTCCTCAAATTTTCTAATTTATCACAAATACTAACTGCAAGGGACACTAAAAATAATAACGGTGAGATTAACTGTTTTTATAAAGATAACGTGCATTACACAAAGAGTTATGACTGAAATTTATTAATTTTTTCTCTTACACCAGGTTTTCAAGAAAATAGGTCCCTCAGTTCTATTCAGGTTCTGATGCAGTGGATATCGGCTTGAAACTAGAAATCGCCGAACCGTGTTCAAATTCAAGTTAAATTAGTTGTATTCTCTTAGGCGCAAATACATTTGGAAAAGGTATTAATAGATGTTTCCCTCCAACTATGGCTTAAATAACAAGACAGATTGGGTTCTAGATCCTTGGTTAGCAAGCAGAAATAATGGCATACTACCGCGGGAAAACCTTCTTCCCTCAAGCGAGACATAGACATAATAGTAGCAAGTAATTTGTGGACTCTGAAAAAAAAGTTGGATTCTATCTTATTTTTATTTTTTATATTTTTATTTTTCTCTCACTTTTGATGTACAGAGAATTATTATTATATAATCATTAGTTCACATAGACTGGACTTCCGGCTGCCTCGTTATTTCATGTTCTTGCCTATTTTTTTATTTCTGCATGTGCACCCAGCCACCTCTTGTTTTCAGTAGTTAAGAGTAACAGCACGAAGATTCTGCTGCCTTTTGACCCAAGGTCTTTTACTTTTCTGAGAGTAGAAATCACAGCGTGGCAGAGAGAGTGAAAATTCTTCGACTGATCATTTGGCATCTTTGATCGCCTGGGGCGGAACGGACGCAAACAGCTACAGACTCAGGTGCGAGAAACAAAGGAGCTGGACCAGACGGCATTGTAATAGAGCTGTTGATAGTCCGGAAAGGGAGAGCAACCAATAATACACAAAGATGAGGACGGACCGGAAATATTGAAGTCCGAAGCGGAAGTTGAAATGGTCAAACAATAGAAACAAAGGAGCTGGACCAGACGGCATTGTAATAGATCTGCTGATAGTCCGGGAAGAATTCGGCATAGAGAAAATTACAGAAATAATAAATTAAATTTATAATAGTGATGTAATACCTGACAACCTAAGCAAGTCCATTTTCATGGCACTGCCCAAGAAACCAGGTGTAAACGAGTGCGAACTCCACCAAAAAATCAGTTTAATGAGACACTTTACAAAACTGATCGTCCGAATCCTGACGAATAGAGCGAGAAGGAAAATCAGGCAAGAGATAGGACAAGAACAGTGCAGGTTTTTTAAAATTAATTAGGATGCTCTCCGAAAAAACAATACAAATGAAGAATGACTTGTACCTATGTTTTATTATTATGCAAAGGCATTCGACAAAATACGCCACAAAGAATTGTTGGAGATGCTCAGCAGCTTTGACATATTTGGAAAAGACATAAGAGTAATCAGGAATCTCTATTGGCATCAAACTGCCTGCATAAGGATAGGTAAAAAAATCAACAGATATACAAAGATAGAAAGGGGCGTAAGACAAGGATGTGCCTTTTCGCCGGATTTATTCAACTTGTATAGCGAGACTATTCTGAGGACGCTAGATGTTAAGCCAGGATTTGTCATCGGAAGCCACAATTCGAACAACATAACGTACGCAGATGATACAGTGCGTATTGCAGACACGGAAAGGAAACTACAAGACCTCCTCCTGAAGGTGGCTGAAGAGAGTGACAAGAAAGGATTACAAATAAACTGCAAGAAAACCGAATGCATGGTAATCAGCAAAAAGAGCAGCCCAAAATGCCAAATACAGGTGAGGGATACTACAATCAAGCAGGTATAGACATTTAAATACTTGGGAAGTGTTCTAACAGAAGACGGAATGTGCGACACAGACATCCGAAGGCGAATTGACATGGCGAAGGACGCGTTCCAGAAGTTGAGTAGAGTATTAAGAGACAGAAAAATTTCCCTACAAACAAAGAAGAGAGTACTAGATTGCTATGTGATGCCAGTACTTCAATTTGACAGTGAATGCCATCAAGGATGAAGGAAAAGCTTGAAGCAACTGAAATGTGGTTCTACAGAAGGATGTCGCGGATATCATGGACCGAGCATGTGAGCGATGATGAGGTTTTAGAGAGGATGGAAACGAAAAGGAAATTAACATTGAGCACCAGGAAGAGGCAACTAAAGTTCCTGGGACATGCAATGAAGAAGGAGGGCTTGGAGAATCTGATACTATCAGGCTAGATAGAGGGAAGGAGAGACAAGGGAAAACAGCGTGTAAAGTACTTGATTGGCCTGAGTGGGTGGATGTTAGAACGGGGTTGTGTGGTGTAACAGGAGAAAGCGTGCTAAGAGCCACCAGGGATAGGAAGACGTGGAAAGCCATGATCGCCTACATCCTGAAAGGACAGGGTACATAGAAGAAGAAAAAGCGCATGCAACATATTTTTGAGATCAGGCGGTGTAAGGGTGTGATACTAAACCCCTTTTCTGTAAGTAATTGATAATGCCAAATTTCGTTTATTTTTAAAAGATGTCGCTACTAGTTACATTTGGAATTCATCTTTTAGATATCAGTTTATTTAGAAATAAACAATGCGGTTATCAATAAGAACAGTAGAAATGAATGCATGCATGATATTGCAGCTCTAGGATCATTTCATCATTGTCAGCATATGAACTTTTCAGCCGATCCTTGTGCAACAAAACACTTACGCAGCTTGCCACCGATCAGACACAAGACAAAATGATGGCTACCCGATGTTGCACCTCGATTTTCCTTCGTGTCAGTGCAAATCAAAAAATTGGAAAAGTCTTGCTATACGCTCACAAGTAAACGTACGCGTTACTTGTTATCGATTACAAAGACATAAGAAATGTAATTAAAACATCTTTTTTAAAAGCCTTTACACAAAACTGACACAATCATGACAAAAATAAACGTTCTGTTTTCAAATACCAGAACTGCTTCTCTTCCGATTACCGAAGGTAAGCAATGTCGAACCTGGTTATTTCATATATGTATCACCGCTTGAGAATATCAGGTGCTATAATCTTGGATGTGTTTAACAGATAATGAAACGAAATTGTTAATCAGAGAACCGAGTTCCAGTTCCAGTTATGTTTTTTATATTTAAATACCGTTAGAAAAACGTATCGATCCGCTTCTTCCTCCCAGTGATAGGTTAATTTGTGAGACTTGTACTACTAAAACCATTATTATCTCGAGAAAAGGGTATAAAATATTGATATTTTGGCATTAAATAGCCCATAGTTGTTGATATGCTGCTAAACAACAACAAAAAACAAAAAATCTGAAACAAAACAAAAAAAAAAAAAAAACGACAACAAATCAATCAAGTAACTTCTGACTTTTCTGCAAATATTTTCATGGCAACTTCTCTGAGAGCCTTTTCCCCTGGTGCCCCGTCCACATAAATTTAAGCATGCTAATAGATTGGATGTGCGTTGTGATGCAATGGATATCGACTCGGAACGAGAAATCGGTGAGCTGAGTTCGAATCCATTGCATTCATTTACGTGCAAATACCCTTTGGAAAGGTATTAATCCATCTATTCCTTCCAGTTATGCGTTAAATAACAGGACAGATTGGATTCTATAGCCATGGTCAGCAACCAGTCTACTACAGAAAGCAATGGCAACCGACTGCGGGATAATCTTCTGCCCAGTCAGTCATGTCTCTTTCGAGACATGATCGCCCAAGCGTGTATCACGTATGGCACTTAACTAAAACTGACTAGATTGGCATCTTTTTTACGGTTGAAATAGGTAAATGTAACCGCCTCTTCTACTCGTATAGTTTCTTTTCTCGTACTTGTGGAACTCTTTTCCATTTAATTTCTTCCTGATAGCTACAATTTCCAAAAAGGTAAATGCAGCGTCAATTGTTATTTTCTCTCTTTTTGAATCGCATTCATCTTTAATTCCTTCTTTAATACCAACTGTACCCCGTCTTTTCTTTTACTGTAGACCCCTGCACACTCGCGGCAGTCCCACATTACTTGGCGTTAAATAATTAAAAAAACAGCGACTTGAAAATATATTCTACATTTTCAAACGTCAGCCATTTTTCGAAAGTATACACAGAAATCAGAAAAAATAGAGAGACTTCATTTTTGAGGGCATTTGCATTCACTTACGCGAAAATACCCTTGAGAAAGGTATTAGTCTGTTTCTTCCTTTTAGTTATGGGTTAAATAACAGGATAGATTGGGTTCTATAGCCTGGCTGGCAACCAGTCTACCACAGAAAGCAATGGCAACCTACTGCGGGATAATCTTCAGCCCAGTAAGTCATGTCTCTTTCGAGACATGATCGCCCAAGCGTGTTTCACATATGGCACTTAACTGACTGATTTAGTTAAAGAACTAAAACGTTGATGACAAAAAAAAAAAACATAATATAATAAATTTCAACAAATTCAGCAAAAGACAAGGATGGTTGACAGATATATCCGGCCATAGATGACGTCAACAAAGCGATAACCCGGAAAAAGAAAAATGCGTTGGAGGTTTAAGACTATATAAAGTGTAGACTTTTTGGTTAAAGAGACACTGAATGGCTTCCTACTCTTTACGGCCCTTCCGTGTTGTTCGTCTCTTTCCGGCTGCCCTCACGCTCCATGAAAGCGGCACCGACGAAGAATAAAAATATAAAATTATATTTTTGTATATACCTGTTCTTCGTTGTTTTTCTAGATTCAGCGGCAGTATATAACAGAACCTCATTTCTGTCGCTTCAAGTCTCTCCTTCATCTTTGAGGAGATTGATCAGCATTCGCTGTCATATAGGAGGGCAGATATTACATAACCATCTAGCACTCTTTTCTTTGTTTCAAATAAAATCTTCCTGTATCTCAGTACTCTACTAAACATTTGAGGCGATCTAGAAATCTAGAAATACGAAAAAAGTAAATAAAGCCAATATTAAATAAGTGCATCTACAGTGTCATAACAAAATAATTTTCAAATGAGTCTCATTGTTAAAAAAAGTCACAAAGATATTGTAAGATAAACACTCTCTATTTTCAAATAAGAGCCATTATCTACCAATTTACCGCGATATGATAAAAGTGAATCATTTATACTTTTAAATAAAAACATTTCCTCAACAGTCTGCATAAACTTGAAACAAATAAATTTTGAAACAATTGGCATTATTCCATAATATATAGACAAATTAGAATCGAGTTTTGATTTTTGTTTGTATTCGTTATATTTCTTTCGTTCAAGAATGTCCATTCAGCTACGATTTAAATAGCAGCGCAGAAATGGCCTTGCTAGTCTTCGTTGGCACCCAATCTTGGAAAATAGAAATTCGAATTCTAAAAATGGTCATCTGAAATTTTACTAAGGCGGTAACACTTAGGATATAGATACTATTCGTCAGAATCCATTTTGCACATTTATAAATCTACCATTCGTCCGTGCATTGAATACCACTGCCATATCTGGTTGGATGCTTCTGATATTCATCTCGAGGTTCTCGACAAAATCCAAAGACTTATCTGCAATATAATTAGTCACGACTTGGCGACCCGCCTTCAATCAATTTCTCACCGATGCGATGTGGCTTTCCTCTATTTTTCTTCAAGTAGTATTATGGCAACAGCTCTGACGAGCTTTTTTTTTTTACCCTGGAGCTGCGATCACACGTATTTACACGTGTTTCTAGATTGGCATCAAGGTCCCACCCATTTACTGTCGAAATAGTTAACAGCAACGGCTTTTTCTACTCTAATACTTTCTTTTTTCGCACTTGCAATGTGTGAATCTCGCTTCTGTTTGCTTGCTTCCCTGATAGCTACTATCATGGAAAGTTAAATACAACATTAATTGCCATCTATACTTGATCCCCATCCCCAAATACAACATTAATTGCCATATATACTTGATCCCCATCCTTCTCATATATTTTTTTCCACTTACCCTGTATTTGTTCTTTTTTTATTGTAACCCCCTTCGCACCAGTGGCGGTCCTGCTTGCTTGCTGAGAAATGATTATAAAAAAAAACTACGTCTTCAAAACAAAAACTTGAAAGCTATGGTAACCCCACTGAAAAGTAGTTTTCAAAAATGCTGTTTATACTGACGATCATTGGACCAAAAGAACGTTTTGTATAGAGAAATAGTAAAAAGTAAATATATATGTTTAAAATTAGTCAATTTTCATCTCCACAAAATACGTATTTATAAGTCTATCATTCGTCCATGCTTTGAATATTGCTGTCACATATAGTCTTGTTCTTCTGCTATATATTTAGAGATCTTTTATAAAAATTCATAGAAGAATCAGCAATGTCATTGGTCCTTACCTGGCATCTCGGTTCCAGTCTCTTTCTCGCTGCTGTAATATAGTTCCCATGTGTCTTTTCTATACTTTCATGGTGTTTGTTCTAATAAAATTTCCTCTATGCTACCTAGACTTTATGAATTTAAGCGCAGTACGAGATTGGCTGCAAGGTCTCTTTTTTGTAGTGGGTAGAAAGGGTTAGATATAACCGTAAGTTCTACGCCAACAGTTTCTTCTGCCGTGTTTCTCCCTTATGAAACTCTCTTCTGATTCCTTGTTTCCCAGTCAACTTTGATCTTCAAAACATTATATGCAATTTTAATCTTTATCTTGTATTTAATTCTCGATCCTTAATATTGTTTTTTTTTTCTGATATTTTTCACGCATTTTTGCTCCTTAGATTTTTCGCGTCGATTGGGAAGAAATGATTAAGAAAAAGTGTGTTTATCTTCAAAGAGCGGAAATCATAAAAATAAACTATTATAAAAAAAAATAACTTCATTCAACGCTATAAAGAGACACGTCAAAGGTACAAACGGCCACGATTCAAATAATCGACTTTATTTAACGATGTTCAGGTAAATATCAAAATAAATCATCTTAATTTGTACATCAGACGGTTTATTATAATTATTATATATTTTCAAATAAGAGCCGTCATTCAAATTTCTACTGGGACATGAGAAACGAGAAATTACAAACATGTCTTCGGCGATATACAAAGAAACGAGAAAAGTAAAAACTCTAAGTCTTAAGTAAAAGCATGGATAGAACGATATCTAAACTTATTTATGAATGGAACTTTGTCTGTGTGTCTGTGACCGTTACCTATAGACTCCAAAACGACTAAACTGATTTTCTTGAAGATTTACACAGTTGTACTACAAGCGTCTGCGAGTGTTCTTAGCTAGGTTTTGTGTCGAGGTACCCCCGATAAATATCGAAAATCGATAATTAAATCGGGTTATAGAAAGAGTGATCCGATTATAATCAAATTTCATGCACTCATAGACAAAGACATAAGAAACGATATTCAGAAGTTTCAAGGTTGCAGTTTTTACAATAGTGCAGAAAATCTATAATATGCATATATATAAAAGGCAAGATGTTTGTGTGTGTGTGTCTGTTTATCTGCCTGTATTTTTTCAGCCGTTTTATTTTAGTTTTTGCTTCGGGTTTGATTCTAAGTAGGTATAATTGAACTTCTTAGTCTCAGCCTTGATATGATTTACTCAGAGGACTTATCTAGCCTTCAAAATTCAGGTTACGATGAAAAAAACTTATTTGATATCGATACCAGGAAATCAAAATTTGACTTACATCCATTCATTTTTCTTTCAGTCTACGGTTTCGCTTTAACTGGAAATAACTATTGCTTTTTAGTCTTTCGTGCCAACGTCCAAAGAGTATGAGCTCCAGGACCATGGATTAGTTTTAAAGCTTTCATTACACCCGAGCAACGCCGTCTATACTGCGAGTACAATATACATAAAAAGTAGATATTCCTTATTACCAAATTAATACTATTCAAAGAACACCAGATATAATGACACAAGTGAATTCAGTATAGTTTCAAATCCGAGCAGCTATCCAATCGTGTACATAAACACTAGAAATAAATAATCGGTAAATTTTCGTTGTAAGTCCCGACGGCTTTTCCCCTTCAAATTTATCCAAAATAGCATTATCTCTGTGCAAATGTATATACTGAACTCAAATCAACTGTTAGTTATTGAATGAACTTACCCTTTTTATCTAAATGTTCATAAAAACGAACTATATCTTGCACCTTTTCTCTCCCGTAACTCTCACGGAGTCATGTAATTAACTGTAGAATGAGGTACTGCGCATTTGAACGAATTTTGGCAGATTTTTGGTCGATTTTCCTTCATTTATTGATACTTCCGGCGATGTACTTCCGGAAATTATAGTAATGCGCTATTGTATTTCTGCGCTTGTTACTCTCAGAACAGGATGTACATCGCCGGAAGTTTCAGTAACGGAAGAAAATGGGCCAAAATTCCACAAAAAATTCTGCCTACGTAGAACGTCATTCTGCAGTTAATTACATGACTTCGTGAGAGTTACGGGAGAGAAAATGTGTGAGATATAGTTCGTTTTTTTTATGGACTTTCAAAGCAAAAAAATGTAAATTTCTTCAATAACTAATTGTTGATTTCAGTTCAGCATATACATTTGCACAGAAATAATGATATTTTGGATAAATTTGAAGGGGGGAAAACCGTTGGCATCTAAAACGAACATTTACCAAATAATCTTTTTCTTAAAGCAATCAGCTTAATCCAAAAACATACAACGATAAGAGTAAACAATCTATGGTTTTCACTTAATGTCCTTATTCATCGTTCCATATAGGTTTCGTTGATTTTGTATAGAAGCATATCAACATCTCAAATTGGTTATTTAATGGCGGAATCTAAATATTTGGAACAGAATTTTATGTTTTTAACTAAATATATTTTGAATATCTTCAACTACAGATAAAATGTATTGTTAGTCATTTTGTTATAAAATGTATCACTGGTCATTTTACTGTAAATGAGTTTTGCTGGTGATTTCACAATAAAAATGTGTTGATAGTATTTTTACTGTAAAAATAAATATTTTTTATAATTTCATAGCGTTTCATTTTTGTTTAGCGGTTCAATGATTGCCCAGATCTAGAGAAGTAACTTCTTCCAGGAGAAAAAAATTAACGTTTTTTTTTATATTTTGGCAATATCTATGGACAAACAATACACTATTTATATAGTCAGTCAGTTAAGTGCCATACGTTATACACGCTTGGGCGATCATGTCTCGAAAGAGACATGACTGACTGGGCAGAAGAGTATCCAGCAGTAGGTTGCCATTGCTTTCTGCGGTAGACTGGTTGCCGACCAAGGCTATAGAACCCAATCTGTTCTGTTATTTGACTCATAGGTAGAAGGGGAAGAGATGTATTATATTATTAAGTAGTAAATAGTGGGGGATCAGTTTATTACTTCATAACAATATAAAACTGATCCCCCACTTTATGACCAATATCAGCCTTAATCATGATTCCAACTATTATATTCAGTCAGTCAGTTAAGTGCCATACGTGATACACGCTTGGGCGATCATGTTTCGAAAGAGACATGACTGACTGGGCAGAAGAGTATCCAGTAGTAGGTTGCCATTGCTTTCTGCGGTAGAATGGTTGCCAGCCAAGGATATAGAACCCAATCTGTCCTATCATTTAACCCATAACTCGAGGGAAGAGACTGATTAATACATTTTCTAAGGGTATTTGTGCGTAAGTGAATGCAAGGAATTCAACTGGCATTTGAACTCGGCACTCTGAATTGTCGTTCCGAGTTGATATCCACTGCATCACAAGGCTAGCACGCTTAAATAGTTGTGATTGGCGAACCAGGAAAAAAATTCGCCAGAGCAGCTGCCAATAAAATAAGTTATTTTAAAGAAATCCTTAATGCTTAATATTAAGTTATGTTAACAGCCGCTCTATACGTAATATTAGGTTACGTCGATGGCAATGGTAATTGTCATATTAACTGTTGTCAATAATCTACTTGAATCCTTGGTTATTCTGTTGGTTATTTCATAGCATACCTTATGTAATCTTAATAGCTATATTTGGCGTTTCCTTATAAAGAAACATTCGCCATTCACTAACCGAGGAGCCACGGACAATATCTTTTTTATTATTTCATCCCAAGCAAGGCGGTAAAGTCGATGTTACAGGGAATAAAAGAGAATACGGAGAATGAGGAAAGGTAAAAAAATGAACGGAGTGTAAGAAGTTGGCAATAAACATTGCATTTATTTGTTTGAAGAAGCAAGTTATTAAAGAAGCCGATCATGTCTTAAATGGGACATGACTGACTGGGCAGAAGATTATCCTGCAGTACGTTGCCAATGCTTTCTACGGTAGACTGGTTGCCAGCCAAGGCCTTAGAATCCAATCTGTCCTATTATTTAAACCATAACTGGAGGGAAGAGACTTATTAATACCTTTCCCAGAGGTATTTGAGCATAAATGAATGCAAGAATGCAACTGGAATTCGAACTCAGCACCCCGATTTGTCGTTCCCCATCGATATGTACTGCACCAATCACACCCCAAATTGTTGTATTCAGGTCACCAGGAGAAAATAGCTCCTCAGAGCAGTTGCAATGAAAAAATGTATTCATACAACGATGTACAGTGTGAATAAATAATTAAGTAAGCCTTTTTAAAATCAAAATCTTCTTCCAAGTATCCAAAGAAATAGGAATCAGGATACATCTTTCTAAAATAGAAACCACGATCTGAAACTGGAATATGTAAACCATAAAAAACAAAAAAAAGCAAACAAAAACTGTACCACATAATAGAAACCATATCACTTGAGCGCTTTTACCAATGGCAACAGCTAAAATGGACAGCACATACATCTCGACGAGAAAATATTGAAATAATCATTTTTATCAATTAACACAAACAAGGTGATAATGCCACTAAGACGCAAAGAAATAGAGGAAGTAAACGCAAATAAGAAGACTTTAAAGGAAATCAGAAACCAAATACTAAAACAGAATCAAGTGATAAACATCTACTCCTGTTTCAAACACTGGAGAAGAGTGTAAACAGGACGATAGATGAACTACGCCTATTATAGAACTTTCAACAAAAGACTAGGAAGGAAACCCCCAAAATGGGCAAAACTTTGTGAATATAGCAATAAAGATGAGGACATTTAGAACGATGTAAACAGTATAAATAAATCATGTCTGATTTGAAATAAACGATCATATTTAAGTAACTTGAGAGACATATTTTAACTAAATAATCACTATTTACAAACACCAGCATTTCTTCAACGATAGAAAATATATACTCTCCATTTTAAAATAAGAGCCGCTATTCAATGGTCTAAAGACTCATGACAAAAGTAAATTAATATTTATTTTCAAATAACTGTATTTATTCAAAGAACAAGAATCATGAAAAAAATGTAATGAAAATGATGTCCGCTTTGAAAGAGTAGCTTTTATTCAAAGATCTACAGAGAGTTGACAAACGTAAATAATCGATATTTTCAAATAAATGCCATTCAACTATCACAGACATACATGACAAAAATAAATAATCTCTATTTTGAGATAAATGATTTCATTAAACGATTTAGGGAGATATGACAAACGTATATAAATTGTGTTTTCAAATAAGAGATTTTATTGAATGGTCTGCAGAGAAATAACAAAAGGAAATAGTTTCTATATTTCAATAAGATCATCTAGCAACATACAGATACACGAAAAACTATACCTAGTTTAAAATAAATGCGTTTATTGAACGGTCTGCTGAGAGATAACGAAAGGAAATTTTATATTTTTATAATAAGATCCAACAGAGACTTACGGAGACACGAAATCTCATCTCTCGTTTTAAATAGGAGACTATTTAGAAATATATGCAAAGAAAAAACTAAACTAATTTTTATTCTTCAATAAAATCCTGCAGCGTAATATGGAGACACGAAATATTATCGTTCTTTTCAAACAAGACCTTTTATTGAACGATCTACGAAGAGCTAATAAAAGGAAACGGTTGAAACCAAAAATATACATTGTTTTGTAGGTAGTTCAACAAAATTCTTGGTTTGACCAACTTCAGAATTAGAGTCCTACGTTCTACAACTGTGGACTGATTTGATAAAAAAGAACCTGTATCTACACGTTTTTCACTGATATATAGAGTTTAAATTTGAGTTTTGTTTAACGGCATATCAACACATCTGTGGGTTATTTATTGCCAAAAAGGTGGGGTTTAAGGGTTATTTAATGTTGGGTTATAGAGAGAAGGTTGATTTAGTCAGATTTTAATGAAACATTTTTGTTTTTATTCTTTTTTATTTTAGAAAACTGAAAATGTATTTCTAGTTTTGTATTCAAAAATGTTTTGCTGGAAACAATTTTTTACTTCAAAAATGTGTTATGGTAATAATTTTTTCTTCAGAAATGTATGTTTCTATAAAAGTCTGTTATATGTATCTATTTCTATAAAAGTGTATTTTTATACTTTAATAGTGTCTTGACCCCAGTTTGAGGGTTAACTATTTGCCCATGGCTGGAGTTCTAACATATGCTAACACTCCGGGTCAGGGTGGGCCTGGGAACAAGAGCAATTAGGAGGTGGTTCTGCGCTCCTCACAACATCCCAATCAGAGGACTTGCTGCCGGATGCAGTTTACCGTCATGCCCAGGATCAGTGGTATATAGAGACGCCACAAAAGTAAATAATATCGCTTTTCAAACAAGAAAGAAGCCGTACTCAACATGACAAGTGAAGGGCACAAATTAATGGTGCCTATTTTCAAAATTTTTCTTGAAACAGGATGTTTTAGACTTGATTTAAAAGGGATATTTGAAATAATTTGAGGCGTATGGGTTGTTTCATCAGTGTCAGTACCCTTGCGGTGAAGTGGTCGATCTTACTTTACTCAGGTGAGTTGGGATGCGAAACTCTACTGGTTCACGGCCTACATACAACTCTCACTGAGAGCAGGCTCTAAGAAGTTGCATGGACTCTGCGACCCCTACACTACTTTCAGTGACATCGACCTGCCAGCTAAACAGTGTGAAAGTAGGGATTCCTGAACAGATCGTTGCAGGGGAATGTCTTTCTCAAAATAACATAGACCAAGTGGCTATTGGTCAGTCGCCAGCCTGATCACAGGTGCTTCGTCTCAAACGCTAATGGCTTTACAGGTAGACGGAGAAGCTTCTGAGTGGCGAAACGGGTTCACCTCAACATCCCAGGCACAAAAAAACAAAATACATTGCACTATTTTGCCTTGAACAATTACCTCGGCGGTGGGGATATTGACGACAACGGAGCAAAGTGTGTTAACTGAATAATTGATAGTAAATTTAGTTGATAGCAGTGGTATCGGTAAATATTTTAGTAAAAGCTATTAAAAATCCACCAGAGGACACCAGTTAAAGATTCAGCCGCTGGTCTATGGTCTGAAAAAACGAAAACATTCTTTTTTTCACATCGGATAGTAAATGAATAGTACACTTTTTATCACCTAGAAAAACATAAATCAAAATATATTTTAAATATATTGGCAGATGATAACTGAAAATTTGTAAAATATGGCTCTTCCAACTGAATTTGGTTATTCTTGTGTTCCTCAAGTTACCAGCAACCTGTGACGCAGCTGCGAGGTAGTCTAGGAACTGTCGAGACGCAGCGTATCTATACCGTCTGGACTTAATTTCTAATTGTTGATTACTAACACTCTTACGTTCATTTATATTCTGTTATTCGAATACACTGTTTGAATCTACCTTCTTGTTTTAAGTGTCCTACATCCGGGATAAAACAGCCCGCAACAACTTGGCAACGAAGATTCGCAACATATATATATATATATATATATATATATATATATATTTATATATATGTGTGTGTGTGTGTGTGTGTGTGTATGTGTGTTTGTAAATTTATCAACTGGGATCAAAAACAAATTAGATTGGGATGGGAATCCGACAGAATAATAAGCTAAAGAAGAAATAAGAAACGTTTATTAATCTAAAGCGTTTTACTTTTATTAAAGCTTTGATAAAGAATAAAATATGAAGAGAGAAAAAATAAATTTTCACTGGTTAAGCGAACATTTAACCTTGTAAGCGGCGTTAGTATAATTTATGGCGTTCTGAACTCAAAAAGACACGTCATTTCGAAGCTCCGAAAAATTAACTTTTTACCAGCCTAACTGAAAAAACGTAAATATTTTTTTTTGTTTTGTGTACAATATTTTTAAAAAATAAAAGTAAAAATAAGATAATTTCTTTCTTTTTTTCTGATTATTTGATAAAGCTTTAGTAAAAGTGAACAATTTTAGATCAATAAATGTTGCGTATTTTTTCTTTATGTTTATATATTAAAAAGAGCAAAAATTGCTAACATAATATGGTAAATAAAAGCTAACAAAACAGAAGCGTACCAGTTTATACCCATATATATATATATATATATATATATATATATATATATATATATATATATTTTGTCTTTGACAGATCTTTGAAGAGCGAGAGATAATAAACGTTTATCTTCTTTTTGTATAAATTTTCGATTTTCCAACTCATGGCAATATTCTTTATTGTTTTTGCTCCCCCTGTTTTAATATATGTATATATTATAAGTGATTGTTTTAAAAGCCATAACAAGAAAAACTACTGAGGAAGATTCTACTATTCTTCATTGGTGCCATTTTAGGCAAATCATATTTTCAATTCTAATGTGGTGATCTGGCTTGAACTTTTGAAGATAATGGATGGTTTGGTCAAATTTAAGAAAATCCATCGATATTTCACGATGCATGGCATTTGATAGACAACAGGAGTCAACACGGAATAATACCATAAGAACGGAAAATTGAGAGGTTTTAAAATTTATAAAGCGAATTTTATTTTAATGATTTAATGATAATAAATTTTAACAATTCTATCCAGATACACTTTAATTACGATTCTGAGGAGTACTATCGAAAAGAATTAAAGCTTTTTCCATGTTTCCGTAGATTTTCAAAAAATAAGCTTTGATTTATTTTATTTACAAGTGGTGACATGTCGTCAAAACATTTATATCCTTACGCCGTCTAAAATGACGGCAATATATACATTGATATATCTACTATTGAGTGTTTTACATTAAGAATTAAAAAAATAATCCAATCCCCTGAGCGTGAGAGAAAATATATATATATATATATATATATATATATATCTGCCTGCAGAATATTACATATAAACAATTCAAATATTCTTAATTTCGTAAATTTAACACCCATCTTATCAGCAAAACCAACTAGGCTGTCAGATCTTCATACGTCGAAACCGACGAGAGAGTCCAATATTATATATATATATATACACACAAAATAACCAAAAGAGTTCTGTCCGTTTTTTGATTAGACATTGAATGATGTTGAAATATATACGAACTGCGTGTTGCAATTGTTTTCAAATTAGGACAGCCGGAAGTAAGAACATCAGACGTTATAAAAACACGCGCACCGTGCCCGGCCGTCAGTTATAAACCGGACAGCTGTGAAAAGGATGAAAGTGTCTACAGATCTTGTTTAGGGCTTTTTGCTTTACGACTTCAAAGTGGTCTCATTAGCAGCTGCATCAAGTCACCGCATATGTCAAGCGTTTGAGGACAGTGGTGTTGATGAACGTACCGCAAGGAGTTGGTTTCGAAAATTCAAGTCGGGAGATTTTTCTCTCCATGATGAGCTTCGCAGTAAACGACCACAGATCTTGAATGACGGAGTTCTGAAGACGGCCATTCAAGAGGACAGTACTCTAACGTGTGGTGAACTTGCAAGGCAGTTCAACGTTTCCGATGAAACATTTAGACTTCACATGCACCGCCTAGGTAAGACGTACAATCTGAGCAAGTGGGTTCCGCAAACCCTGTTGGAGGTCCACAAAAGAACAACGAGTTGTAGCTTTTTCGCCACCGTACTTCATCGTTATTCAATCGAGTGCTTACCAGTGATGAAAAGTGAGTTCTGTATGAAACTCCCAAGCGTTCCAGACATTGGTTGTCTTCTCAGGATGCTGCCCCTCATACTGCAAGACCGCCTATGCACCCACGCAAGATTATGTTTTGTGTATGTTGGACAGGTCGTCAAGTAGTTCATTATGAACTGCTACAAACGGGCTAAACGGTCACTGGAGACCTATACTCGCAGCCTTTGAAACGTGTGCAACAGGCATTGCGCCAGAAGGAGCCAGCACTGGGGAATCGCAAAGGTGTGCTTTTTCTTCATGACAACGCCAGGCCGCATGTCGCGCGTGTGGTCACGGATAGCATACAGCAACTTGGGTGGGAGACTTTGTGCCATCCACCTTATTTACCTGACCTTGCGCCATCCGATTACCACCTCTTTCACTTCCTGGATAACCACCAATAAAGCAGACTTGCGCAAAGCCCTCACGAACTTCTTTGCGTCAACCTCCACCCCGAGTTCTACCGCAAGCGCATTGAACAGCTGAAGACACGTTGGCAGAAGGTGCTGGATGCCGATGTCGATTATTTTCGAAGACTAAATATAAGTTACAGATACTGTGAAGCGTTTTCTTTTTTTCCTTTAAAAACGGACAGAACTTTTTGGTTACCTTGTATATATATATATAAATCGACTCTAAATTTGTGTTCACCACTGCTGTAACCAGGTATTGAATGCTTTTATCCATTTGGGATGTGTCCTGGAGTAAAGGCAGATAACTAAGTCATTCACAAGTCACATAATTCATAGAACGAGAAAAAATCCACACGAATTATTGAAATAATGTGTTCAGTTCGAAATTACAGTCACCTGAAGTAGGTCGGAGCGCAGAATGGCCGAAACATCGTGAATGTGGTAATAAAGATAAGGAGAACGGTCCGAATAATTTAAATAATTGCAATGCCTCATCTCAGAAATATAGACAAATGATAATTTTATTTCTTCATTAGTGACGTGGACGATATATCTTGAACGGAATTTATTGTGTAATAAAGTTTGACGAATTTATTTTGTAATAAAATTCTGACTAATCAGAAGACGAATCTCTCATACGTAGCATTCTTTTTATCTAACTCTGATCTTCATCAATTAATGTCTTCGAGTGCGTGTATACGCAGGCCCAAACCCGAAATCTAACCCTAACCCTTTCTTGTGTGAGTTTTTTGAGTGAAGCTGAATTTTCTCCATGCGTGATGGGGCTCATATATTTACCTGGCAAACAGTGTTTACCTATGCGTAACTAGAAACAATCACTTTATGTCTGTTCAGATATGATCTGGATTGAGACATTAATTTCAGTGCTATTTAACTGTCTTCATTGAGATTAGATAATATGATCTATTCGAACTTTGACTGATTCATTTGAAATTTGATTGAAAGTTTGTACTCCTCGATGACGGAGAATTTTACAAGGTTACGTGACATTTTACAAGGTTATTCATCGGCCAAACTATTCAGGGAAACATTAGGTAGCAACTGTATATTAAGTCTCTAAAGAGCGCTGATTATCTTTGCATACAGTTATTAGGATGTCATTGAAAAGATTAAATAATTCTATATATTGGTGTAAGGTGTCTGTAGATAAGGCTAGAAAAATGTTTTAATGTGGGTTCTTGCATGTTGCTGAAGGTAAATGTCTGTTAAAAACGGCCAGTTGTTTTTACTCTCACTTTATCTTCTGATAAAACTTAAACAAAAAATTATGGTGAACTTTGTCACTAGATAGATGATCATTTTTAAAATTTCAACTTATTTTTAATTTTTTTTCATTCTTTTTCAGATAATTAAATAAAGATTATTTTTAATTTAAGAATTCGAAATATTCTTGAAACCTTACGCATGTCTCTTAGGAATACATCTGAAATTGTAACTTCTTTCTTTTTTATTTTCTCGCCTGTCTCCTTATCTCATATATATATATATATATATATATATATATATATATATATATATATATACATAAGTTTTGGGTCATAATTAAATTAGACCAGTACACAGTTGTATTAAAAAGTGTTCAATACAATTATATTGTAGAGCTTTTGTATATTTTTCATATGTAAACGAGTTATTGCGCAATCCAGTTTTCGGCTTTTCGATGTCTTCAGGCGATTTAGAATAACTGGCTTTACCAATTTTTAAGAATGCTCACGTAACTGGGAATTTTTTTTATGAACGCGCTATTTTCCAAATTAGGGGAAGTTACAACATATTCATCCGATGATTGTTCCTAATAGGTATTTGTTAGTACAGTTACACTTCGTCATAATTTCTGTTCTTCCATTTGGTAAGTCATTTTTGTTTGGGAATAACATAATAGCGAAATTTTCTTCCTGCCACTGTCTACATATTTTGCCACCATTGTACGGCTTAGCTGTTTTCATCATACTCCACGTTATATCTGGGTCTTTTCAATGTTTTAATTTTAATTTCCATACGTGGCTAGCCAATTTTTTACAATTTTTAAAGTTTTCTAGTTTAAACGCAGACTTGTTGCTAAACCATTTAGTCTTAAAAGTATCTTTGATTGATCCCAAATATGTTTTGTTTTAGCCATTTAATTCATGTAATTTTGCTTTGTAAATAACTTTTTTCTTATTACAAAATCCTTGAAGCTGTCATTTATTTTTCTCCCTAAACTTACATTTCATATTAATTTTTTTTGTTTTGTACGTTGCTATTTATATTTTTAGCGGATTGTTTCTTTATGACATTTTCTAAATTACTGTCTCCTTTAATAAGGGGTTTGTGTTTTTTAATTTCTTTGTATTTCAGCGTTTAATCATTTTTGAATTTTGATGTTGATTTGTTTAAATTTCTATGAACGCGCAATTTTCAAAATTAGGGAAAGTTAGAAAATCATCCTATGATTGTATGATCCTAATAGGTATTTGTTGCTGTAGTTACACTTGGTCATAATTTCTGTTCTTTCATTTGGTAATTCATTTATGTTTGGTAATAACATAATGGCTAACTTTTCTTCATCTCACAGTCAACATATTTTGCCACCGTTGTACGGCTTGGCTGTTTTCATTATACTCCACGTTAAGTCTACGTCTTTTCCCCATTTTAATTTTAATTTCCACACGTGGCTAGCCAATTTTGTACATTTTTTAAAGTTTTCTAGTTTGAATTTAGACTTGTGGGTAGACCTTCTAGTCTTAAAAGTATCTTCAAGAACTTTGTAATACGAAAGAAGCCATTTACAAAGAAAAAGTACATGAATTAAATGGTCAAAACAAACATATTTAGGAACAACCAAAAATAGTATATCGTAATAGTGAAAGAAATGTAGATAATGATAGAGATAATAGGAAGAAAACAGAATTAAGTTAATCATGCATTAAAATAGAATTTAGTTCATATGTAGAAAACAATGCTACAGTGTTATAATATAAGAAAGTATCTTTAAATTATTTATTTATATCTATTGGTGTTTTGGATTAATGAATTATAGGTTTGTGGAAAAATGCAGAAGTAATGTTTTAATCGTGTGTTTATAGTTAGTAATAATGCTATTAATATGTTTTTAAAGAATTTTCCCCTTAAAAGTTTATGTTTTTTTTTAATTAAACTAGCATTTCAGAAATCAAAATTGTGTCTTACACTATTTCGATGTATTAAAGGATAGTTGGAACTTATGTCCAAACGTAAATCTATTTGATGTTCGTAAATATGCTCTTTTAGATTTCGTGATGTTTTCCCTATGTATACATTACTGCACTTTAAACTCTGTTTTTTGTAAATCCCAGCATTAGTGTTTGGTGTCCTTTTTTAATCTGACAATATCACCAGTAGTCTTGGAGGTGGTGGAAACGATTCCTTTGTTTGGTGTAGCTAATTTATTTGAGAGATCACACGAAAAAGTGTTGAAAGGTATTATTATGAAATTTGTGTGATTTTAGTGGGTATTCTTTTTTGATTTTGTGGATTTTATTAGCATGCTTTTAGCATTGAGTATGAAATAGTGCAGGTAGTGGAGAAGTTTAAATGTTTGATTAATATATCTCTCTTCTTCAGATAAATAAATAAAGTTGCCTATTCTGAGAGCTCTAAAGTATAAAACTATAATTAAACCAGATTTAGCACATCACTAAATAAATCCCGGGCCAACCTAATAAAAGAAAGCAATTTTTAGGCAACATTCAACATTCAACATTCATCAACATAGTCTCCTTCCAGTGTGTTACACTGATTTCAATGCTTCTCTAACAATTTGATGCCAATTTTGTAGAACTTTTTTTCTTTGACCTCAATATATCAGACCCGGGACTTATATATATATATATATATATATATATATTCTAGATATTTGTTTATAAAAGGTTGAAAACTCCAACACACAGAGACAGACACGCGAATATTATGTTTTCATTACGATTGTGCTTTCTGGAGAAGAAACTTTTAAAAAGTCTCCACTTCTGCTATATGCATGACTCTTCAGAAATGAATTGAGTTCTTTCGGTGACAGGCGTATCTATACAGTGCTTATATACAACACGTTAAAATTTCCCTTCTATAATTCTATGCGCCTATGGCTTAGGAAGTAGCGACTCCGACTGACACCAAATCTGTTGAGTTTCTGATCCCGGCCAGAAGCAAGTGGATGTGTCTAGCACCACTGATGAGCTGTGATACGGCGAAATAGGTTTGTATGTGGATGACCAATATAAATTTTTCATAATACAATTGGCATCAACCAATTGATAGTTGCAAAGGTTTAAAACTTTACATATGTTGTTTATACGTATATTGTTTGATATTTTGTATATTTCAGCTTTTCTTGAGAAAGAAAGAATTGATTGCTAACTGTTCTCTATGCCAGTAAATGCTGGACAATCTCTTTACTGAGAAATTGGACAGTATAGGTTTCTAAGACACTTTATGACTTCGACACTCACAGGGCATATTGGATGCAAAGAAGCCAGAAGAAAGCAGTGTCAGTAGAATAACCGCGAGAAAACGTGGTATTCGGTATTTATTTGGCCTCCCACTAAAGCAAAATGTGGCACAAGGCCTTTTTAACGTTGGTTCTCTGGGCCATATATCCCAGCCAAAAATATCAGTTTAATTTTGTTCAGTCGTGACTCTACCCTTCGGCGGAGGCACGACTGTGTTAATGCTCTCCGCTTGGAGGCAGATAGCTGACAGTGTCATAGGAATCACCGCGAGAAAACGCGGTATTCTGTATTTATTTACTCTCCCACTAGAGCAAAATGTTCCACAAGGCCTTTTTAACGTAGATCCTGCTGGCCATATAGCCCAGCCAAAAATATCAGTCGTGACTCTATTCTTCGGCGGAGCCACTACTGGATTAACAGTCTCCGCCCGAAGGCAGAGAGCTGACAGTGTCAGAGGAATCACCGCGCTAAAACGGTCCAAAAAATAGCCATTGGCTTTAACCACGGCCGCTAGACGACACTGAAATCTCCTGCAACTCTTCAGAACGTTTTCCTTGTTTAATTTGATGAATGCTGCTATAATCATTGTCTTCAGTTGATCTTTGGTGTTAGAAGGAGTTTTGTTGCGCCCTCTCTTAACTGTACGCTAAACATAATAATCAAGGGTGCAATCTGGGAAGTTAGATGGCCAGATGTAAGAGTGATGTGGCCAAAGAGATTGTTTTACAGCCACGACTGGGTTCTCCTGCTTGTGTCGTA
>JBBBDQ010000666.1:1537500-1560000 GCA_037127315.1 Ascarosepion bandense | reverse complement strand
TCAAACATTCTAGAAAATGTTTTGACGGACAAAGCCTATTGAAGTTTCCTTAACAATGGGTTACGAAACGTGGCATTGCACCAAAAAGGTTCAATGAAATAACATTTCTCTTTCTTCTTATTTGTATTTTTTTATTCTGTCTTCCTTTATTTATTTTTCTTTTCTTTTCTTTTTTCCCTACTCTTATTCTATTTCTTGCTTTATTGTCACCGGGGTTTCATTTTCATTTTCTTTGTAAGTGAACCATTTTATTCATGGCGACAAAGGATAAAAGTGTTTGTAGCAAGATTATTACTGTCCGTTTTGAAGCCATTGCTAAAAAAATGGAAAAACAAAAAGACGTTTTTTTATTTATTTTCCTGCATTTAGTACCTACACTTTATATCGCACAGAATACTTTTATTAAACAAATCAAGTAACATTTATATTCAAATGGAAATGTGTGTATATGATTGAATTCTATAAAATCTTCACGTTAAAAATACTAATATGCCTTAGAATATGGATTTATATGTACTAGGGAGGTTCTGGTGGATGCACGTACTGATTCATATGAAAATTAATATAAAGTTTTACACTCAGAAATATATACTTTTTAAATACAAACAGAAATGCTGTATTATTCATGTACGACAAATTGATCTATTGTTCCTAATGATACTTCTTATAATGCTTTCGAATATTATATATCTATAGGTACCACCACTCATTTTTGATATCTAAATTTTAAATTGAATTTTTAAAAATAAAAGAATTTTTTCAAAAATTTAATTTGAGTTTTAATTGAAAGCTAAATGATTAAATTTACTATTTCCAGTAAGCAAGATAACCTGGTGTATTTCAAACAGAAATTATGCTGACTGGAATCTAAAATTTAAGATTTTTTTAATGTTTCAATTTTTTGACCATTTTTGAGTAATCGACACATTCGTAAACAAAAGTTAATTCTCGGTTTTAAAAATCTTGCAAAAATAAAATATATATCTGTGACACATTATTCTTGGAAAAGTAGCAAATTTAATGTAAAATTAATCTGATTTATACGAATATTACTTATTTATAGCATGTCATAATAAAATAGATGTAAAAATATAAAAGGTTTTTTTGAAATTTTTATTTTAGTTTTAATTGAAAGCGAAATGATTAAATTATTTCCAGTAAGCAAAATACTCTGGTGTATTTCAATAATGACACTATACAAAAGACAAGAATGTTGGTTCGATCCTCAAAAGGAGACAATAGCTTCAAAGCAGAGACCCATAAAGGCGACTCTTATGCATTTTTTCTCTTTTTCTATCACATTTGTTTACACAGTGAGAATTTCCGTCGAGAAACATCATCATCTAGATTTTGTTTTATGACCAAGACATTCAAGTCGATATCGTTCCTGGGTATGACGGTAAACTGCATCCGGCAGAAAGGCCTCTGATTGGGAGAGTTTTAGGAGCACGGAACCACCTCTTAATTGCTGTTGTTCCCAGATCCACCCTGACCGGGGGAAGCAGCACCAGTTAAGACCCAAATATGGGCAAATAGTTAACCCCTAATTTTGGGTCAAAACACTATGGAAGTAAAGAAAGAGACTTTTATAAAAACATATACATAAAAGTAGACTTTTATAGAAAAAGATACATTTTTGAAGAAAAAAATTATTAACAGTAATAGATTTTTTCAATAAAAAACTAGAAGACATCTTCAGTTTTCTAACATAAAAAAATTTTTCATCAAAATCTGACTAAATCAACCTTCTCACTATAACTGAATATTATAAAAATACCTTAAAACACTACCTTTTTGGCATTAAATAACCCTCAGAGGTTGATAGGCCGTTAAACAAAACTCAAACTCAAGTTGATATTCTTCAAAAACGTTGTCAGATATTGACTATGCAAATGACCTAGTTGTCCCTGTAGTCATAATTATCAATACCACGATTCTCCTACATCATATAGTAAATGTTGCCGTCGATGTAAGATTCTATGTTAATGCCTCTAAAAACTGCATTCATAGACTTCAATCAGCAAGGGTCAATACAAACTGTCTCCGGGGAAATAATAAAATCTGTGAAAGGTTTTAACATACCAAGGAATCGAAAGAAATCCTACTTAAAAGGATGTGAAAACTTCAATTGCTAAAGCCTACTCCGTCTTAAATAAAATAAATGTAATATGAAAATCTGATCCACCAAACAACCTCAAGGGGAGATCCTTCGAGTCATTATATAGGTGATGGACAATAAGTAAAACCTTAGACTCTAGGGCCTAGTGTGTAAACTGGTAGGGTGCTCCTGTTATTCATCTCGGGGTTCTCGATAAAATATCTTGGGGTTCTGGATAATTTCTGCAATGTTGGTTGGTTGGTTGGTTGGTTTTTATGGCAAATCAACCTTGGTGGGTCAGTTATTGCCAATTAAATTTTTATTTATTTATTGCTGGTAATACCTTTTTCTCTCAACAATTTATTGTTGTTTTTTTATATAAGTTTTGTGTCTAGTAATACTTTTTTCTTTTCGAGTATCAAGATTCATTTTTATAAGGGTAGGGTCCCCAAGTCATACCCTTGTTATTTAACCCATAACTGGAGGGAAGGCGCGGATTAATACCTTTTCCAAGGGAACCAGTGCTTAAGTGAATGCAAGGTATTCAACTGGAATTCAAACTCGGCTCACCGATTTCTCTTTCCGAGCCGATATCCACTGCACCACAACGCACATCGTTTCTGCAATGTAATCAAACCCAATTTGGCAACTTAAATCCAGTCACTTTCCCATCGACAGGATGTGGCTTCCTTCTGTCTTTTCTACAAATATTTTCATGGCTTCTACTCTGACAAGCTTATCTCCATGATGCGTATACGAAACAAATTTACTCTAGCTACTTAACTAGCAACTAGTTATCACTCTTTTACCGACAATATAGTCAAATGTAACAATCATTTATATTTTAACAGTTTCTTTTCTCGCACTTCCCGTCTGTGCAACCTTCTTCAGTATATTTATTTCCCTGATAGCTACAACCTTCAATAATTTAAGTGAAACGTCAACTGCCCACTTTATCTCCTTGATTCCCATCTTTCTCTTATTCTTTTTCCAACACACCCTGTATCTTGTTCTTTTTTCACTCTCTTCTCATGTAACCCCCTGCGCACCAGTGGCAGTACTGGCTTGCTTGGCGGAAAATGAATATAAAAACAATTAGGCGAGTGCAGAAGGTGCTTTGCTGGTGAGCAAAATACGAACACGTGATTTACCTTTCTTAGTCCTACCAGTTCGAGACTTCAGAGCAAAGACATGTTACGTCACATACAATCTAGTGAACAATCGTCGTCTCCTTCGTATACGATTGGTCAGAAGTTCCACTCGTAAATCTTCTTGTGGAATCGGCAACCATAAGGTTGCTTCTCCCTACTAATATAAGCTTACTCTGTTCAAGTCTAGGATTAAACGTTATCTATCTAAGATATCCTAACATACTGCGCTTCTTACTTCCGCTCAGACAACAAATTCCTTCAGTAATCCACTACCTTGAGTGGCACTTGTATAGAGCGAAATTTTGGGTATGGACGGATGATGAGGAATATAAAGGATCCCATGTTATTTGCAGCCAAAAAGAAAAGGGAAAACGTTATTAGCTCCAATTAGCTCTATGTGTATTGTCGTCTAATCTGCAGTTTTTCCTTAACCCTGAGCTAGTAACCTTCGGATTCTCGAAGATGGATAATTAACGCACCACAATGCGAAAATGCTTATAGTGCTAAAATTATGTAAAATATTGAACTGCTGAAAAAATCACAATCAATCACCGTTACAATCTAAATTTATTTATAAATGGAACTTTGTCTGTGTGTGTGTGTGTGTGTGTGTGTGTGTGTGTGTGTGTGTGTGTCTCTGTGTGTGTATCCGTTACCTATGGACTCCGAAACGGCTGAACCAATTTTCTTGAAAATTTACACAGTTGTTCTATAAGCGTATGCGAGTGTTCCTAGCTATGTTTTGTATCGAGGTACCCCCGATAAATATCGAAAATCGATAATAAAAAATTGGGTTATAGAAGGAGTGGTCCGATTTTAATTAAATTTGAGACACTCATAGACAAAGACATAAGAAAATATATTCAGAAGTTTCAAAGTTGCAGTTCTTACAATAGTGCAGAAGATCGATAATATATATATATATATAAAAGGTAAGATGTTTGTGTGTGTGTCTGTTTATCTGCCTGTATGTCTGTATTTTTCCAGCCCTTTTATTTCAGTTTTTGCTTCGGGTTTGTCTCTAAGTAGGTATAATTATAGTTCTTAGTCTTAGCCATGATACCATTTACTCAGAGGACTTATTTAGCCTACAAAATTCAGTTTACGACGAAAAGCACTTATTTAATATCGATACCAGATAATCAAAATTTGAATCACATCCATTCATTTTTCTTTCAGTCTACGGTTTTGCTTTAACTGCAAACAACTATTGCTTTTTAGTTTTTAGTGCTAACTTCTAAAGAGTCTGAGCTCCAGGACCATGTATTAGTTTAAAGCTTTCATTACACCCGAGCAACACCGGGCTATACTGCTAGTATACATTAAATCGTAACTTTAACTAAAGATACAATTAGTTACTGATGATTTACACTATGTACATTGTTCGGAATGCTGTCCTCATTTTTGTTGCCGTATTCATGACATTTCGAACGTTGCACGCTCCGACATTCTTCAGATTATTGGAACTTCAAAATAAGCCCTATATTTAGTTCACCAGGGTTGTTCTACTTCCATGAGTCATGACGTTTCCAGATCTTTCAGTATCAATTATTTCCATTTAACACAATTTAAGTTTTTCGTTCAAATTTGCTGTAGCCAGGTATTAAGCTCAGTAACTCTTTGGGACAAGTAACTGTTTCCAACCAACTCTTTCATTGACTGGGCTGTGTTAACTGACAATGGTAACAGTCCGGACACGGTAAATAGTATAAATTGCAATACCTCAACTTAGAGATATAAACAACCATTTACTGAAATGAAACCTAAATGCATTACATAAACAGATCTCGTAAGTTGCAGATGAAACGAAAAATCACCAAAAATATGGAAAGAGTAATAATACATATGTGCGCATGTAAACATTTTTTAATTGGTATAACATATTTAAACACCTTTTTAATCATTATACTACAATTAAACATTTTTTAATCGGTATAACATATTTAAACACTTTTTTAATCATTATACTACAATTAAACATTTTTTAATTGGTATAACATTTAAACACTTTTTTAATCATTATACTACAATTAAACATTTTTTAATTGGTATAACATATTTAAACACTTTTTAAATCATTATACTACAATTAAACATTTTTTAATTGGGTTAACATATTTAAACACTTTTTAATCATTATACTACAATTAAACATGTTTTAATTGGTATAACATATTTAAACACTTTTTTAATCATTATACTACAATTAAACATGTTTTAATTGGTATAACATATTTAAACACTTTTTTAATCATTATACTACAATTAAACATTATTTAATTGTATAATACAACTAAACATTTCTTTTTAATCAGTATACTACAATTAAACATTCTTTTTAATCGGTGTAACACAATTAAACATTTATTGACATATCACAATTAAACACATTTAAACGTATACCATAATTAGATAATTCTTTTTAATCAGTATACCACAATAAAACATTTTTAATCGATATACCAGAATTAAACATTCTTTTTAATTTGCATAAAACAATTAAATATTCTAAATCATTATACCACAATTAAACATTTTTAACCGTATACTATATTTAAACAATTCTTTTTAATTGGTACACTGAAACTGAACATTTTTACATCGGTATGCAACAATTAAACATTTCTGTTTAATTAGTATACCACAATTAATAATTTTTAATCGCACACTATAATTAAACATTTCTTTTTAATCGGTATACCAGAGTTAAGCAGTTTTTATTGGTATACCACAATTAAACATTTTTAATAGTGTACTATAATTGAACAATTCTTTTTAATCGGTATGCCAAATTAAGCAATTTTAATTGGTATATCACAATTAAACATTTTTAAACGGATACTATAACTCAATATTTCTTTTTAATCGGCATACCACAATTAAACATTTCTTAATCGGTATACCAAAATTAAATATATTTTAATCGATAACCACGAATAAGCCCTTTTTAATCGGTATACCACAATTTAACACTTTCTAATCAGTATACCGCAAATAAACTTTTTTAAACACAGTTAAACATTTTTTAATCGTATACTACAATTAAACATTTCTTTTGATAGGTATACCACAATTAAACATTTTTAATCAGTATAACACAATTAAACATTTTTAATGGTATACGACAATTAAGGATATTTTAATCGATATCACTGCATGCAAGGCAGTAAAAGCACTAAAACACAAGAGTGTAGTAGAATTAGAAACAGAAACATTAATAATGAACAGAAAGAGAATGGGCTAATCAGGAGGACAGGAACTAGTATTGGTTTTACAAATTTGAAGGTTTAGTTTAGCTGGAAAGTATGGAACCGGAAGGCGGAAGGGAGTTCTATAAATAAGAGGCACGAGAAAAACTGTTAGCATTGAACCTACGGTTACATATTAGGAAGCTCAACTGTAAATTGATGAAATTCTGATGCCGGCCTAATCAGTCAGTTAAATACCATACGTGATACATGCCTGGGCGATCATGTCTCTTGCGAGGCATGACTGACTGGGAAGAAGATTATCCCGCAGTAGGTTCCATTGCTTTCTGCGGTAGACTGGTTGCCGACCAAGGCTATAGAATCTGACCTGTTATTTAACCCATAACTGAAAAGAATAGACGGATTAATACCTTTCCCAAGGGTATTTGCGCGTAAGTGAATGCAGGGAATTCAAGTAGAATTCGAACTTGGCTTGCCGGTTTCTCGTTCCGAGCCGATATCCAATGCACCACACTGCGCTTAAATCCATAAAATTAAACCATAGCGAAGACTTCATCTGAAAAAATTACCACTAATGTCTTTATAGAACAGACATAGAGAGGCAACTTTATGTCGGTAGAAAATGACTGAAGCCAAGCCGCCAGATGAGAACCAATAATATTGCAGATTCTCTTTTGGATCTTATCAAGACTTTCAAGAAGGAGTATCGTACTATATGTGACGATAATATTCTAAACATGAAGGAATAATAGATATTTAAGATCGATTCTGGAGCTAACAATTTACTCGCACGATACAGTGAAACGACATTCTTAAAAGCTGACCTAGCACTAGATCCAGTATTGTATTTTCACTTTATGTCATTTGATAACTTTAGTCCAATAATACACAACCAGTCACTCTCCTGGATTTTGCAATTGAAGTAGTGATAGTGTAGCGAAGTTTTGTCTGTGAGAAAGCAGCTTTAGAGTGAAAAATAATCAATCAAACAGAACAATGCGTAGAGCCTTTTGAAGTCTAGCAAGTCTGGAAAGTTAATCCCAAGTTTATATATGACACCAATACTACATTTTGGGTGGAATATTTTCTTTAGGAAGATAGCAGGATGAGTCAAGTATTTTCTAGAGTGTTAAAGAAAACCGATCATTTTTCCATGGATCGTGTCTGTAAGTTCCATTTTAATCCCCACCAAAAAATAATTAAATGCAAAGAAGCTCCTTGAAAGGACAATAAGTTCTACTCAGTGATGATAAAGCGTTGCTGGTATTCATTGTTACACGGGAGTTTTTCTTTCATCGAGAGAGGTCAGAGAACAGATCAACAACCTGGTGATAGACAGTTTTTTGAAATGGCACTAATAAAATTTTGGATCATCTGCATAGATATTTATATGGAAGTTGAATGTTGATATTCATGTAGCAGGTAAATATTGATATTCATATAACTGCTAAAGATATCCAGCACGTGACACAGGAAGAGTATTCGATGGGCCTTTGGCAAATTAATTTCTTTTAGTCTTTTTTATAATCATTTCACCTAAGAAATGCAGCACTGCCACTGGTGCGCAGGGGGTTACAATGTAAAACGAAGCAAAGAGTGCAAGTGATGTAGAAAGGGTAAGAGAGAGTTTGAGTTATGTTTAATGGTATATCAACCTCTGTGGGTTATTTAATGCCAAAAAGGTGAGGACTTTTATTATTGTTTTTTTAATGTTTAGTTACAGTGAGAAAGTTAATTTAGTCAGATTTTTTCTTTTTAGAAAAATGAAAATGTCTTCTATTTTGTTATTCAAAACTGTTTTGCTGAGAATAATTTTTTCTTCAAAAATGTGTTATGGGAATAATTTTTGTTCAAAAATATGTTGTTGGTAATATTTTTCTATAGAAGTCTGTTTTTATGTATATATTTTTATAAAAGTATATTTTTATACTTTCATACTGTTTTGACCCCAGTTTGGGGGTTAAGTATTTGCCCAGAGCTGGGACCTTAACAGGTGCTATCACTCTGGGTCAGGGTGGACCTGGGAACAACAGCAATTAAGAGGTGGATCCATGCTCCTCACAACCTTCCAATCTGACGCCTTGCTGCCGGATGCAGTTTACCGTCATGTTCAGGACCAAGGGTAAGAGAGAAGTGAGTCAAGGAGATATAAGATGGCAATTGACGTTGCCTTTAAACTTTTGGAGATCGTAGCTATCAAGGAAGCAAGCATAGAGAAGTGTGTTCCACACTCGAGAAGTGCGAGAAAATATATTGCTACAGTAGAATAGGAGGCTATATTTGTTTATTTTGACGTTATAAGGGTAACATCTAGTTGCACGACTAAATTAATGAGGGTGGGGCACCATGGAATGAATCTCGTCATAGCTGAAGCTGTGAAAATACTTTCAGAAAAGACAGAGAGAAGCCTCATTCGTCGGGGAGAAAGTGGCTGGAAGCAAGCAGCCAAACCGGGCCGATTACATTGCAGATCCTCCTTTAGATTTTGTCGAGAACCCCGACTTGAACAGCAGGGGCTCATGACCAGCTATTGCAACAGTATTCAATGAACGGATGAATGGTAGATTTATAAATGTGCAAGATCGTTTTCGGCACTGCGAGCCAACCTTATTAGCAATAGATTTAGCTATTGATTTAATGTATTCATTCCACTTGCGATCGGCTGAAAAGGTGAGGCCGACGATGCGCAGGGTATTCCATTCAGTGAGACTAGTGTAATCCATATTATCGGAAGGTAGGAAAGCTTCTCTATGGTGTTTCAAGTAGAGCAGCTTTGTTTTGGAAGCGTTAAAATTTACGTGCCATTTCTTACCCCAATCCATCACAGATTGGAGCTTCTTTCCAAGATCAGAAGCGAGGTCGACATTGTCATCCTCGGTAGATTTTCTATTGAGACTGGAGTATATGGTAGTGACATCAGCATAGTTTCCAACATGCGAACTGACTACTTCAAGAAGAACGTTAATGAATATCAGGAAGACCGTAGGATAAAGCCTTGAGGAAAACCTGTGTATACATGAAATATCTGGAAGTATGTACATTCAAAGCGACATTAATTTTACGTTTTCACAGGAACCTTTGCATTAAATCGAACAAGCGTCCATTTATACCGTAGCCCTGTAGCTTCCACAGAAGACGAGCATGCCAAACCCTATCAAATGCTTTTGAGATATTCAGGGCAAAAGCTCGGCCTTTGCCGTTCTTATCAAGAATATATGTATTCAGTGATGGCCGTTAGCATCCGAGCAGAAGACCTGGCGAGGAGAAAGCCATACTGCTTGTCAAAAAATAAGTTGTTAGATGTGAGATGTTGAATCATTTTAATGTTGATATTAGCATCGAACATTTTGCTAAAAAGCGGTTAGAGGTTGAAAGGGCGTTAGTTAAAGAAGAGTTGTAGGGATCACCAGAGTTTTAAAACCAGGAAGTAAAGATGTAGTCTTCTAACAGAGAAGCAAAAAGCAGCGAGCAATAAACATAGTTTGAAGAGTACAGGAGAGATTTCAGAGGCACATTTTTAAGTGCGATGACTGGAATTATATAGCATCTACTTGCTTTATGGGTGGCAAGCTTAAACATTATGTTAGAGACCAGATAGGAGATTATATATGCATCACTCAGTTGAACCTCAGTTGAAGGAGGGAAGTCGGGTGTGAGTACTCCAGATGAGTCGAGCGTGGAGTTGTAAGAGAATTTGCGAGCAAGGCACTCAGCCTTGTCCACAATGGATGTGAGACCCTCAAAATTATTGAGAAGTGGAGAGATCAAAATTTTGCTGTTCAACACAATTTTGCAGAGCCGCCAGTAGTCCTTAGGGTCAAACTTGAAGGATACTATATGCTGCTTCATTCTATTAACAAACAGCATTATTTAAGACTCGCTTGTATTCATTGCAAGCAGAGGCAAAAAGGCGCCTATTATTAACAGACGCATCACACCGGTAAAGTTGGAAAGAGGTGATTTCGATGGGCGCCTTTGCAAGCAGGAGAGAGAGATCCAATGGGAAGAAAGAGACATAAATCGGAACTTTCTGAATAGAATGAAAGTATCGATGCCTGCTTTCATCCGGGAGGAGGTCTCGGATGCGCAGTCTTCAATAGGAAAACTAAAATCTTTGTTTCAAGGGACATCATAAAGGAAGTGACAATCTGATGTCTTACCGTACTAATGAGCTGTGGTACAGCGAAACAGGACTGTCTATATATATATATATATATATATATATATATATATATATATATATATATCAGTAAGTTAAGGGCCATAGTTAATACACGCTTGTGTGATAATGTCTCGAAAGAGACTAGGTAGAAGATTTTCCCGTAGTAGGTTGCAATTACTTTCTGCGGTAGACTGATAGCCAACCAACCAATGCTTTAGAATCCAATCTGTCCTGAAATTTTAGTCATGGCTGGATGGAGAAGATACGGATTGATAATTAAGGTTATTTGCGCGTAAGTGATAGGAACGAATTTAGCTTGAAACGAACTCGACTCTCCGGTTTGTCGTTCTGAGCCGATATCTACTGCACCAAAACGCACATATTTATACACAGAAAATAAAATACTATAATTAAGATGTATTACAGCTTCCCAAATGGGAAAACTGTAGCTGCCACTAGGCACTATAAGGAAAGATTCAGTTTCTCGTTGCTACCAAACCCTAATGTAAAAGCAGGTTCGTTTTCTCGCCGAAGCCCGCCCTGTATTCTTGACCGGAGGTCTTGTTACTTCCTTAGAAGAGTGTTGCCAGAAAAAAAAAAAAACAGTTCCTTATATTTTAGGACAACGTAAAACAATTATGAGGTCTAAATGTAAAGTATGAAACAAAAATAGTAAAGTTAAAATAAATAAATAACAATATAACAAGTAACCTGTTTTTAGGGCAAACTTTTCTATAATCTAGGATTTTGGCCTCTGCGTAAGAAATACAAACTCCCTTAAAAGTGTTTTAGATTGAGACTTTCTAAAAGGTCAGACAGTACTTTGTTATCACCAGTGGTAGCACATTCGTTATCGGTATTGTTAGGGAGTGACTATCTAAATTGCCATAGACCACACGAGGTGCCAATGAGGTAAAAAAAAAAAATTCCCTTTACTTTCCAGCAGATCCTATATAAATTTTATAGTTAACGGAATTTAATTCTTCTGAAGTTTTATTGCCTTTTAGATCCTTTCTTAATTTGCGAAAATGTATTCCTTTGTCGACGAAAACGATTCCTGTTGATTCAAACACTTGTTTTGTTATTAATTATTTATGTAAATTTCATTGTTTATTTTCTTATTTTTTCGGATTTTGTAATTAACTATTCTTGTGTACATCCTTCCTCCATGTGCTCATGTTATTTGTTTGTCTTAATTGCAGCTTTCACAGCTGCAAAAGTACTGTAAAGGAAATAAACCTTTTACAACATATACCCGCAGTTGTCAGTTCTCTCACGCATGTTTTATGTGGTAATGGCAATTACAAAAACCAAACAGGTATCTGCAGGAGGATAGGCCAGCATCTGCAGAATATTGTGTATATAATAATCGATGATATGTTTTTAGTACTCTTCGTTTTTTCTTTAACCGAAATCTAAAGATTTAATGGATTTGTTGAAACAGAAAATTATTTCTTTTTAACCTATTATTCTTAAAACAAACCCGACACACAATTTCTCGAAAAAAAAGTTATATAAAAATATTCACAAACACTTTCGTCTTTTACGTAAATGAGTAAAATACATATCATTTAAACACCGGTGTATTTTTATATAACAGTAAATATCAATGTCTTCCATAATGTATTATTTTATAATTTGAATCTATTTTGAATTAAGCAAGCTGTTCATATTTTAAAATTCAAAAGCATCACGTATTTATTCGTACCATATTGCTGGTATCTGCATATTTGGATATCAAAGATTTTACAAGTTGTTAAAAGCGCAAGATAAAATTTAGTGTATTCGATGTAAACAATCTACTAGATCAGGGGTTGGCAACCTACGGCACGCCAAACAATTTCTAATGACACGATTTGATGAACTAAGGAAGTTTCTGAAGGACGAAAATTTAAAAAAGTCTGCTGTTATTCTCAACTGTTGGAAATTTCTCCTGAGACTTTCCTTCTGTTTAAAGAAAATTGCTTTTCTTCTTCTTTCGGATTTTGGTTCAACTTATTCCTGTGACGAAATTTTCTCTCATGAAAGCAGTGTTAAGTCCACAACAAAGTTGCCTAACACCTGAATATTTAGAAGATTACGCAAAGCTCAAAGTAACAAAGTGTGTTGCCGATATTGAGCGATTAGCTAAGATCACGCAATGGCAAGGCTACCATTAAGAATTAAAGAAAACTCAGTTTATTTCTATAAATGCGGTTTACATATTATTGTATACACTACTGTATATAATATATTGTAAAACGGAATACTGACCTTGACTTGTATGAAAATACGTTTTCTATTGTCACACTGAATGATTTTAAAACCCCAAGTCGGCACATAGCAAAACGTTGCCGTTTCTTGTACTATTGTATACTATATTTATTACATAAAAATAGGTGCCTCAACTAAATTGCTGAAAAAAAAACAACTAAAAAACCTAGCATACTTTGAAAAATTAAAGTCCCAAACTTGATAAAAATGAACCTTTTTCATAAAAATATTTATGCTATTATTAAGCAGAAAAATCAAAGTATGTTTAAATTATTTATCAATTTTTTTAAAATCCTTTCTAACAGGTTCGAAATTTTAGTAAAACATTTGTTTTTATTTTCGTTAGTGGGAAGCCAAATCGTTACTAGAGTTTACAATGGAAAACGTAATAATACATAACTCGCTTTTTTCCGGTGACAAACACATTGATTTGGAAATTGTTGCAAAAAATTAAATAATTGTGGGATTTTAATGACACTTTCAGAACTTATTCACAAATAAAGAAAATTATCTTTTAAACCATTATTTTAAAAATATATTTGTAAAAATGTTTTTTTACATCTGTTACCCGCTCCACGTAAATTCATGAAATTTCAAGATATTAAATTCTATAGGCAAAATTTGTTTTCTAAGTAGAGACGAAGGACATATTGAGAAATGTAAATCATGTATTATTTTTTCAACTATTTAGCACTTTTTACCGGGAATCTGCTCCGAATAGTAAAATAAAAATGCAATAAAACTATGTTATTATTTAATTGGATAAGCTTTTAATTGCTTTTAAAAGCTTTTAATCGATTTAATAGATAATATAAATTAAGAAAGTTATAGCCTGAAGAAAGGTTTTGTAGATTAACAATGAAATTTTAAAAGAATTGTTTTTATCATTTTAAATTATAATAATTTATAATGTTTCAAAAATATTTGAAAAATATCTCCAAGTCTTGCAAACATTAGGTTGGTAGGTGAAGACTATATTTACTAATCAAAAATTAAAATGTTTAATACAAATCATCTAATCATCGTACTTTTAAAGTAATTTTCAAATGTTTTTGTTTAGTTGAATTATTTTTGTATGGTAATTTCTATGTGTACAATAAAAGGTCACATGTTTTCAGATTTTCTTATCCTTGCCGAATAAATAAAAATTGTACAATTATGTCATTATCGATCGCCGTACACTTATCTCGCATCTTTCTACCTGTGAACACATTTCAAATACGGCGGAAAAGTCAGAAAATTTAACTCTGGGATTAGGAAATAGTTTTATTTTAAATGTCATGCTATAAATAACTAATACGCCTGTAAATCAGATAAATTTAACATAGAATTTTCTAATTTTCCAAAAATAATGTGTCACAGATATATATTTGATTTTTCCAAGATTGTTAAAACTGACAATTAGCTTTCGTTAAAAATGAGTCGATCGCTCAAAAATGGCCGAAAAATTTAAATTTTTTAAAAAATCCTAATATTTTAGATTCTAATCAATACAATTTCTGTTTGAAATACATCAGGATATCTTGCTTACTTGAAATAGTAAATTTAGTCATTTAGCTTTCAATTAAAACTAAAACAAAAGTTTTAACAATTTTTTTTTATTTTTCAAAATTCAATTTAAAAGTTAGTTATCGAAAATGTGTGGAAGTACTTAATTAAAAGACAGTTGAGAAGACATTATTCAGCCCGGTAATTACCGCGGGCTCAGTGTTTGCAAGACAGAGAAATATTCATTACAGGTTATTGGCGGCAGACAATATTTAAAAAAAGCAAAAAAAAAGACAATGATTTTGATTGAGATAATCTTGTTTTCTTAAAACTAGTTTAATCTAATTCTAGCATTTTTTAATTCTTTTAAATCTCCAAATAATATGATATAATGAAAAGATGAGAAGGGTAAAGGGAGATAACTACTAAAATAGAGAAGAAGAGAGTAACGCGAGGAGTGGAAAAGGAAAAAAAGAGAAAAGTCAGAAAAACAAAGATAGATAAATAAAGTTGGAGGAAAGAAAAATAAAAATCCGTACGTAAGGTTTTTAAAACTGCAGTTAATTTGTTCGGTTTTGTAATCAGTTTCCGTAATTCGTTTCCTGACGTGAAGCACTCCACCCACCCACACTGACCGCAACACGTGTCTCCTTCTCGATACAGCCGTTACCAATTCGTCTCGTTATGGAAAACGTTTCATTCAAACTAGATTTGATTATGTGTTTCACCTTTCGAGGATTTCAGTCAATCAGTTAAGTGCCATACGGAATACAAGCTTAAACAGTCATATTTCGAAAGAGATATGACTGACTGGGCAGAAGACTATCCCGCAGTAGGTTACCATTACTTTCTTTGGTAGATTGGTTGCCAGCCAAGGCTATAGAACCCAATCTGTCCTGTTAGTTAACCCGTAACTGGAGGGAAGAGACGGATTAATATCTTTCCCAAGGGCATTTGCGCGCAAGTGAATGTAAGGAATTTATATATATATATATATATATATATATATATATATATATAAAGAGAGAGAGAGAGAGAGAGAGAGAGATGTCATTGTTAATGATAACGATTTTATAAAAAAAAGCACAGGTGGCTGCGAGTGGAGAGAATTCCGTTTCATTCTTTCTTATTTGTTATTCTCTCCCTTTCTCTCTCGGAGAAAGAAAGGAAACGATGCATCGAATTGTAAAATTAGCGTTAAATCTTTGAAAAGACCACCCACATAAGGATGTAATTGTAATTGACGATGAGGTGAATGTATACAGTCAACGAAGTAGCGCCGGCATAGCGAGAATTGTGCGTGATTGAACCAAACCAGACAAACGAACTTGACGTTATATATTTTAATGGGAAGACATTCCGAGATCTTCCCACCCGGCGCCACATTAAAACAGTTTCAACAAAAACACAACGGATTTGAAAATCAAATCGCCCTGGTAGAACTCCCTTCCGGCTCCATGATTTCCAACCAAACTTAATCTGCAAAAATTTAAATGCAATATCAATCGCTATCTACTGTCATCTTGATTATTCTTCTTTTGTTTTCGTTCATTAGTAATGCTTCTGTTTCTAACTCTATCAAACCCAGTGTTCACTTGAGTCTCAGTGGCTCTACTACCTTATATGAGGTAAACATGATTAATTTATTTATACATATATATATATATATGTGTGTGTGTGTTTGTGTGAACGCGTGTGTGTGTGCGTGTAAGAGAGAATGATGAAAATTCAAGAACTGAATAAATTCCCTCATATATTTGATTTTTTGCGCTCAGTTATGTATAAATATATGCTTTGAAAGACGTGCACACACATACACACACACACAAACATCTATATATTTGTTAATCTGTTAAAACACACACACACACACACACATATATATATGTATATATACATGCAGTGTATATGTGTTATTAGTTTTATATTATATATATAAGTGTGTGCTTGCATATATATACATATATATATATATATATATATATATATATATACATGCAGTGTATGTATATATATATATATATATATATATATATATATATATATTACTTATTAGTTTCTCACTATATATTTATATAAGTTAGCAATTAAATGCTAAATATGTACGTCCATATATCAATACATATAAGAGCTTTTACGGATTCACAAATATATATGTGTTCGTGTGTGCATGTGTGCGTCTGTCTTTAAGAGCATATATTAATATCTAATTTAGCACAAAACTAAAATAACAAAAATAAAAAGATCAAAACAAAAATGGCAATTTGATTTTTTTATTTTCGAAACTCAACTTTGCAATTTAATTTTTTTTTAATTTTCCTTTTTTCTTTTGAAATATTTTTTGAATAATTTCCTTTCTTTAGAATTTGTTCACCTAGTTGAGTTTTGTTTACTTGCGCGAGATGTCTACTTTAGAGTCACATTTAACAATAGCCTTTCTTATTGCCACTGATAAAATGTTTCCTTAAACAGTCTGCGGACGGCACATGCGGGTTATACCTAAACTTATTTATAAATAGAACTTTGTCTGTGTGTGTGTGTGTGTGTGTGTGTGTGTGTCTGTGCCTGTGTGTGTATGTGTGTATCCGTTATGTATAGACTCCAAAACGGTTGAACCGATTTTCTTGAAAATTTACACAGTTGTACTATAAGCGTTTGCGAGTGTTCTTAGCTAGGTTTTGTGTCGAGGTACCCCCGAGAAATATCGAAAATCGATAATCGAAAAACCGGGTTATAGAAGGAGCGGTCCGATTGTAATCAAATTTGATACACTCATAGACAAAGACATAAGAAACGATATTCAGAAGTTTCAAGATTTCAGTTCTTACAATAGTGCAGAAAATTTGATATCGATACTAGGAAATCAACATTTGACTTACATCCATTGATTTTTCTTTCAGTCTACGGTTTTGCTTTAACTGGAAACAACTATTGCTTTTTAGTCTTTCGTGCCAACGTCCAAAGTGTCTGAGCTCTAGTACCATGAATTAGTTTTAAAGCTTTCATCACACCCGAGCAACGCCGGGCTATAGTGCTAGTTTTATCATAAATTAAATGTGCGGCTAGTGTTTTTTAATGTTCTGTGTCCATTCAGGACACGGACAATTATGGCTCTCTGCACCTTCACGTATACGTAGCTCTGATTAATTTCCCTTCTCATTTCGTCCAAGACCATGTTTTGACATCCATTTACAAGAACTCCTTTGGCAAGTGATTCCCCGTATGTTATTCCTCTGTCCCACGCAACCCTCGTTCTGATCAGGCCATTCAAATATGTTATCTGCCGCTTTCTTCTGTCTCCTTTTCCCTCTATCTGGCCTGTTAGTATCAGGTTCTCCAAGCCCTCCTTCCTCATTGCATGTCTCAGAAAAACATTAGCTGTTTCTTCCTAATGCTCAGTATTATTTTCCTCTTCGTTTCCATCCTTTTCAACACCTCATCATTGCTCACATGTTCGATCCATGATATTTGCAGCATCCTTCTGTAGAACCACCTTTCAGCTGCTTCAAGTTTTTTCCTTCATCTTCGACATTTACTGCCATATTAAAGAACCGACATCACATAGCAATCCAGAACTCTCTTCTTTGTTTCTAGCGAAATTGTCCTGTTTCTTAATACAATACTCAACCTCTGGAATGCTTTCTTCGCCAAGTGTTCCTATTTGCCAGTGAATTGTGGAAAATGTCTTTACAGAGGAAGTGGAGACTTGCGTCAAGAGTGATGCTGAGAATAAGATGGATGAAGAGGGAAACAACGTGGTATTTTTACGAAAGAAACTGTTGAAATTAATGGAGTCTATTATAAGGGAAGATGGCTTGGAGCATTTAATGCCCACGGAAGTTATTGATGATTTTCTAAGCTGAGCTTACAAGGTTGAAAGAATAGAGCACTCTGTGAATATCGAACACACTACTTAACTGTACCAAGACAAGCTTGATAAACATTATCCCACGTCGAAGTGCCCCTTTACAGACGTTATTGAAATCACAGAGAAGAAGAATAAATTACTGTAAGGATGAGTGTTGTGGCGCAGTGGATATCGGCTCGGAATGAAAAATCGATGAGCTGAGTTCGAATTCCAGTTGAATTCCTTGCATTCACTTACGCGCAAATACCCTTGGGAAAGGTATTAATCTGTCTCTTCCCTCCAGTTATGTGTTAAATAACAGGACAGATTGGCTTCTATAGCCTTGGTCAGCAACCAGTCTACCGCAGAAAGCAATGGTAATCTACTGCGGGATAATCTTCTGCCCAGTCAGTCATGTCTCTTTTGAGACATGATCTCCCAAAGCGTGTATCACGTATGGCACTTAACTGACTGAAGATTCACAATCGACGATATTGAAGGGACACGGCAAACCTCAGAGGGTGCTTAGTCATATTAATGTAATATTGATATGAGATTTTTAAAGTTAATCAGCCCTTAGCAAGTTATTTACAGCTAGAAATTTTGGTAGCATAATTAACTGATACATGGGTAATGATGAAACCTGTGAAAGTTCAATCAGTGCCTTTCTTGACATATATTCAGTCTTCATCTGTTAATGATTATTTGTTTTTTTTTATTTTGACTTTTCTTTGAATTTGTCCAGTCACCAGAATCGACTTCTTTGTAACTTGGGCAGAAGTATCCCTTTATTTTGGAAAATTTTGTATTATGGTGACCATGACTGACCATGGAACTGTGTTGACAGCGGGAAGATTCTTCTTTTGTTTACTGCAAATTGATACAGCTGCATTTACAAAATTCGGAGAAAAACCACAAGTTCGTCCTATGACAAATTAAGAATAAACTTTATGCTTTGATATTTAAATCACGTTATGCGGTCCCTGCATTAATTTGATAGGATCTAGAATCATTATCGTTCAAGATATATATTCATTTCACAATTTGATAAAAAAGATTGGATTAAGTCAATTATTCGTCCAGAGACACCAAAAATTTTGAACTTGTGAAGAATATCAGTATGTCAAACAACCTTCGAGATATTTAAAGTCACAACTCGAGCCAGGCCGTTCTTATCCAAAGCTTGCCAGACACTTAAAATAAAAACCGTCAAAATTGCGGTTATTGACTGAGGAAAACGAAATTAAAGTTCTTTATAAGGAAGAAGGCCGTGCAAAATGAAACGCTTAACCAAACTCTTTAACTTATTATCGCGATACTCAGGAAAGAATTCTACTATTTTTATGAAAACTGCGCCAAGTGGCTATGATTTTAACTTTTACGTTTTCTATCCTCATTATTTTTAAAACTTTTTTCGTTACACGCTATTGATCATTTGAGGATCGCTGCATAAACTGGAGTAATTTTGCCTTTTATTGCCACACCCAGTTGACCATTCCGTTATCGTTATATAAACTGGTAAAATTAGTGTTGATTTGTGAATAGTAAAATCAATAAAAGACAGTTTAACATTTTGGAACCCAAGAGGTAAATTTGACCATAACGACGACACGAGGGGCAGGGGGAAATAGGTGAGTGACCTACCTCATCAGTTTGAATAAATGTGTAACCAATCATGAATTTGGAGTGACAGTAAAAAGACAAAAACATTCCGAACAGAACAAAGGATTGGAACTTGTGGAGCGTCATGGTCATCAGGCCTTGAAGAAACATGGTATATAGCCAAAGATATTTTTACATAATTATTTTTTAAATTTTTATCGTTACATTAACTTGACCATTGTATGATAATTACACATCAGTCTGTCAGTTAAGTGTAATACATGATACACGCTTGGGCGATCATGTCTCTTTCGAGTAATGACTGACTACGCAGAAGATGTTCTTGCAATTGTTTGCCATTTCTTTTTTTTTCTCTGGTATACTGGAGGGAGGAGAAATTGAATCATGCCAAGGGCTTTTGCGCGTAAGTGAATGCAACGAATTCAACTGGAATTTGAACTCGGCTCCCCCATTTCTCATTCCGAGCGAACATCTATTAGTATAAATTCTTAACATAGCTTTTAAATAAGTATTTCCAGTTTATACTACCCACAATTCCTCACACGATGATCGTCATATTAGAAGCGCTTTATTCATTGGCTGTAAATTTGGCTAGTATATTTCTATGTTATTTTTTTAATACTTTTTAAAGATACACTCAGTGATCTATGATTGTCAAATAAATTTCGCCAATAAGTATTAATATTTTATTACTATGTCTCTGAACTTATTTCTTATACTTTTTATTGGTACACTCAGGTCACCATTTTGCGTTATATATACCAGTTCAGCACTCTTTGTTTCTAACTAAAATTTCCAGTTTCTTAATAACTTATTTTGCTTTTGGAAATGTATTTCTCTGTTGCAATATGTCTTCATTATAATGAATGTTCTATTATTATATCTCCTCTCTTATCTCTTTTATTTTTTATCGCTACAACCATTCTTGATCGTTATGTAAGCCACATTGATCGGAAATAAAGAATGTACCTCCGTTGAACTGTTAAATATGTGCCACAATAACAAATAGTCTGAAGTAAATCATTAATCATTGTTATAAAGTTTATTTCCAAAAATGTCAGCTTTTTGTACGTCTTCATTATTTCTGCTTGAAACACCCACACCTTCCAATTCTAATATGATAACTTTCATTTATTTCTTTTGATTATATGTTCTTATGTTATCCGGTTCATTGAATATTCATCTAGTTCTAATTCCCGAAGATGTGCCTTGTGGTGCAGTGGATATCGGCGCAGAACGAGAAACCGGGGAGCCGAGTTCGAATTCCAGTTGAATCCATTGTATTCACTTACGCGCAAATAGCCTTGGGAAAGGTACTAATCCGTCCCTTCCTTCCAGTTATGGGTTAAATAGCAGGACGGATTGGGTTCTACAGCCTTGGTCGGTAACCAGTTTACCGCAGAAAGCAATGGCAACCTACTGCGGGATAATCTTCTGCCCAGTCAGTCATGTCTCTTTCGAGACATGATTGCCCAAGCTTGTATCACGTATGGCACTTAACTGGCTAAGTCCCGTGTCTCTTAAGAACGCTGGTAGTCATGGTTCTCCACAACTTCTTATCCCTTGTAGCTCTTTACATTTTCATTTTCATGAAATTGTTTGTCATATTACACGCTGTTTTAATCTTTCTTGCCGTCAGTTTGTTTTTTGGACATTAGGTTCTTCAAACCCTCATTTCTCAAAGGGTGTTTCAGAATTTCAAATGAATTTTGCTCGTTATTAAAATAAATGTTTTCTTTGTTTCCATCAAAAGTTTCTCGTTGCTCACATGCTCCGGCCATGCTATTCTCAGCATCTTTCGCTAGAACCACATAATTGTTGCCTCACATCTTCTTTTCATATGTGAAAAAATTATCCATCGTTCGATGTCATATATGAGTACTGATATTTTATAGCATATCAGCATTAAGGTAATTTTCCTATTTATCTGTCTATACTTCCGAGATGAGGTAATATTTACAGTATTTACATTATTCGGACTATTGTCCTCATCTTTGTTGCTATTTGTACGACGTTTCGGTTGTTATACGCTCCGGCCTTCTTCAGGTGCTAGGAATTTCGAACCAAACCCTTTATTACGATCACTAGGGTATATGAACCCCATTCCTTGCGAGTAGCCTCGATTGGAAGTCATCATATAGACGTTGGCTAGTTCCTGACTTGACTCTTAGTGAGTTCAATACCAGGCTACAGCAGTGTCGAACAAATAACATGCAGGGTTAGAGGGAGATAACTCATAACTTCCAATCGAGGCTTCCCACAAAGAATGGAGTTCATATACCCCAGTGATCGTAAGAAAGGGCTCGGTTCGAAATTCTTAGCACCTGAAGAAGGCCTGAGCGTACAACAGCCAAAACGTCATTCAAATTGCAACAGAGATGAGAACAATAGTCCGGATAATGCAAATATGTTAATTTTCTTGTTTATTAATAATTTGCTTAACTTCTAGAAAGCGTCTTTCAGTGCAATTCTGGTTCGTATTCTGGCTTCTGTTCTTTGTTAAAACATTTCCAATTTAATTGTTTACACATTTTTTACCATCTTTTACTTAATGCAAAGCTCAGTAGCCACTCAAAATAGAGGTTTACTGTGTTTGTTACTGTGAAGTAATGGCAGCATAGTTTCTCATTGGGCGGAAACATCATGCCCGAGTGAACGGCGCATGCACT
>JBBBDQ010000666.1:1155000-1532500 GCA_037127315.1 Ascarosepion bandense | reverse complement strand
GTGACACTAGACCTAGAAACACCAGAATCTTCGATAACTAACAAATTTCTACAAAATGGATTAAACTAACTTTAATATATATATATATATATATATAGTCATACTCAGACAGATCCGTTTCGCCGTATCACAGCTCATCAGTACGTTTAGACTCCGATTGCTTTTTTACCCAGGATTGAAACCCGACCGAAATGGCGTCAGTCGGGCTATGGGCGTTCGGCGGAAGCAGGCAGACTTTTTAGCACATATCATTATACGCGCCCAATAGCTAGAGCGCTCTAATTCATTTCACTGAATGAGCGATGCGTACATGCCAGAGTAGCTACTGTTTATCAAAGTCTACTATTTTTCCAGAGTCCTAGGTTTCATTAAAAATGACAAACAAAGTATTATCAATGATATTTTATATAATTTTCCATGTGTTCGTATTATTTTTTCTTTTCGGAACTCAAATTATATACGAATTATCCAAAGCGTTTGTAATTTCGAGCGCTTTTGGCGATACTTGTACCCATTATCAATATTTTGTTTTTTTTTTACTTATAAATAAACATGTGGAAAGTTTATGCATATAGATTCGTGTGTATGTTAAAAAAATGAACACATTACTAATAAAAAATAGAAATCCTACACTTAATAACATCAATTATGAACACGGTAACAATGTGCTTACTGTGTTCGGAACTTAAAATACACAAGATTGGTTTAAAGGTCAGTCTTTCATCCGAAGACAACCTTGTTTGACTCTCTTCGGAAAGAAACCCAGAATCAGAGTCTAGAAGAAATTTTTACCCGAGCCTACGGTCTCGGAATCCCCACGTTAAAACTGACATCTGGCTTCAGTGGGGACGTTACTGGCAATTACCCCGTGTTTGAAGGCACTGTTTAGACTTTGCTTCGTCGTAGACGCGCTCCATGGTCGGGAGCTCAAATCATGTCAGATCTAATGACATTAGGTGCCTTATTTTGTCAGTAGTGCATGTATTAAATATTGACTATTTTTGTAAAAGAAATTTTAATGCTCATCACAAAATTAAATTTCGGCATTAAATGGACAACAAGGAATAGATTTGCCGCTAAACAAACTAATAACCACTTAAAATATCATTTAAGTAATAAAAATATGTCGGAATAATAAATAAAAATATCTATTCCTTCCTTTAAAAATTGCTTTGTTTACGTTACAAAAGTGAGATGAGATGGTTATTTCGAAGAGAAATTTGTGTTTGAAAGCCAAAGTGAGTTTCCACTAATATTAACCATTAAAGTGGTAAAATCTGCTGGATTGATACATAAAAACTCTTCTTGACAAATTTGTTTGTTTATGTATGGATACGACACGGAACAGAAAGAAAATTTTGAGAAACTATTCATGCTTGCGTAATAACCAAAATTTCTTCGTAGCTGGCTCACTACTTACCAGGGGGATGCAAGTTCGTATCCTGCAGAAGGCCACATATTTTCCTTGAATAAGTTTTCTCGAACATTCAGGCCGTTAGAAGAAAATAATTAAATAGACAGATAAATAACTAAAACAGCATCTACTCAAATATAAGTCAGGCATTTAAGTGCCATACGTAATACACGCTTTGAGCGATCATGCCTGGAAAGAGACATGACTGACTGATTATCCCGCAGTAGGTTGCCAATGGTTTCTCCGCTAGACTGGTTACCAGCTGAGGCTATAGAACGCAGTCTACCCTATTATTTAACCCATAACTGGAGGAAATAGACGGATTAATATCTTTCTCATGGGTATTTGTGCGTAAGTGAATGCAAGGAATTCAACTGGAATTCGAACTCGGTACCCCGATTGGTCGTTCCGAGTCCATATACACTGCGCCACAACGCAAAGCTCAAATAAAATTATCTAGTAAAAATAAGATTCAAAGTATATAAAATCTTTTGTATTAATAAATAAAAATTATGACACTATTATATCACTTCTTCCGATATATATATATATATATATATATATATATATATATATATATATATATATATATCCTTACATTGATATCGAACATTGCATAACGAAAACTGCATAATTAAAATGCCTTTCCACTTTTCTACTGGAACAAAAAAAAAAAAAATCAAACACACCAATTTTGACACAAAACAACAACAATTTTCATTATATATATTTTTAAGTTTTGGTATATTAATGGACAAAAATGCTAAATATATAGACATAACAATGTTTTAAAAAGTTGTTATGTTCATTATGAAAGAGTGTTCATTATGTAAGATAGATCAAATGAAACATTAAAAATTTCTGCCTGAGGTGAACATCCCACTAATCATGAAATATCTATCTATCTATCTATCTATCTATCTATCTATCTATCTATCTATCTATCTATCTATCTATCTATCTCTTCCTTCCTTATTTCCTTCCTTTCTTTCTATCTATCTATCTATCTATCTATCTATCTATCTATCTATCTATCTATCTATCTATTCTACTGGCAGTTTTTTGGTCTACTTCTGAAAAACTGATGAAACATGAAAACCTTTATAAAGAATCTCTTTCAGTATGAGACGAAAAAAATTTATTGCGTACAGACTAAAAAACCAGAAGTCCATAAGATTGTAATCATTAAATACATTTCGTTATGCCTTTTCCAACTTCAAACGTCTTTTCTGTTCGTGCTTTACAAACAGAAGATGAAATTGTAAAAGGAAAGAAAAAAGAACTAATCTATACATGCGATGAAACAAGTAAAAAAGACAAATTAAAATAAGACATAATGAGATAAACTGAATACAAAATATTACACAGGAAGTTGGAAGTGATTTTTAAAATAGAAAATATTGTGCGTGCGTGTGTCAACAATATGTGTGTCGGGAGGATTTTTATACGCGTGTATATAATATAATGAGTCTTTACACACATGCACGCAAGCATGCGCCAACACACACATGTAGATATATATGTAAAGATATTCATATATTTATATTAATTTTTATGCTAGTCAAACAGAAGAGTAATCATGTTTGTTGTGTGATTACACTGTCTTCGTGTTAATAATGCACACATAACTTTGTAATATAATAAAGAGATTTAACACTATGCAGTCTGAAAATATGAAATTCTTCAAGATTTCGTGCCCATGGGAAAAACATACATTTTCTGTTTTATCTATTTTATAAATGTTTATACTTTTATGACAACAAATATGTTAGGCAACATACACACATGTGGTTTGTGTTTCGAAAATTTTGTTTGTGTAAACAAACATCACGTAAACAAACTTAATCCGATGAAGTCCTAAAGTGTGTTTTACACGAAACTTTCTACATTTTCATATGAATATTTCCCCTAATGTATATCTATCTATCTATCTATCTATCTATCTATCTATCTATCTATCTATCTATAATATGTGAAGAAAGTAGTTAAATAAAAAACACTGAGGTGTGAGGGCATCACAATGGTGCCTTCACAAACTTTGAAGTCAGCATGACAATGCTCAGTTAAAGGATAAACCTCTTCACATTAATCCAATTAGCGGTCAATTTCTATCTCGATATCGAGCACTTACGACAAAAACCTGCTTGTCAAAATATCATTTTATCAGTAAAGCACTAAAAAAACACCAATCTTGATAGTAAACATCATCAAAACTAAACACTATATATATATATATATATATATATATATATATATATATATATATATATATATATAGGGTGTATAAAATACTTTAAAAAATATTTCGCAAGGTTCCAATGTAAGGTAAAAATGCCCATAGAAACTTATATACAAAGACCTATCTTGGTACATCAACACAAGAACTAATAACAAATATTCAAAATGTCCTCCGCTTGAAACCATCAAATCATTGACATGGGGACCCTTTCAAATGTTCCAACACGGTGTTGAATGGTTTCTCAGACCCCCATGATACTTCAACACAGAAACTAATAATGAATATTGAAAATGTCCTCCGCTTGAAACCATCGAATCATTGATATAGGGACCCTTTCAAATACTCCAATACGGTGTCGAATGGTTTCTTTGACCCCCATGATACTGATAAAGCTTCTCTGCATTATTAATGTCTACTGCATGAATCAATTGTTTTAGGTGGTCCCACAGTCAAGAATCAAATGGATTGAATCCGGGGGAATGTGCAGGCCATGGAAGCAGTCCTCTCCGACCTTTCAATCTTTATTGGTAGATGTCAGTCATTGTCACAAAAAGTATGTCATGATGTATACTGGAGCTCCATCGTGCATGAATTATATTCGTCTTAGTATTAGATTAGTACATAATCTAGCAGGTCTGGAAGTGAGTTTGAAACAAGGTCTTCGTAGAAAGCTCCTGTAACACTTAATCTTAAACTAATGCCTGTATTGTACCATGGGATTCCAATCCACCCACAAATGTTGCTTGTGTAAATTTGTTTTTCGGTCTCTTCCAAATATTTTCTCATTCGTTAACAAGACTGAAGAGAGAAACAATGAATCAGCAGTGTGTGCAATAAACAAAGTTCTCTCCTGGTGAGTGATCAGAAGGCGAAAGATCCTTCGTACTTTACAAATGTCACGTATACAGAAGTTGTTCTTGACTACGATCCTAGCGATACTGTGAGAAGTACGACATTCTAGGGCTACTTGATGTTTTGCTGATACCAGGATCATCTCCAGTCGTCTGTAAAATGTTTTTTCGGGCTCAAGAAGTACGCATGGATCTCGGTCATCCTCGATCTATAGCGTGTGGTGCCACGAATCCTGTATCATCAACAGCTTCAAAGCTTTTTGTCCTCTGCTACCTTCGGTCTGGAAATGCAATCTGACACAGCCGTGCATCCTCACGACCATTACCATTCGCGTGTTTATATGAAAAAAATCATATCTACCTGCATGCGATATGAATATCCTGCCGTTGCTAAATATACCAATTTTCTGAATGACCTGGTGGGTGAATATCCGACTGCTGTCGAATCAGTCTTGTTTCAGTTCAGTCCTGACTTGAGACGAACAGTTAATCAGCAGCACTGGTGAGCTGTGATACAGCAAAACAGGCCTGTCTGGAAACAGTATATATATATATATATATATATATATATATATATATATATATAAAATCTAAAGATTATATATTAGAATATACACGTATCCGCTTGTCTGCGCATGGTTTATATATATATATATATATATATATATAAAATCTAAATATTACATATTAGAACATGCATGTATCCGCCTGTCTGCGGATGGTTTATATATGTATGTATGTATATATATATATATATATATATATATATAATCTAAAAATTATATATTAGAATATACATGTATCCGTCTGTCTGCGGATAGTTTATATATATATATATATAGTCTAAAAATCATATACTTAGAATATGCATATATTTAAACAGACCCTCTGTCTTGTTTAAACAGTGTGAATTACATTTATCATCCTATGCATTCATAGATTCGAAAGATAAGATGAAAAAAATGTTTCTGTTTGTCAGTGTTTGACTCAGTGTTCTACGTTTAGTGAAAGCAACCGTCCGATCAGGTGCGGTGTAGACTACTCGACTGCAGGGTTCTCTCCTTTGTGAAGCTTACAAAGGCGTGATACAAGTTTCTAAGCTGACTGGAAACCATGTTTTCGTTACTATGATATTATTAAAACTTGATATGATATTATATATTATGATATGATATGTAATATGATATGTAATATCTATGATATTTTCATTAATAGATATAGATATATAATCTTTATATATATATATATATATATATATATATATATATATATATATGACATTAATGTCATATATATAATTTGTGTTTTTAAGCCAAATCAAGTAGCTTCAGCATTTCGATGTTAATGATGTTACCAGTATTCAGACTTTCATTTTTTCCATTGATTAAATACTGGATTTCTCTATCCCTTTTCCTAATAACTCTTATACTTCTTTGCTCGATTTTTCCTTAGTACTTTTTCCAAGTCTTGTCGAGAATCAAAACACCTTGGCAGTTCGGATCACAGAATATTATCTGCTTTTATTTCTGTTTAGCGTCTATTAGAATGGAAAATTCTATAAGAAAGATTTCATTCTATTACCAGAGTATCAATATGGTATCAATTTTGTGACTTTCATCGAGATGCCCTTTCGATTGATATTCTTAACCTTCTTATTGAGAATTGTGACACCGAGGTTTCCTTCTAGTATAAAACCAATGCCGATGCATTTGTCTCGGGTGAAACCACAATCTTTTCGTTTTTTTAAGCATTCACAGGAATCATGCCTATATGTGTCTACTCGTAATAATTGTAAACGTGTCCTCGAAAAGGCTAACGCTTTGCGGCTGATAGAGTAAAGTGTTAGAAGCAACTGATGATTTTGAAATCAAACAAAATAATTATTTTCTACTCTACAACTATTTTTCCAGAATCGAAATGTTGCTATTTTATTGTATTTACAGCAGATGTTCAGGCGAACAAAAATCATTAGTTCTACCAGTTCAAACCTTCAGAGCTAGAGCTCTCTTTACACTGAATTGACTAATTCTCATTATCTTCGTATTCCATTGGTGAAGAAGAAGTTTCACTAAGACAGATTTCTCCATGGAACTGCTGAATTGTGCAACAGAATCCTGAGAGACTGCTTCCTGATCACTATTTATCTTACCCTCTTCAAGTCTATCCTCTCTATATAATCTTAATATATACATATTGCACTCTAAACTGTAAACAACCTCATTCATAACTCCTTGCATTGAGTGGCTCTTGTGCCTTGCATGGAAACTAATCATAAAAGTAATAAATTATAAAATAATTTTTACTTAATAAGTTATTTTATACTCTGTTCAAGATTTAGTTTGAGTACATTCCATTTTTATTTATTGGCCGTAAACATACAAAAATTAATCAATCATTTAAATGATCTAAGTACTAGTTTTCTTTTTTAATTGTATCACCCCGAGCAAGGCGTTAACGCCACTGATGTGCAGGGGGCTACATAAGAGTAAAAAGATTAATTAGAAGAGAGTGAAGCGAAAGATGAACCAGTTAGAAAGGAGCAAGAGAAGGAGAATACAGGTGTAATGACAGTTGCAATGGTTGAGAGAAAGGAAAGGATATACAGGGTGGTGAGAAAAGAATTAAAGAAAAGTGGTTAAGAGATGAGTAATGACAATGCATTTAAATTCCTGGAGATTGTAGCCGTCAAGCCGTCAGGAAAGCAAGAATATGGAAACGAGTTCCACATGCGGGAAGTGCGTGAAAAGAAGCTGCAGGAGTAGAATTTGTTTCTGCATTTGGTTGATCTAACTGTCAATGGGTGAGACCCAGTTGCCAGTTTGGTTGCACGAGTTAACACCTGTTGCAGGGCACCAGTGACTTAATTTCGTCGGAGCAGAAGCCATGAAAGTATTTACAGAACAGATGGAAGCCACATCCTGTCGGTGGGAAAGTGGCTGGCGTCGAGCCGCCAAATCGGTACCTATCACATTACTGATTCCAGTGCAAAAGTTAAGCAGCCCAACTACTAACCAAATGTAGCAGGGTCACCACATGTACTGTAGACGTAGTTGAAGTGGTGTTTCGTGGGCAAGGAAATCTGACTGAAAACAATCCTCTCCAGGCTGTCTTGAATTCAATGTTTTCAATTTCCTAGGCTGGTTGTCAACCGAGGCTACAGTCCTGCTATTTATCCATAACGGAGAGAGAAGTGATGGATTGATCAATTAAGTGCCATACATGATACACGCTTTGGGCGATCATGCCTAAAAAAAAAAGACATGACTGACTGGAGAGAAGATTATCCCACAGTAGGTGGCCATTGCTTTCTGCGCTAGACTGGTTGCCAGCCAAGGCTATAGAACCCAATCTGTCCTAATATTTAACTCATAAATGGAGGAAATAGACGGATTAATACCTTTTCCAAGGATATTTGTGCGTAAGTGAATTCTAACTCAGCACCCCGATTTGTCGTTCCGAGTTGATATCCAACTGCACCACGACGCACATCCATTACATTCTTGCTACTTATCCATAACGAAGAGAGAAGTAGTGGATTGATACCCTTCCCAATTCCCGTGCTTTCATTACGTGAATGTAATGAACTCGACTGGAATTCGATCTCGACTCTCTCATTCCTCACTCCAAGTCGTTATTCTTTACTGCGCTTTGCTTGCTGCATTCTGCCTTCTGATCATCACTGTTGAATCTGCAATATTCTGAAATTGTCTGAATATGAATGTGTGGGTTAAAGGTTAAAGGTTATGCGGAAAATTGAAGCGGCCAGCTGACATCAAGTCACGGGTTAATGTGTTGCGTTTGTATCAGATTAATTTCCTTAGTCATGAATCCAGCTACAGTCAAAAGAACTGATTAGGCTTTCTGCTCTTGTGTGGCAGCCACTCTAGTAAAAGCATGCACTGATTTCGAAACCGTTAAGAAAGCAACGGGAAATCACACCATTTTTTCATTGTATCATGGCAATTAATAAAAGATAATGCAAACAGGTTTATGGAGACCTCTGACAGCGAACGTTCTCACTTCGGTGAATGTGTAACCAGTATACAATATTTGCAAACTTGACAAAAGAAGATAGTCAAAATAGCCAACTGTTTATCGAAAATCAAATAAGCTGCATAACATATTCAACAGAAATACCTTAAAACTTCGCTAGAGTTGCTCCAAAAATATGCTAAGTCAGATAAGTCCCATACGTGATACACATTTGGGCGATCATGTCTCTTTCGAGATATGATTGACCGGGCATAATATTTTTCACGCAATAGGTTGCTACTACATTCTGCGGTAGACTGGTTGCCAACCAAGGCTGTAGAACCCAATCTGTTCTGCTATTTAATCCATAGCTAGAGAGAAAAAATAGTTTTATACCTTTTCGAGGGTATTTGCTCATAAGTGAATACAACGAGTTCAATTGCAATTCGAGGCTCCGCTCTCTAATTTCTCACTTGCCAAGCCGTTATCCACTGCACCAAAACGCACAATACACTACAAGTCATAAAAAATGGAAAAATTAACACTGCACATGTTAATGGTGAACTAAGTATTAATGACCATTAAATATCAATAATGTAAAGATCAGAATCTTAAATGCCACCGACCTATTTACATACATATTTCCTCCAAACACTGAACTAGACTAAGCAAGAAATCTACAATTCAGGACCATAAATAAAAATAAACATTAAACCTAAGCAAAATAACTCTAAAGGTATGTGTTTTTTTTTCTCTTAATTTCAGGGCCAGTGATTTGAGAGCTTATTCGGACATGAACATATCGCAGCGGTACTCGTACATATGATCAATTGCTAAAGATGCTGGAGAAAGGGTCTATTCCGCTCCAGTAAGTACAAAACCACTCCTGCTATCTTCGACCCCAGGAACGACCCGTGCTTTGAGCGTCTGTAGAGATATAAACTCAATTCAACCTCCAATTGGTACATACGATCCATCGTTAAACAAGCTAAAAATAGTAGTCCCCTATGCCGCTCCAGAAATTTATAGAACCCTTCCTGCTATCTTTTACCACACACACACACACACACACACACACACACACACACACACACACATATATATATATATATATATTAATGCATCTTTCATGAAATAATATAGACAAAGTTTGTCTATTTATTTTATATTAATTTTATAAATATTGTATATTTAATTTTCTTTTTTCATTTAATGATAACGTTATTAAGCTTATGGGAGAATATGAAAAAAAATTACATAAAATAAATAGACAAAACTTGTCTATATTATTTAATAAAACATAGAATGCTGCCTAAATACACACAATTTATATATATGAATATATATTTACCCTGATGAGACGAAGGGTGAAACCTAGGTAGGTTTGTTGGCTCTTGCATAGATTTTCTGTCTTTGTTGCTCTACTTTCGTATTGAGCGCTTTAGTGTTAGGGTTTTCGTCTTAGGGTTTTTTTCTTCCCTACAATTATTTGACTTTTGTTCATGTACTTCGTTTGTTTCTTTTTTTACTTCCTCTTTTTTCCCTCCGAGTTCGTTCTCGGTGGGTTATTCAAGACGATCTAAATTGTAGTATAACTATTACTAATATTAGCAGAATTATTTCTGTTACTATTCTTCTTCTTCTTCTTCTTCTTCTTCTTCTTCTTCTTCTTCTTCTTCTTCTTCTTCTTCTTCTTCTATGTGCCCTGTCCTTTCAGGACGTAGGCGATCATGGTTCTCCACGTCTCCCTTGTGGCTCCTATCCCTTGTGGCTCCTAGTATGTTTGCTCCCGTTACTCCTGTCAACATCCGTTCCGTCAACCACCTGATCAGGTCCTGCAAATATGTTATCCGCTGCCTTCCTCTGTCTCTCTTTTCTTCTACCTGGACAGTCAGTATCAGGTTCTCCAGGTTCCCCTTCCTCATTGCGTGTCCCAGGTACTTCAGTTGTCTCTTCCTGATGCTCAGTATCAATTTCCTCTTTGTTGGCTTTCTTTCCAACACCTCATCGTTGCTTGCATGCCCAGTCCATGATATCCGTAGCATCCTTCTGTAGAACCACATTTCCGCTGCTTCCAGTTTTGTCCTCATTTTCTATGATATTGTCCAATATATATATATATATATATATATACCGTTTGCATACACTAATGTAAAACAAAGAGAATTTAATTGAATCATAGAATCACTGTTATTATACTAGCCAAATACTTATTGTATATTTACTTTTTACATATTTTCCGGAAAATTATATGAAATATATGCACAAAAAAAAAAAAAGAAAAAGAAAAATGTATCAAGAACTTACAATTCTTTCTGGCCCTGCTAATTTGTTTCAGTTCAATTTGGCCAGTGCTTATTTCATTTCAGACTTTAATTGTTTGCTTTTTTTCTTTTTCTTTAGAGCATAACAGCTTCAATGCCTACACGCTTTTCACAATAGATTCGTATGAATATATGTTTGTCAGAATTCAATTTGCAGATCAGGTTTAGTTGACATATTTTTGTAAAGAGAATTTTGGCGAGATTTAGATGTATTGTTGGCATGTATGTAATTTTTTCTTAAAATATATTGATGGTAACATTTTTCCTTTAGAAATGTATTTCTGGTAATATTTTTTCGATTTTCTTCAGAAATGTATTACTACTAATATTTTCCTCAAAAATATATCGCTGCTAATTTTTTTTAATTTAAAAATTCATTGCTGATAATATTTGATTTTTTAAAGTTTTACTGTAAAAGTCTATTTTTATACTTTCAATGTGTTTTGACCCCAGTTTTCTGGTTAACAATTTGCCTATAGCTGGGACCTTAATAGGTGATATCACTCCGGGCCAGGATGGATCTGGGAACAACGAAAATTAGGACGCGGTTCTATGTGTCCCACAATCTTCCCATCAATAGCCTTACTGCCGGATGAGCTTTTTCGTGATATTCAGAACCACCAAAAGCTGCTTCGGAAGTTTGTGTGTTAACCATTTGCCCATAACTAGAGCTTCAACAAGTGCTATCACACAGGGTCACGGTGTATCTGGGAACAACAGCAATTAAGAAGTGATTCCACGCTTTTTTAAACTTTCTGGTTAGAGATCGTGCTCCCGGCATCTTCTATATTTTTACTTCTTCTGATTTTTCCGATTTTGTTTTGGAACAGGCTTACGATATATTCATTTAATCTTTGAAATATTTGTCTTTTTCTGTTGTTAGCGTCCTGACCTTGGACTTTATGCATCCTGTTGTTTAGCATGTATTTTGGTCCTGTTAATTCTCGTTATTCTTTTAAGCATTTCTGCGTTATTTGTGATGCTCATTCTTTCTATTTACCACAGAACGAGTTTTCGTTGAGCCATTCTTCTTTTGCCTGTCGGCGTTTGTTTGTAATTTTTGTCCTATATTTTGTGCCTTACACTGGTATTGTTTGCTGTTTTATTTTCATCCTGTCGAGAATTACATCTACCATTAAGCACTTCTTTCTTTGTCTAGTTTTTTTTTAGTGATGATCCCTTTTGTTGATGCTACTAAAGCTTCTTCCATTGTGTCTTCTATTTTATTTGATTGTATCTGCTTTTAACGCTGTCCATAGACTTCTTTTTCAAGTTCGAGTCATTCAGGAGTCTGTATTGCAATTTTCATTCTGATTCGTTCATCTTTAACTTTTGTCGTTTCACATTTAGGGTATGTGATATTGGAAGTCTTACATTGTAACACTACATTCCCAATACTTACAGATGGTTATGTAACCGATTTGTTTTTTAGTTTCAACTCTATGTTCATATACATCTTGGGTGTTCTGAAGACCAGTTGTTGGTTACTATCTGATAGTTCCCCATACAGCATTGAACCCATTTTATGGTTCTGTTGTTAACCAAGTAAAAGGTTTAAGAAATAACAAACATGTTTTAGGAATATTGTTTATTTAAAAGTAAATACAACAGGAGAGTATTACACGACTAGTGCATGTGTCGGTTGTCCAGGGTTCAATCAATTTGACTGTTGCAGCAAGACCTCCTCTCCTACTAATCTTATAGTAGCGAAAGAGTTCAATATAGGCTCTTTAGAGGTAGTAAACCACAACAGATTTCTAATCCATATCTGGGTGTGCGTTGTGGTGCAGTGGATAACGCCTAAGAATGAGAAATCGGAGAGCCGAGTTCAAATTCCTGTTGAATTCATTGTATTCACTTACGCGCAAATACTCGTGGGAAAGGTATTAATCCATCTATTCTCCCTCTAGCTATGAGTTTAATAACAGGATACCTGCAGAAAGTAATGATAACCTACTACGGGAGAATCTGCTGCTCAATCAGTCACGTCTCGAAAAAGACATGTTCGTCAAAGCGCGAATCACGTATGGCATTTCACTGAATGAGTCCATATTTGCCTGCCGTTTAATCATCTTCTTCCTGACCTTATTTTGTATTCGTGTCCTCCATGAAGATTTGGATTTCTTACGATTTGCATTGAGAAATGGCACTGTCTTGTGTAAGATAACATTCTTCAGTTTCTTTCTTTGCGCACAGTGTATATGCAACCAAGATAGCTATATTAAATGCGTTTCATTTCATTTGAACCACAAAAGTTCTTCCAGTAAGTCGGGAGAATGGACATTTTGATGAGTGAGAAACCAACGCTTTATTATTAAACTCCACACTGTCTCTGGTTGGTAGTACCTGTATATAGTGCTAGACCAGAATCAAGCAAGTACAAAGATTTAAAGAAAAGATTGCTGGACTGCTACGTGATGTGCGTTCTTCAATACGGCAGCGAATGCTGGACAATATCATCGAAAATGAGGACAAAACTGGAAGAGGCCGAAATGTGGTTCTACAGAAGGATGCTGCGGATATCATGGACTGAGCATGCAAGCAACGATGAGGTGTTGGAAAGAATGCCAACAAAGAGGAAATTGATACTGAGCATCAGGAAGAGACAACTGAAGTTCCTGGGACACGCAATGAGGAAGGAGAGCCTGGAGAACCGGATATTGACTAGCCAGATAGAAGAAAAGAGAGACAGAGGAAGGCAGCGGATAACATATTTGCAGGGCCTGATCAGGTGGATGATGGAACGGGGTTGATAGGAGTAACGGGAGCAAAGATACTAGGAGCCACAAGAACCATGATCGCCTACGTCCTGAAAGGACAGGGCACATAGAAGAAGAAGAAGAAGAAGAACCATCTAACAAAATCAACACTAAGAAGGAGAGGAGGACGACGACGACTACGAAAATAAAGAGGAGGAGGAAGAAAAAGAAAAATGATTTTTAGTACTGCTTGAAGAACGCGGTCACCATGCGCAAAACGTTTTCTAAAGGTTTCTTTTTACGTTTTTGGTTCAGAATTATTCTGTGTTAAAAATGGGCTTTCTACTGAGCTGAAAATACATGTTAACTAGAAAATGAGTGAGAGTGGAACCGAGAGAGTCGTGAAAGAACGAGAATGAGAAATGACTACTTACAGAAGAGATAAGCAAACATGCACACAAAGAAAGAGAGAAAGTAAGAGAGAGAGAGAGAGAGAGACAGACAGACAGACAGACAGACAGAGACAGAGAGAGAGAGAGAGAAAACAAAAGAAAGGGAAAGTGAGAGTGAAGAAATTGTTATGTAAGATCGATAATAGAATAGAGGTAGAGTGACTATCTTCGAGAAAGAGATTGAGAGGAAGAATGAATCTCTGTGAAAAGAAAATAGATTAAATCAGAATGTCGGAGGGATTTGGATTGATGGTCTGAATAAGAATGAAACTAAAGAACCGTACTAGGGGAGATAAATTGACGGTAAAAATGTTAATGTCTGCGAGAGAGTGAGACTGAGAGAAAAGTGAGAGGTACACATTATAAGAGACAGAAATAGGAAGAGAGAGAGAGAAAGAGAGAGATAGAGAGAGAGCGTGAGAATAGATGTTTCTGTGCGTGCAGGATATAGTTTCTTTAAGGTATAAAATTGGTACAGATAGATATGAACAGAATTAGATAGATAGATAGATAGTTAGATAGATAAGAACAGAATTAGAGATAGATAGATAGATAGATAGATAGATAGATAGATAGATAAGAACACAATTAGAGATAGATAGATAGATATATAAGAACAGAATTAGATTAGATAGATAGATAGATAGATAGATAGATAGATAGATAGATAAGAATTAGAATTAGATAGATAGATAGATAGATAAGAACAGAATTAGATAGATAGATAGATAGATAGATAGATAGATAGATAAGAACAGAATTAGATAGATAGATAGATAGATAAGAACAGAATTAGATAGATAGATAGATAGATAGATAGATAGATAGATAAGAACAGAATTAGATAGATAGATAGATAGATAGATAGATAGATAGATAGAATTAGATAGATAGATAGATAGATAGATAGATAGATAGATAGATAGATAGATAAGAACAGAATTAGAGATAGATAGATAGATAGATAGATAGATAGATAAGAACAGAATTAGAGATAGATAGATAGATAAGAACAGAATTAGAGATAGATAGATAGATAAGAACAGAATTAGAGATAGATAGATAGATAGATAGATAGATAGATAGATAGATAGATAGATAGATAAGAAGAAAATTAGAGACAGATAAGAACCAAATTAGAAATAGATAGAATAAGAACAGATAGATAGATAGATAGATAAATAGATAGATAGATAGATAGATAGATAGATAGATAGATAGATAGATAGATAGATAAAGCGGGAATGACTGTGTGGATACAAGATTGATACAAAATTGATACTTGCGTAGAAGTTTGAAACGAAGCTTACAGGTAGACAGACGGGATCTGTGAGATAGAAAATTGGTACTTTCGTAAAAATTTATAACAAAACTCAAACAAAAATACACCCCATGAACAGAGAGAGAGAGAAGATAGGGGATGGGGAAGGATTTCTCGACTTCAGAGATCAAAATCGGTCTAATAGTGAAGTAATCTTCGTTAATATCATACTAATTATCGTGACACATTATAGACAGGAAAAAAATGAAGTAGTAAAAGAAAGAAATACAACAGAGGAAAATAAAAAGGCAATAAAAAATAGGGAAGAAAAATATTAGTGAAAATAAAAATACATCGAGGTGAAAAGAGTTAATGATAAAATTCAAGTAGATGAAAAATGAATGAAACATAATAAACAGTTATAGAATTATAAGTGAATACAAAATGCAGTTATGATACTGAATATAAGGTAAGTGCAATAAAAAAATAAAACAAACAGATCAACTAGAATAAAAATGGGAGGAGAAGTATACTTCTGCCACATCCACTATCATAACATACTAAATAAAAATTAGTATATTTGATGAATCGTCCGTAATTTTTTGAGTTCCAATATTTACGTATATTTTCCATTCTTGTTTTAATATCTGAAATAGCTTTCAATTAAAAAAGATAAAAAAAATGTACTATCGATCCGTCCCTAAGTTTAATCAATTCTGCATTCATCCATAGGCCATATATCCGCAATAATGTTAGCGGAATTAATTGAGAACTTTTGGAGATATTGTATGGAAAGAAAGAAAGAAAGAAAGAAAGAAAGAAAGAAAGAAAGAAAAAAGAAAAAAAAAGAAAGAAAGAAAGAAAAAAGAAAGAAAGAAAGAAAGAAAGAAAAAAAAGAAAGAAAGAAAGAATAAATAATGCGAAACATTTGTCCGAGTGCATTGGAGGAGATAAAGTAAGTAAAGTAGAAAGAAAATGATCGTATACAAATAGAAAAAGAATGACAAATCAAGTGAATGAAACGAATAATTGAAAGATTGGACAAGTAAAGGAACGAAAAGAGGAGAAAGAAGGAGCGAAAAGAAGATGATAAAGAAGAAACGAAATGAAGGCGAGAAAGAAGGAAGAAAAAGAAGAGAAAGAAGAAACGAAAAGAAGACGAGAAAGAAGAAACAAAAAGAAAGACGAGAAGGAAGAAAAAAAGAAGACGAGAAAGAAGGAACAAAAAGAAGAAGAGAAAGAAGAAAAAAGAAGACGAGAAAGAAGGAACAAAAAGAAGAAGAGAAAGAAAAAACGAAAAGAAGACGAGAAAGAAGGAACAAAAAGAAGAAGAGAAAGAAAAAACGAAATGAAGGCGAGAAAGAAGGAACAAGGAGAAGATAAAGAAGGTATCAAAAGACACAAAAATCAAAAAAGAAGGAAGGAGGAGAAGACGAGAAAGAAGGAACGAAAAGAAGACGAGAAAGTAGGAACAAAAAGAAGACGAGAAAGAAGAAACAAAAAGAAGACGAAAAAAGAAGAAACGAAATGAAGGCGAGAAAGAAGAAACAAAAAGAAAACGAGAAAGAAGGAAAAAAAGAAGACGAGAAAGAAGGAACAAAAAGAAGAGAAAGAAGAAACGAAATGAAGGCGAGAAAGAAGGAACAAGGAGAAGATAAAGAAGGTATCAAAAGACACAAAAATCGAAAAAGAAGGAAGGAGGAGAAGACGAGAGAGAAGGAACAAAAAGAAGACGAGAAAGAAGGTATCAAAAGGCACAAAATCACAGAGGAAAAGAGGATTGCTAAGAAAAGGATACACAGGCACAAAAAAACACAGAGTGACAGAAAAAATTAAATAATATATATAAACACAGATAGATAGATAGATAGATAGATAGATAGATAGATAGATAGATAGATAGATAACAAAAATTCGGATCAATATATGTGGAAAACAGAAATAAATGTGAAAAACTTGAAGAGATGAATAGATAAATGTCAAAAACTGGAATAGATGTAAAAAAAAAAAAAAAAGAAATGAGATATATAGATTTTAAAATCTTGGATAAATAAATAGATAAATATGAAAAACCGAGACAGATAAATAGATAGATGTCAAAACCACAGATAGATCTGAAAATCTATTACAGATATATGCCAAGAACTTGGAGAGATAAATAGGGACACATGTAAGCTGAGATGGATGTGAAAACTTGGATAGATAGTGTTGTAACCCTGAAAGACTATTATCTGATTAAACACCAAAACGGATATTGGGAATTATAGTATATCAACAAGTACAAGACTCGCACACTACTAGTGAACTCCTAGTCAGTATAATCAATCTGTATTTCTCTACCTTCTCACATAGGCGGACTTCTGTACAAGGAGATTTTTAAAGTGAGCTCTCCGGCTCCTTAAGCTCGGCCAAAATATCCTGTTGATCCTGAACAAGGCCTTGTGAGGGCCCCTGACGATTTTCCGAAGACGAAGCTCTACCCTTCGGCGGAGCTTCGTCTGGGTTCTTCCTACACGTAGGCAGAAAAGAAGAGCCATGAGTGCTAGTCAGTATAATTACTTTCGATATTCACTAGGACGGATCCCCGTGACCGATACGACACACGGTTAATTAAAGTGGGGATTTCAAGTCCTTAAGCTCAGGTAAATGTCCCTTGGGCTCTGCTTAAGGCCTGGTCGGGCTCTGGTCTATTCACCACAGATGAGTTCTTAAACTTCGGCGGAGGCTCGTCTGGGTTCCTCTCCGCCCGGAAGTAGAGAGTCGAATAAGAGAGAGGTTTGATCAGTATAAACACACACACACACACACACACACACACACACACACACACACACACACACACACTACAAATAGTGTGCACCTATTTAAGAGAATAGGAACATTCCATTCCTGTATACAGGTAGGTATACAATAGATAGCTAGGTATCTAGCAACATATCTGAACAGTAGCCTGATATAGACATTTATAATCAATCTGACATAGGTATATAAGATAAAAACAAACTAAAATAGACGAACATATCTACAGTAGAAAAAATGTGTTGATGGTTGAGAATATTGAAAAAGAAAGAAAATTAAATGAATTCATCTTCGAAGCAATTTCTATATTGATGAACCCTAGATTCAGTTTATGGCTAACGTAGCGACCGCTTGCCGAATACGAAATCAGAATGTAAGTCACGGTAAAGGGACACACAAATGTTGAATTCTTTAATCATGTGTCTGCATCCGGTTTAGGAGAAAAGTAACATGAAAGAGAATCTACTCTCTTTTTCTTTCGGCCTCAAGAAAGAAAAATAAAAACATTTTAAAAGCTTATTCCAAATTAGCATTTCCAATTTCTGTTCATTGAAAATTCAACTTGTATTCAGCACTTGCAACTTTTATTTAAATGTCACGAAAAAAAACAACAAAAAAGAGAATGTATTTTTACAATAGCGACCCGACATTGATCAGGAGTAAAACTATTTAGAATTTTTTTCAAGTTTTTCAATTTAAAATAATCTTATTGAATATATATATATATATATATACTTTTTTATTTTTATTATTTTTTTATTGGAAGAAAGCAGACAAATTAGATATTTATCTTTCTGTACGATTACTCTTCCATATATTTATCATCGCACTAAGCCGTCAGTCGTCCTTCGTTTCGTCATTAATAGCAAGGTGATTTGGCATTATCTTGGTTGAAATAATTTTCTTGCTCGTGATATTCTGCCAATCTATGAAATCATGTTCTATAAATAATTTCATGACAATTCTCTGATGAATTTTAATTCATGATGCCTGAACTTTATGAAATTTAGTACAGTAATAGGTCTTATCAATTTACAGTTGAAAAGGCTAAGTATAAGCGTAAGTTCTATGTAAGCAGTTTCTTCAATCGCATTTCCCTTTTGTAGAAATCTCTTTCCTGTCCCGTGCTTCCCACTCGAATTGTATGCCCAAACATATCAATGAAATGTCATTCGTTGTCTTCTATCTGATTAATTCTTAGTATTTTATTGCACCCTCTCTTTTAGAGTAGTTTATATATATATATATATATATATATATATATATATATATATATATATATATCCTCTAGTCACAATGAGGGTTATGGCTATATCACGTTGAAACTCTATTTCCCATAATATTACCAAAGTTAAGCAACGTTGAGCATCGTCAGTAACTAGATGGATACTCAGGTAGTGTAATGGATAATGGCTCTGAAGTGTTATTCCGAGTGCTAAGTTTCAATTCTAGTTTGGTTCTGTGGGTGAGCTATAGAAAAAAAAAAGAATATTATCCCTTTTGTACTTCCCCATTATTGCAATTATTATATACATATTAATAATACACGATATTATAACACCTTCTTTCACGGACGGAACGGAGTAACTGAAAGAAAAATATTGATAAATATACTTTGTTCTCAGAGAACTTTTTATGCTGCTAAGTCAGGCACAAAATTATATATATATATATATTTTCATGTGTCTCATGGCGAGAAACTATAAAACATGCTCACACAACAAGCAGTGTAAAGCGGTAAGGAAAAGATAGTCTTACTTATCATAATTTCACAACGAGAACCAGGTTTGCTGGAGATTCTTCTGTTTCTAGAAAAGTCATATTTAAGAAATACTTAACTCTTTCCAGCCACAAATATAGTCCAGCTGAGATGTCAGACGGGGAGTGCAGCAAATAAAGATGAATTTTGAAATGCCGCCTAGGATTTGGCCGCTTTCCCTATAACTGTATCATTGAACTGTATCAATAAAATGTGTGAAAATAATCAGTTGTTGTATTTCAACTCTTGCCTGTCAGGTAGATCTAAAAAAAAATCAAAACAACAACAACAACAACAACAACAGCAACAACCACCACCACCACCACCACCACCACCACCACCAAACATGATATTTGACATCAAGGCAGATCAGCATTTTTGGCGGAGGTTGGAAAGGTTCCGAAGTTCTTTTTTTCATATAAATAAATGTTTTTTTTTTCCATTTCCCCCTAGGCAAGGCGGTAATGCCACCCTTGCACAGGGATTTACAGGAAGTGGAAGTGAATGAATAGACAAAGAATAAATAGGATTGAGGAAAGGACACGAACAGCATGATGAATATTTGAAGATTGAAGTTATTAAGCAAGCAAAAAACAAAAACAAAAAAAACAAAAAAAACAAAAAAAAACAAACAAAAAAGGAAGGGAGATCCACACGTGCAAGGAAAGAAACTGTTGGAGTTTAAGTGGCTATTAACTATTCCAACAAGAAAATATTAGAACAATATCCATCTCCCGACAGGATTCGAAGCTGTGACTCCTGTAAACCTAGGAGAAGCCGTCAATTGATCTGCTAGGTCTTAACCACTCGACCACGATATATAGGAATCGAAAGATGCATATTTCCCTAAAAGATTTCTTGAATATTCAGGCCGGTGGATAATTATAAAAGTACTGTTTAATAAAAAATAAAAAGAGTATTCATTCAAATATTAGTATAAATTAAAATAATGTTTAAACAAATAAATCTAAATAAATAACACACCACTCAATAAATTCTGGGCTTAATTAATAAAATAATAACTTTTAGGCAAAACTCTACTTTAGTCATCAACATAGTCTCCTAGTCTGATGCACTGATTCCAACGTTTCTCTAAAAGTTTTATGCCTTTTTTGTATAACGAATTGTTTTTGGCTTCAAGATACGCCTCGCCCCGTTGGCGGGGCATCAGAATATGCCAACTGCCCCCCCCCTGCAGAGTGTAAAATCTCTCAATGGGGCCACCTGTTAGCCGTGTCGTCTGGGAACGGGATCCTGGTGATTGAGCAGGCCATGACCCGGGTGCAAAGAGGTCATGGACCTGCAACACATCACTTCGGCCCTTACCTGGGCTAGACGGGCGGTCGGAGAGGTCCGATCCGATCAACCGGCTGGTCAGGTCAAGCCCTAACATCTAGTCCCAAACATACCCCCCAAAAACATTTTCTACCAAGACTGATGCATCCTAGCATACATATCCCCCCCCCCAAAAAAAATAAGATACATAGGCCCGGACATGGCTGCAAGCCATGCACCTACATTATGGGGCGGTGCACAGAGGGAGGAGACAGGTGCTTCGGGTCTTTCGCGCCGTTGAGTATATTGGAGGAGAAGTCCCTGATCTGATCTGTCAGGACGAATGGGTTTCCCCCCCTGACAGATCCCGTTCGTTGGCTCCAGCCTGGTTTGGTGGGTGGGGATAACCCTCCAATGAATAATATATTATATAGTATGTCTAATAAATATTCCAAACGCCCCATATAGAATCTCCATCAGACTCAGAAAGTGAGTTTTTACAAAACATTTTCCTCAGTTTATTGTTTTGGAGTCGTTAGAAGAAAAACAATTAACAAAAATATCCCCATTTGTTATTGAAAAAGTACTTTCTGGTGCTATAGTACCAAAGATGGTAAAGAAACTTAAAAATGGTACGCTACTTGTTTAAGTAGAGAAAAAATCATATTCTGATACACTTTTAAAAATGAAAACCTTTTCTGAAATAAAGATAAAAGCATATCCACACAACACGCTGAACAAATCTAGAGGGGTAGTCAGAAGCACTGAGCTTTCACTCTGCACTATCGAAGAAATTAAAACTCAGCTAAAAACACAAGGTGTAATAGACGTAAGACGTATTCAAATTAGAAAAGGAACAGATATCATCCAAACAAACACATATATATTCACTTTCAACCTCCCCAAAGTCCCGAAGGAATTAAAAATAGGGTTTACAATTGAAAAGGTCAACTAGTACATCCCAAACCCTCTACGGTACTTCAATTGTCAACTTTTTGGACACCATAAAGACAGGTGCACGAAACTTCCAACATTCAGAAGATGTGGAGAAAGAGACTCTGACCACCATGGGCAAGAATGTAACAAAAAAGCAAAATGTGTTGTCTTGAAGATCACCCATCAGACTCCAAACAATGTATAATCTGGAAAAAAGAAGAGATCAACACTATCAAGTTTACACGTAATATATCCTTCTCTGAAGCTAGAAAGATAGTCGAAACAACTGGCTTATTCCCCACTAAATCATATGCATCTGTTACTAAACCAAAACCAAACAACTTTGAAAAACAAGAATGCCATTCTTGCAAACTCCTACACAGTAAATTAATCAAAACTTACACCAGAAACACTCCCTGCTTTCTTGAAAGAAATTAATCTACTCACTGAACCTGACAATAACACTGAACCTTCAAGCATGGAAAAACCATCAACATAATATACCTCTATGGCGGAACAAAAACCTCTTCTCCAGAGGGAAACTATCCAAAAAACATCGACTTTACGGATGGAATGTAAGTCCCCTCCTCCAAAGAAAGTCACTACTACTCAGGACCAGACTGTACAGAGATTTTCTTCTAAAAAAAGAACTGTAGTGGAGAAAAACACAAAAAAACCGATGCGCATCTGTAGATTCAAAAGACATGGAAACGGAGAGTATTCCTCCTGTAGAAAACAACCATTTCAATACTCATAAAGATAAACGGAAATCAAATACATAAAATTTAACCATGGCCAGCAAAATAATTCAATGGAATTGCAGAGGTATAAAAGCCAATCTGAATGAACTTCTTCTACTAATATCCAGTCTATGTCATTTAATAATATGTCTACAATAAACTTTTTTAAAACCGTCTGAAAGCATTAAACTCCGCAACTTCTCTGAATACAACCACATTGTAAATAACTCAAGTAGAGCTTCCGGAGGAACATCCATTCTTATCAATAACAAAATAGCACAAAGCCAGATAAATTTACAAACTAATTTACAGGCAGTTGCCGTTACAACCACTTTACATCGGGCTGTCACAGTTTGCTCCATTTATCTACCTCCAAATGACCCTATAGACAAAACAGAAATAGAAAATCTTATTAACCAACTCCCTCGTACCTTCCTACTATTAGGTGACTTTAACAGTCACAACACTAGTTGGGGATGCTCAGACACAAACAGAAGAGGAATCATAATAGAAAATGTTATCAACAATAACAACCTATGTATATATAATAATAAGAAACCAACTTTTATTCACTCTACTACAAACACGTTCTCAGCAATTGATCTTTCTATAAGTGATCCAAGTATTTTTATGGATTACGACTGAACTGTTCATGAGGATACATGTGGAAGTGACCACTTCCCAATAACATTAGAACATATTGGCCCTGAAATAATATTAAAAATACTTCACTGGAACCTTAAAAAAGCCAAATGGAATAAATTCAAACAATTATGCAAATATAAACTCCTACCTGGAAAACATGAGAAAGTTCCGATCACTCATTTTACAGATGCTATTATTTCTATAGCTGAGGAATGTATCCCTAAAACAACTTCTTCAACTAAATATAACCGGCCTTGGTTTAATGACGATTGTAAAAAAGGCTATCAGGCTACGCCGTGCTGCATTAAGAAAATTCAACCACCAACTCACTGCTCAGAATTTAAACCAGTTTACAATATGCCGTGCTAAAGCACGCCAAATAATAAAAGAAGCCAAACAGGAGTCATGGAAGAGCTTTGTTTCCAAAATTAATAATAACACCAAAAGTAAAACCATATGGAATATATTGCGAAAAATTTCAGGAAAAAAACATCAGTTCCCCCCCTCAAGCACCTCTCTATAAACAACAACAAAATAACCCCCAAAAAGGACATGGCCAACCTGCTTTAAGACTCTCCTGCAAATAACCCGTCATCCAAACATCACAGTAAAACATTCCAGACTATTAAACAAGAATCAGAAAAAATCAAGCTGAACTGTAACAGTAATAATGAAGAAGAGTATAATAAACCTTTTTCTTTTAATGAACTGACGGATTCATTAAAGAAGGCTAATAATACAGCTGAGGGACCAGACGGGATATCGTATGAGTTCTTAAAACAACTAGTTGATCAGTCATTGAAGTATTTACTATCTATTTTTAACGACATCTGGATCAGTGCTAATATACCTGCCATATGGAAACAAGCCATAGTCATTCCTGCAGTAAAACCAGGAAAAGATTCATCTGACCCCTCCAATTATCACCCCATAGCACTAACAAGTTGTGTATGTAAGACTCTTGAAAGAATGGTTAATAACAGATTAGTTTGTCTTTTGAAATCAATAAAACAATAACCAATCTTCAATGCAGTTTCCGAAAACAGTGGTGTACTATGGATCATTTAATAAGACTGGAAACTTTTATTAGGAATGCCTTTATCCAAAAAAAAAACAACATATTAATGCTATTTTGACTTGGAAAAGGCATATGATACCACATGGACATATGGTATCATGCAAAATCTCAAAGAAGCTGGACTGATAGAAGACTACCTATTTTCATCAATAACTTTTTAAACAACAGATTATTTAAGGTCCGTGTAGGAGCATGCCTCTCGGACCCCAAGGAACAGGAAATGGGAGTCCCACAGGGGAGTATTTTATCTGTAACATTATTTCACTTAAAAATCAATGATATTGTTGGATGTATAAACCCAAGTGTAGATTGCTCACTGTATGTCGATGATTTTTTTAATCAGCTACAGCTCAAGGTATATCCACATAATTGAGCGGCAGCTTCAAAAATGCATTGACAAAATAAAAGAAATGGTCAACCAAGAATGGATTTAAGTTCTCCACTAACAAAACAAAATGCATTCACTTTTGCCTGCTTATAAAATTACATCCAGATCCTTTGTTAAAACTGGACGGGACTCAGATTCCCGTTGTAGACCAACATAAATTTTTAGGACTAACACTGGATAAAAAGCTCACCTTTATTCCACACATCAAACACTTAAAAAACAAATGTAACAAAGCTATTCAGCTGATGCAGATTGGGGAGCTGATAGACAAACCTTACTGAAGTTATATAGATCATTAGTGCGATCGAAATTGGACAATGGCTGCTACATATATGGTGCCGCCAGAATGTCATACACAAAGTCATTAGACACTGTTCATCATCAGGGGCTTAGACTGGCATTGGGAGCCTTTCGAACTTATCCCATTGATAGTTTATATGCAGAAGTCAATGAATCGCCATTATCAATTCGCCCCAACAAACTAGCTTTACAATATTTGACCAAAATCCTCTCTTGCCCATCCAATCCTGCCTACGACTGTATTGTAAACCCATTATATCACCCTCTCTATGATAGGAAAAAGAAAATAATTAAAATATTTGGCCTAATGATGAAAGGAATCATCAGAGAATCCAATATAAACCTGGAACGAATCCACGAATCACTCATTTCAGAAGGCCATCCATGGGAAATCATCCAACCAACAGTATTGTTAAATCTCACCAAATTCACTAAATCAAAGACCAACCCTACTGATTTCTACGAAGAACTGAACAAGATTGTCAATAATTTCCCTTCTCATAAACATGTATACACAGATGGATCGAAAGAAGGTGAGAAATGTGGATGCTGTGCCCTACTAGATAATGTCACAAAAAAAAGACGTCTATCCGATGGAGCATCAATTTTTAGTGGTGAAGCCACAGCTGTTGAGCTTGCACTTGATCTAATCAGTGACAATGTAAGTGACAGCTTCGTTATATTCTCTGATTCACTCTCTGTACTATTGTCCAGCCACAACAAGAATCTTAATAACCCGATTATCATTAAACGTGATGAAACGATTAAACGTGATGAACAAAATCAAGAATATTGTCTTTTGTTGGATCCCCAGCCACATTGGCATTCGTGGTAACACGAAAGCGGACATGGCTGCAAAGGAGTCTCTGAGAGAGGATATCTTCAATATGAAGGTCACATTCACAGATCAAAGTCCTGCAATAAAAAATATATTCAACTAAAATGGCAAAAACGTTGGTCGACCTGTCAGAACAACAAACTCTTAAATTAAACCAAATTTGGGAGAGTGGAGAGGTGCATTAAGGAAATCCAGAAAGGAAGAGGTAATACTGGCTCGAATTAGGATAGGACACACCTTTTCTATCCACTATCAGCTCAAATGCTCTAAATGCCAGATGAATAATAGCATAAGACATATACTTATTGATTGTACAGACCTGGCAAAATTCGTCAACAGTTTTATAAAGTACAGAACTTAAGATCTTTATTTGAAAACATCAACATGGACAAAATACTAGCCTTCCTTCGGAAAATTGACCTATTTAATAAAATTTAACTTTATTATATAGCTTCAACATAGACATATAAACTATAACATTACCTAATAGCTATGGGTAAAATAGCATGCTGTGTTCCGAATAAGCCTGTTTTCAGGGAATAACTTTCATTTAAAATAAAAATACGCTTCCGGCCTTAAATGACCCTTTAGATGTTGATAGGCCGTTAAACAGGAACAAACAAACAAACAAACAAGATACGCCTCAGTTTCTGATATCACTTCTTCATTAGAGCTAAGTCTCTTTCTCTAGAGCATTCTTTTGAGGTTTGCAAACAGACAGTAGTTGCTGGGGGTCCAGATCTGGAGAATAGCGTGGATGCTGAAGAAATTCTAAGTGCAATTCATCTGGTTTTGCCATCGTTGCGATCGACTTGTGACACGGTGCATTGTCTTGGTGAAAGATTACTTTTTATTCTTCATTTGTGGCCGTTTTTTTGGCGATTTCTTCCTTCAAACGCACCAATAATGCTATATAATATTCGCTATTGATGGTTCTTATTTTTAAGGTAATCAATGAACAAAATACCTTGTGCATTCCAAAATACGTAGGTTATAAATTTGCCTGCTAATGGTTGCGGCTTTGGTCGCTTGGGACGGCTTTTACCTACTGCTTTCTACTCAGCTGACGGCCGATATGACTCCGGATTGAAGTGGTGGATCCATCTTTTAACCATTAACACATGTTTACGCAAAATTCCTTCTTGTTGCATTGAAACAGTTGCAAACAACGCTCTGAATCGTCGACGCATTGTTGTTTTTGATCGACTGTTAGCAAACGCTGCACCTACTTTGAACACAGCATTTCCACTGACAAATGTTTATGCAAAATGTTGAATACATTACCTTCGTATACGTTCAGCTTCTCTGCTATTTCACACAACTTCAATTCGGCTAAAACGAATTCGTGGATTTTTTTGTTTTCCGAAATAACCGACGATTTTGGGTTACCTGAGCATTCAGCATTATTTGTGTCTGTATGACCACGTTTAAAGTCATAATAGCATCTCTTAACTGTTGTTTCCGACGAAGCAGAATCCGAATAACACTTCTCAAGCCACTGCTTTGCTTGAACAGTATTTTTCCCATGAGAAAGCAATACTTTATCAACAGACGAAATTCCGATTTTTCTATTGTTTTAAAATTTTGCAATAGTAGCTTCACTTAATTGTAATTTGTAAACTTATAATTCAATTGGGCCGAAATTTTGTCACGTTTCATTTGAAAGTCAGTCATCCATAAAAAATCATATGGATTTTTTTATTAGTAGTGCCATCTATATGTTAGGCATGGGACTTAATGTGTGATATGTTCTGTGGGTTCATTCCATTTCGTAACTTTCCGTAAGATTTCACTATACTTGTCTTTGTTTACGATTGTTTACATTAGGAAACAAATTGTAGAATATTAAATTGTAGAATATTAAAGAAATTAGGGAATTTAAAGCTTGGTTCTATGTTTTCTAACTATGACTCATTCGTGGTTGAGTAGTTAAGACAGGTCAGATCAATTGACGCATGTCCATGGTTTATAGGTGTAGCAGGTTCGTATCCTGCATATTTTCCTAACAAGATTTCTTGAATATTTAACCCGATGGATATGTATATATATATATATATATATATATATATATATATATATATATATATATATATGGGGTCAAACAGACGCCAAAAGCCAAAAGCCAAAGGAATTGTTTTTTTTTTCGAGGTCAAACCGTTTCAAGACATTCTGAACAACTTCAAACGGATACTAGCCATATTTACAACGGGACTCTAATTCTTTCTTCCCTCTTCCCTCCCTCCCTTTCTTTTCCTTTTATTTCCTTCACCTCTTTCCCCTTATATTATATTTATTGTCATTTATTTGTTTGTTTGTAATTTTATGGTTATTATTATTATTTTTATTATTATTCCTCTCTTCATTTTAAGAAAAGATTAATTCCGGCAGAAATTTTGTACCAGATGGAGGAAATATTGTAAAAGGTCTGATGATATGAGCTAATTAAACTCATTGAAATTAGCTATAGTTTATAACTAATATGACGTGTTCAGTTTCCCTCATAAACTATATATATATATATATATATATATATATATATATATATGCATATACTATAATCATCCGCAGAGAGATCTGTTTCGCTGTATTACAGCTCATCAGTACAGCTTAGACTCCGGTCGCTTCCTAACCTAGGATTGAAACCCGACCGAATTGGCGTTAGTTGGCGATTCTACCCCTAGGCCACGAGCGTCCAGTAGAAGAAGGCAGGCTTTTTAGCGCGTATAAACACGCCCAATAGCTAAAGTGCTCCAATTCATTATCGAATGAGCGGTGCGTAAATGCCGGAGTAGCTACTGTTTTCAAAGCCTCTCACTCTTCCAGAGTGCTCAACCAGGGTGTGAGAGCGTAAATACTATAGTCATCTGCAGACAGATCTGTTTCGCTGTATTACAGCTCATCAGTACGGCTTAGACTAAATGTACTGTTTAATGATAGAAAAACAGAGTATCCACTCAAATACGATTATCCATTGAAAATAATGTTCAAGCAAGTAACTGAATAAATGTGTGAGTTAATATTTTGTAACTTTCGTAACTCGAAAAAGATATGACTGATTGGGCAGAAGATTTTCCCGCAGTAGTTTACCATTCTTTTTTGTGGTAGAATGGTTAATCAGCCAAGGCTATGGAACCAAATCTGTCCTTCTATTCAACTCATAGCTGGAAGGAGAAGAGACCTATTAATCTCTTTTATAAAAGGATTTGCGCGTATTTGCAACTGGAATTCAAACTTGACGCTATGATTTAGCGTTCTGAGTCGATATACGCTGCACGACAAAGTACATGCACTTAATAATATAGGTATTGATACATACTTATCCAAGAAACTGTCTGAAGTCCTTATAAAAAATAAAACAATTTATTTAAGTTTTTGAGATAAAGAATTACTATCCATATATGCGTTGGTATTCAGAACAGCAAACAAATCGTTTCGACCATCGTATTCTCCGCCTTTCGTGAGGTGTTTATTTTAGTACTTTGGAAGTTTGGAAGATTTTACAAATAAAACTTTCTGACTCTTCGAAATTGAATAAAAACAGAAAATATATTTATTACCAAAAAGAGCTATTTTAAATTTTTACACCTAATCATAAGGCAAGAGGTTGTAGCAAATTAGATACTGACAGGAGATGCTAAAGAAAGTCTCACATAACCTACTTATTTGGAATTAACCATTTTATTTTTTCAATAGGTGTAGATCATGCAGACATACCAGCGTGGTGTAATGGCTAGGAAGCTTGTTTTGCTAAATCATTTACGACTGTATCTTGAGTTCAATCCTCACTGAAGGCTCCATTCGTTCGGCCTTGTGCCACATCAAAGCTACATTTAGAAAATTACCGTAGTTGATGATACTTTCCGATTTTTTGAAATTGAATAAAAAAGGACACTTATACATAGCATCAGAAAGAGCTAGCTGAAATGTGTAGGTCACGTAATGAGAAAAGAGGGCTTAGAAAAATCGACATTCAGAGGCCGTACTGAATGAAAGAGGAACAAGGGAAAGCTGGACATGACCTTCCTAGTGAGCTTGTGTAAATGGTTGTCAGGAAAGAGTTTGGGAGAGATAGCGAAAAGACAAGATTTGCTAAAAGCCATTATTGGTCTATGTCCTGAAGGAACACGGCACATGGGAGGAGGAGGAGGAGGAAGGAGAAACATTTAGGGAATGCATCATATCTGTTAGATGGGTGCCATGCTGCAGTGGATATCACCTCGGAACGAGAAATCAGAGAGCCGAGTTCGAATTCCACTTTAATTAAGCTCAAATACCTTTGTGAAAATTATTAATCCGTCTCTTTTCCTTTCAGCTATGGTTAAATATCAGGGCAGATTGGATTCTATTGCCTTAGTTGGCAACTAGTCTACCACAGAAAGTAATGACAAGCTACTTTGAGGAAATCTTCTGCTCAGCCAGTTACGCTTTTTTCGGGACACTATCGCCCAAGCGTTTACGACGTATGGCACTTAATTGACTGAGAGTATAATATCCTATAAATTTGAATGAATTCAAACTATATTCCATTATATTTGTTCAACAAAAATACAACCTAAAACACACATAACATTGCATATATCATATTTTATTACTGCATAGAAATTAAATTTCGACATTAAATGACCCATAAGCTGTTGGTATGCCGTTAAACAAGGAATGCGTTTATTTTTTATGAATAAAACTATTCTCTATTATTGTATTGGCGTATTTCACCTAAAGTTCTCAACATATGTTTATGCAACAAACATATTATAATTTTCATTGCAATGAATAATTATAGCTTCAGTTCAAGTTTTGATTTAATGTATATTGTAACGGAGATTGTCTGTTATGTGATTATTTTTTCAATAGCGCGACAATATTTTACATAATTGTAACACTATAAGCATTTTCATATTAAGGTGTGTAAATACCCCAGGGGACTATCCATTTTTGAAAATCGGAGATTAATAACAGTTCTAAATATATTTCCTTCAATATTCTTCTCCAATATATATTCTTATATTCAACATTTTCATGGGCCAATATCTAGATCAGGGTTTCGGAACCGTTGTACCCCACAACACCGTTATTCCGTAAAAGATCACTAGGGGTTTCGTGAGAAATTCATAAATAGACTAATGTATTTTTGAGTAAATTTTGCTTGATTTTATATTCATAAATCTACTATACAGGTAGGGCATATTGTTAGAAAATCCTTGGTTATCATAATAAACGAGACATCCCATAAACTTGTTGCGTTTCTGTTAAAAGCAGTTCAAGATATAAAATGAATTAACAATATTATAATTTTACTATTAATTACACATAATGTAATTTATATTTGTAATAAAAGTTATTGCAAAAATTATTATTACTTATATACAGTTAGGCCCGGCCCCACCCTTTATATGTTATACCCAACTTGAAAAAATGAAAATCAACCTCATACCCTCTATTATTTCCTAAATTCGATATTAGCTTATTCTATACTTTGCAACAACCATCAGGCGGATACCCAACTTAGACGTCATTGCCCGTATCGAGGAACTAGCCTTGAACATAGTTCAGGTTGTGAAGAGTCAGTGCTAAACAAGAGTCTATATTTTGCAACAACCATCAGGTGGATACCGTACTTAGACGTCATTGACCGTATCGAGGATATAGCCTTAAACATAATTCTGGTTCTGAAGAGTCAGTGCTAAACAAAAGTCTGTACTTTGCAACAACCATCAGGTGGATACCAAACTTAGACATCATTGCCCGTATCGAGGACATAGCCTTGAACATAATTCTGGTTCTGAAGAGTCAGTGCTAAACAAGAGTCTATACATTGCAACAACCATCAGGCGAATACAATACTTAAGCATCATTTCCCGTATCGAGGAAATAGCCTTGAACATCCTTCAGGTTCTGGCACCTAAGCTAATATGAAAAGTGAGAAAGACATTCAAGAAAACCAAACCACCCAAACCAAACATTACGATAGAGAGGGGAGCTGGAAATCACCACCCTACAGAGGAATGAGAACATACTTCGAGCTAACAAAGGCAATGCTACCGTAGTGATGGACAAAATTGAATACACAAAGAAACTGGAAGATCTGATTAGATATGGTAGCTATAGCAAGGTAATGAAAGACCCTACGTTGAAAACAGAACGACAGCTGTCGCAGATCCTAATCGAGAGCAAGGATGACTTCTAGCCTAGAACATACAGGCAGTTGTCTCAAAGTTACAGCAAGCTACCTCACATGTATGATCTGCCTATGATTCACAAAGACGGTATTCCGCTTGGGTCGTTTATTAGCAGCCTAGGAAAGGTGTGCCACCCTTTGAGTTGCTTCTTTATAGATATAACTGACACACTGATAGGAAAGTCACTATAATATGTTCCAAACTGCCCACTTCGTGGAACTTATCAAAGATGTTCCCATCCAATGCAACCAGATGGTCAACCTGGATGTGGTTAGCTCTGTTCACCAAAGTATTCACGGTGAATGTAGTATAGGTAGTCAGAGAGACAAACTGGCCTCCGACTCATCCCTAGAATGTATCAATATTCCACTAGATAAGCTGATGGGAATGATGACTTTCTGCACAGAAACATTGGGATCAGATATATATTGGCAGGATGAAGGCTTAGCAATGAGTTCTTTATTATCGCCATCCTTTGGCTAACATATACATGGAATATTTTGAAGAGATGGCATTAGAATCCACAGCTCTAAAGCCAACTCTATGGCTGAGATACGTTGATGACACCTTCATACGCTGGCCACAACAAGATGAGGTCCAGAAGCTACTGGACCATGTAAACTCAGTAAGATCATCCATACAGTTCACTATGGATAAAGAGACTGACAACAAACTGGCTTTCCTGGATGTGCTAATAACTCGAGTTGGGGTTCAAGACGTCCGTATACCGCAAGCCGACATTAAACACATCAATACCTCGATTTCAACTTCCACCACCCATACAATGTAAAGAGAGGGATCGTCCGCTGCCTGCAACATCGAGCAAAAGTCATAAGCGGTGACCCAGAGACATACGAACAGGAAATGGTCAGTATAAGCAGTACCCTACAATGTAACAGTTATCCAGGGTACATGACAACAGCTCCAACAAACATAGAAGGGAGGGTGCATGAGGATAACAATTCTCAGAAAACAGACGCTACTGGACCATGTTAACCCTCTAGGGCCATTCGTATCATATTTGATACAGTATGAAAACAAGTCTTGAAAGAAATATTATCCTGAAAAGTTTTTTAAGAGAAATATTTTATAAATTTCAAATGAAAGCAGTACTGACTGCTCAGTCAATGAATACCAAATGTTTCTTATAGGGAAATACCAAATGTTTCCTTATAGGGAAATACTGTATCAAATATGATACGAATGGCCCTAGAGGGTTAACTCAATAAGCTCATCGATACAGTTCACTACAGAAAAAGAGAGTGACAAAAATCTGGCTTTCTTGGATGTACCAATAACTTGAACAGAGGGGATGTTCAAGACATCCGTATACCGCAAGCTACCATTCAATACCTCAACTTCAACTCCCACCACTTATATAATGTAAAGAAAGGGGTCACTTGCGATCTACAAAATCGGGCAAAAGTCATAAACGTCGATCCAGAGACATGCGCACAGGAAATGGTCAGTATAAGAAGTTTCCTACAACGTAACAATTACCCAGGGTACATGATAACAACTACAAAGAACATAGAAAGGAGGGTGCATGAAAATAACAACTCTCAGAAAACAACCTTGGTCTGTCTATCCTATACGAAGAATCTGTTGTCCATATCACATAAGGATGATCTTCAGAAGTGGTTCTACATTTCGCAGATACCTCTCCCGAGTAAGACCCAAAACAGAGGAGGACATGGCTAAGGACTGTGAGTACGTCATTCCAAAAACATCGCAAGGCCGTAATTCAGCTGTTGTTATCCTTAAAAACAAATGGCCAAGTCAATATAGTCGTTGATTTGTACCACTGGGTTGACCCAAAGTGTTCTGAATTTAATACCAGGCTACAGCAGTGATGGACAAATAACTTAGAGAGTCTAGTTAAAGAGAGATAACTCATGACTACCAAAATAAGTTTCACAAAAGGAATGAGAATGCAATATGAAACTGGTAAAAAGTGATCGTAATAAAGAGTTCGTTTCGAAATTCTTAGCACCTGAAGAAGGCCCTAGCATACTACGGCCGAAACGTCGTACAAGTGACAACAAAGATGAGGACACTAGTCTGAATAATGTAAATAGTGAACAAAAGATTTTCTTAAATTTCAAATCTCTCACTACGATGCTGATGCCAAATGCTAGCATCTTTTATTGGGAAAGAGCCAAGCGTACAAATAAAAATGTTCAGTCAAATGATTCTCGAACTTTCGGTCACACTTGAAGAGAAACCCACTCTGGAAAAAGGACAGCGACAACAAAAAAAAAAAAAAGTAAAAAAAACTACGGCTTAGAAATTGTCTTTGCCCACCTTGATTCTTTGAGCCACTGAATAAAGGACACAAAGCTTATAAAGTTAACTTTGTGTGCGTAAGCCCATTACCCCATGCGGAAAGAGGAACCTGTAAAAAAAAAAAGACCAAAAACAAAGTCAAATATATTTTCTTGATCCTCGCTAGCGAGCAACAAGGCCAAACAACCGGTAGATAATCAGGCTTATGCTCAGATACAGACGTTTGTTTAGTTCAATCTAAACACACAAGTATTCGCGTATTGAGAAGTAAATGTACACATTTTATATAAAGAAACAGCTAAGATAGAAATACATCTTCATATTTTTCGAGATATAATTTTTGCTACATATAATCACATTTTGTCAATTTATTCTGATATCTATCTATCTATCTATCTAGTCGTATTTTAATAGATTTTTAATAGATTTTTATCTATCTATCTATCTATCTATCTATCTATCTATCTATCTATCTATGTCTGGTCGTATTTTGATAGAATTCTATCTATCTATCTATCTATCTATCTATCTATCTATCTATCTATCTATCTATATGGTTCCAAATGCTTTATAGTCAGCCTGACGACTTTTCATCTTCTCTTCTTATGCCGATATATATGCATATACTCTGCTTATATAAAATAAATATCTTTTCTTTGTGTCTACAGAATATCAAAGGCAATCCGAAGTAAAAAAAAAATGCGACTTAACTTTTCCTCTTTCCATTCGTCGTCTTTGCAAAAGCACTTTCTCTCTCTCTCTCTCTCTCTCTCACTTTTTCTTTCTTTCTTTCTTTCTTTCTTTCTTTCTTTCTTTTTTCATTCCCAATGAATCCTGAAAGATGTGAACTTCAGCCTCCACAGAAGCCTGCAGCGGCATCCAAGATGCTTATTTTTCTCCTCGGTCGATTCACCTCTGAACTTCTCATCGCTTCAACATATTTCAACTAAAATGCTACATTTTCACCCCAAGACGTACTCCACCGACTGTCAAGTCATTACTTTAACGCATATAAATATTCACTAGACCTAGCAAAGTTTATTGGAATTAAAAAAACCCTGGATTTTAGAGTTTTCTTGTAAAAGCTTTCTGTTTTTGTCTATATTTCTGAGATAAAATAGTATTTACACTGTTTACATTATTCGTACTATTGTCTTCATCTTTGTTGCCATTTGTACGATGTTTCGGCTGTTGTATCCAGCCTTCTTCAGGTTCTAGAAATTTCGAAACGAACCTTTTATTACAATAAAGGATTCGGTTCGAAATTCTAAGCACCTGAAAAAATCCGAAGCGTACAACGGCCGTAACGTCGTACAAATGGCAACAAAGATGAGGACAATAGCCCGAATAATGTAAATAGTGTAAAATCATTCTGTTGTGGACACACCCTATACACACGTCATATTTATTGCATTTTGGTCAATTAATTTAGCGCTACATAAAATCCTCGTTCGATGTTCACCTTGTAAAAAGCTCAGGACCCATTCTAGGTTGAAAGTCAACAAGTAAGAGGTACTGTTTTTGAGGGTATATGGGAAAGATAGCACTTAATCCTAGATTGGAACAAGTTAAGATTGTAGTAATCAAGGAAGCATCCTCTCGGATTTTGAGGTTCCACGAAGCAGTGATTGGTGATAAGACACTGCTTCAGTAATAAATTTAAGTCAGACCAATGGAATTTGAAGGAAATTACGGTGGTTCATTACAATGTGAGCGACTTGGCAGGTCTTCACCGTGAATATCAGAACTAAGAAACGTATTTGGTCTAAACGTTTCTGGTAGTAGCGAGAGGTTTGTGACGTTTTGTCTGTAGTTGAAGTGAAGAGAATAATTCATTACCTTCATGGACGTGTAGGGGCCTTGGCTATGCTTATCAAATTGGCCTTCAAACAAAGTCCCAACTATTTAAATCTCAGAAGGTTGAAGGTTGGATGTTGAAATATGGAAGGATTAAATATTTCGTTTCTACATTAAAGTAATTTTTTATTAACAGAATAGGAAAATTGTAAGAAGAAAAAATGTTCAAACAGAAAATACATGTAGTTAATTAATTCGCATGAGTGAAAAGTTCAAATAGAAAAAATACACGTGGTTGAATGTTCCAGAGAAATATTAGTAAAGAATTACGTGTCCAGAATTTAGAGTTGATAGATGCATAATCTACATATGTATAAAGATTAAAAAGGTTGCTAATACAGGTATTTGTTCCTTTCCTTTTTTATGGCTGCAGAACAAGTGAGATAAAAAGTCAAGGTAATGAAGGAGATTGTACTTATCGGAGTCCGTTGAATTATCGGGTTATTCTTGTTATTTTCTTTGGTGGCGTGGAGTGAAAATGAAGAAAGGAAAATTGGAAGAAGACGTAGAATTTTTTTTTAATCATTTCACCCCAAGCAAGGCATTCCACTGCCACTATTGCGCTTGGGGCTACATAGGGGGAGGTAAATAGGAAGAGTGGTTAGATATGGGAAATGTCAGAATGTGGGTGATAGATAGTTGGGTGGGTGGGAAGAGTGTTTGAAAGAATGGAATTTAGTTTGTTAGGAGGTGTCTATTGACCTTACATTTAAACTCCTAGAGATTGTATCCGTTGGGGAAGCAGTCATGTGGAAGAGAATTCCACAGTCGGGAAGTGCGAGAAAAGAAACTGTTGGAGTAGAAGTTGCGGTTGCATTTTATCGGTTTCACTGTAAAAGGGTGGGATCTAGTTGCTAATCTAGTATCTCGTTCAAATTCGAACCTAGGGGGCACCAGTGATCTAAGTTCATCGGAGCATGAATATATATCGGCGTGACGTGACTGAGTCAGCTCGATGTTTCTTCCTTATATTGTGACGAGCTGCTATCATATATCGCTCCCTTTCTTGACTTCTTTGACCGATCAGGAGATGTGATTTAAGTAGTGGATTTTAGTCATGTGACCAGCTCCTGCGGCATACCAGTTTTCTAGGTGCGATAAAAAATTGACTAGAGTCATATAGCAATTTGCTATTTTCTATCCAATCAGAATCTAGAAATGTTCCTTGGTCTGGGTTTTTCCAAAATGTTTTTTGTTGTTGGGACTCGATTTTTCGCGTGTGCAATTTTACTTTGTGTGTTTTAGTTAACTGTTGGATGACACAGGGTTTGTATTCTATAGATGTGGAAACGTATTTGGACTCCATCGATGCTGGAAAGAAAGTAAAACGTTTCTGTTTATATTTGGCAAGAAAGCTCCATTTTTGGACTTTTTTGTCTTTTGTAATCTTAGAAGACAGTAGGTTTCAAGTGCTGAAACGGAACAACAAACTGACTATGTTTCCGGTAATTTTCGTGATGTATCATCTTTACGATTTCAACTTGGGGTCTGGGCTGAGTTTACGTCTCAATAAGCGCTCAAGGAAGAAACCCAATAAGGAAAGATTCAAAGCCTGCTCGGTGATGATGGAACGCCACTAGTATAGTTTTGAATATGGCCAGCTAATTTTTTCCCATTGAGCGATTTAATCTAGACCAAGGAAGTGATAATCTGCTAAGCACTGGTTATCTATTAGGTGCACCCATATTTAAGGCGCAGGTTATAATATGGGTGCACCTATAGTATTTAATCACGTTTGTTTTTTTGTTTGTCCTTGGTCAAAATATCTCAAGACCCGCTGGATGGATTCGGAGGACACTTTCAAGAATGATTCGCATAAACTGATTAGATTTTGGATTCGATCCAGTACGAGTCATCAGCAAAAGGAGACCAATATGCCAACTGCATGCTGCAGAATCTTAAATGAAACCTGTAAAAAAATTAAAATACCAGGGAAGTGCTTTTGACAGATAATAGGAAGTGCGACGTGGAGATCCAAAGATGCCTTGACATGGACGAAGACGCATTTCAGAAGCGAACCAGACTACTGAAAGACAGGAAAATCTCTTTAGAAACAAAGAAAGGAGTGCTGGATTGTTATATGATACATGTTCTTCTGCATGGAAGTGAATGCTGAACCAGTGAGCTAAGTTCATTGGAGCAGAAGCCGTGAAAATATTTGTAGAAGAGACACAGGGAAGCCACATCGCGCCTGTGAGAGAGCGATTGCAGCAGACCTGCTAGCGGGGATCGATCACATTACAGATTCTCCGTTGGATTTTGTCAAGGCCCCTAGGTAAATAGCAGGGGCACCCGACCAGATGTGGCAACAATATTCAAACATGAAAGAGAGTCTTCAGCCAGCAGAAATGTGGTTTTACAGAAAGATGCTGAGGATACCATGGACGGAACACGTGTGCAACGATGAGGTGTTGGAAAGGATGTAAACGAGAAGAAAACTGATACGTAATATCAGGAAGAGAAAAAATTAGGTTCTTGGGACACGTAATGAGGAAGGGGACCTGGAGAAATTAATACTCACGGGTCGAGTAATTGAAGGCGAGGCAGGGGAAAGCAGCGTGAGATGTACTTGTTAGGTCTGAGCAAATGGTTGACGAAGCGGAGCTTAGAATAGATACAAAGAGAAAAACTGAAAGTGACAAGAGACAGAACCAAGTGGAAGTCCATGATCGCCTACGTCTTGAAAGGACACGGCATATAAATAAGACGGGAAAATGTTCTGGGTTATCTTTTCTAGTTTTATTAATAAGATTAAATTTCTGCCTTTCAATGCCAAATACTGAATTACCGCCATTAGATAATTAAATGCTGAATTATCACCCCTGTTTAATTTTTAATGTGCCTTTAATTTTGAGAGCGATTTAATGAATTAATTTTTGTGTATTTTCATTCCAGAGAGCGGTCAAGATCATTGCACTTATTATTTCTTATTTTAATAATCATATCTTGCTAATCGCTGAGTTGATGTCAGTATTGTATGAGCAGAGGTTTCGGGTCTTTGACTGATTTTTCTAGTTTGATATTGAATATAAGATTAATAGCACAGTAATTTAATCGTCATATGCCCATTTTATACTAATGCTGTGAAGTTAGATATAGCATATGTTTACTGTGGTGATACCAACCAAGCAAAAGCGATGGGCCGGATGTTTGCACACTCACGACCAAAAAGCAAATGACTAAAACTAGTCGGTCAGCTGCCGGATCGACGCTGATGTTCCGGTTGAAAACTAAAAGTTAATTAAATATTAAATTCCAGTTCGCAAGCCTACGCGAATTTTATTTATCAGCCAATGGGAATCCCAGAATCAAATACAAGTGTGAATTCCCAAATGATAATCTGCGATCCAAAAAGCCGATACAGAAAACATCGCCAGAGAGAAAGACAGACGGACCCAGACAGATAGACTCGAGAGAGACGAGTGTAATTAGTATCTCCCCTTGACCGCCGTCAAGCGGCTACAATGCTCGCCTCCCTTCCCTATCTTTTCCTTATTTGCTGTCTCAAAACTACTTACTGACCAAAGAAGCGGATACATCAAAAACATTCCTTACTTACAACACTCCTACATACCTAAGCATTGATTCTCTTTTCAGCATTTTATTGCCATGAAGATTTTAACGTCCATATTTAAAGGATTACTTTAATTTTAAAAACCTTAATTGATATGTGTACATATAAAATGTTATTTCTCAACTCAATTTGCTTTTCATAATTTAAAATATTTTATGATTTATAGTGGGCTATCTACAACGAGGCCAAATTCCGTTAATCAGCAACAATATACAACTCTCCTTTAAAAGAACGCCCTCCCTTCTATATTACTTCTCATTTATAAAGGGGGACATTGTTTTTAGTAGCAGTCACTTAATTTAAGGCTCAAGAGAGCTACTGGATGATGTGAATGGTATGAACAAAAACAAAAACAGAATTAAAAAGTAGACCTAATTAGAATATGTAGGGTAGATAACGATTGACTCCGCATTTGAAGTGGTTAGATTGTAGTGTTGGAGAAAGCCTACACGCCGGAGACCATTTACCAGAGAGGCGGTGCTCAGGAGGAAGCTCATTAAATAGAAGTTCGTTGTTCTTTTTTTTTTTTTTTGTATTTTTTAATCATTTCACTCCAAGCAAAGCGATTGGTGCTCAGGGGTTACATAGGGGAAAATTGATGAGAAAGAGGTGCAGGTTTTAAGCGGTGTCAGTAAGAGCTTAACAGAAGAATGAGAATGCTGGTGTGATGGGGATGGAGTGGATGGAGAAAAAAGCTTGAAAGAAAATCAGTGAAATAGTAGATGACTATTGATCTTACATTTAAATTTTTAGAGATTGTATCTGTCGTGGAAACTAATATACGGAAGGCAATTCCACAAGCGTGATGTCCGAGAAAAGAAGCTGATAAAGTAGAAATTGCGGTTATATTTTATCGGTATAACTGTAAAAGAGTGCGACCTAGTTGCTAGTCTAGTAGCTCGTGTAAATACATACATAGGGCGCACCAGTGAGCTAAGTTCATTGGAGCAGAAGCCGTGAAAGTATTTGTAGAAGAGACACAGGGAAGCCACATCACGCCTGTGAGAGAGCAACTGCAGCCGAACCTCCAAGTCGGGATCTATCACATTACAGATTTTCCGTTGGATTTTGTCAAGGACCCCGGGATAAATAGCAGGGGCACCCGACCAAATGTGGCAACAGTATTCAATCCACGGGCGGATGGTAGATTTATATATGTGCAGGATAGATTCGAATGAGAAAAACTTCCAGGCCCTACACAGGGAACCGACCTTCTTAGCAGTGGATTTAGCTATGGGTTCGATATAGACATTTCACTTAGAATATTAAAACAATGATAGTAAATTTACCTTGTGGAACATGCAACCCGATTCATAGCCCTGGCAGTCTGAACGGGCGAAATTGAAGAATGGCGCTTGTCAAAACATATGCTACGGAAATAGCGATATAGGAGCGATTGTTTACGACGGTGAATCACTAAGGATGAGGCTGTAGAGTAGATAATTAATCACTCCGACGACGAGATTGGAAAGTAAAGATTGTGAAACTCCAACTTAGATGTGGCAGCAATGTTATGATTTTGTAAAGATAAACCCATAGCATATGGAATCAGATATTCCATAGTTCGGTACAAGATTTCGACCGTTTTTGCAGCATCTTTGGCAATGGATCCTGTATATAAGTTCGGATTTGGTATAGTTTGCTTTCTTAGCCTAAAAAGGTCTGGTACAAAAACTGACAACATCTGGGTTCATACTCCTGTCCACAATTATCACTTCAAGAAAAACACTCCCAACACGAGAAGTTATAACGATCTCTCGGTTGAACAGGAAAAACTTCCGATGGACACATGGAAGTAAACCCTGGTATCCCGTGCCTTAAAGAAATAGAACACTTTTTTTCGCACAAGTACAGCTGACACCTTACAAAAGAATTAAGGACTTTATTTAGGTAAAATGTATGTGATCTTAGGTTTTTTTTTTAGTTTTGTATTTTTTTAACAAAATGTTTAGTGGCGAATATCAGGATTTCAGTTCTGACCTCAGATCTCTGGCTCGAACCCGGAAGAAATAAGTATATAACAGAAATATAAGGAAATAATAATAATAATAATAATAATAATAATAATAATAATAATAATAATAATAATAATTTTTAATCATTTCACCCCGGGCAAGGCGTAAATGCCATTGATGTGCGGGGGGCTACATAACCGAAAGAAAATTAATTAGAGGAGGGAGAAGTGGATTACAAACCAATTAGAAAGAAGCAATAGAAAGATGTAAATGCAGGTGTGATGACAGTTGCAAGTGGGGAGAGAAAGGGAAGGATATACGGGGTGGGGGAAGGGCTAGAGTCAAGTGGTTAGTAGATGAGTATTGACATTGCATTTAAATTTCTGGAGGTTGTAGCCATCAGGAAAGCAAGAATATGGGAGCGAGTTCCACATGCGTGAAGTGCGAGAGAAGAAGCTGCAGGCTAACCTAACTTGCCATTCTAGTTGCACGAGTAAAAAGCTGTTGAGAAGGCACCAGTGACTTGTCGAAAGAAAATAAATTAGAAATGAAAATGAAGCCCTACCAACTAAGGAAAAAATAAAGCAAACAATACAACTGAAGGCTCAAGGAATAAGACGCTATGAGAAAAGATCAAGATTCTACAGACAAAACAAGATTTTTCAAACCAATGCAAAGAAATTTTACAGGGAAATAGGTAAAAAAACAATTGAAGAGACATTCCCCACCAAAAGTAAAGCAGTTATACACTTCTGGGAAAAAGTATGGGCTTGCCCTAAAGAACATAACAAAGAAGTAGATTGGATTGCACAAGAGATTAAACGAATCAAAAATAAACCAGAACATACATGGGCTGGAATCACAGAAGAGGATATTAAATGTGCACTAAAAAAAGCACACATTTGGAAATTTTAAGATATAGATTCCTAACTTTTGGCTATATTATTTAAATACAGCACATAAAAACTAGCCAAAGAACTTTAAGTAATGGTCAACGATCCCACTAAAATTCCTGCATGGATGACCAAAGGAATTACATTTTTTCTACCCAAGAATAGTGACACAAACAACTCGAAAAATTGCAGACCAATTACATGCCTTCCAACAAGATACAAACTATTAACATCTATTTTAACAAAGCTGACATATTTATTCTTAGAAATAAAGGACATATTACCGCTTGAACAAAAAGGGTGCAAACGTGGACGTTACGGATGTAAATACCAATTGCTTAGTAACAGAATGATCCTGGAAAACTGCTACAATGCAAAGAAAAATCTTAGTATTGCCTGGATAGATTATCGTAAGGCATTCGATAGTGTACCACATTCCTGGATCTTAAAGACTTTAAATATATACAAGATATCACCTGTCATCATCAATTTCATCAAACAATGCATGTCAATATGGGAAACAACGCTTTACCTCAATCATATAAATGGAATCTATAAGTCTGGTGAAATAAACATCAAAAGACGTCTACTTTAAGGTGACTTTTTGTCTCCCTTACTATTCTGCATATCATTAATAGCACTAACCAGTCAACTTAACAAGACAGAATGTGGTTATAAAATAGCCTAAAAGAAAATAAGCCATCTGTTTTACATGGATGACTTAAAGTTGTATGCTAAGAATGATAACGAGCTGGAAGTTCTTCTGCAAACTGTAGAATGCTTCACCAAAGACATTGGAATGAAATTCAATTTGAATAAATGTGCTAAAGCTACAGTTTTACGTGGATCGCTACAACAAACATAATCAATTAGCTTAGACCCTGCTGTAACAATAAAATAATGAAAGCCAGAAGAAGCTTATAAAATACCTAGGTGTTAATAAGAGTGAAAAAATTCACCATAAAAAATGAAAGAAATAGGGCGTAACTAGTACTATGCAAAGCTACGACTGATATTAAAAACTGAATTGAATTCTCAGAACAGAATTATGGCCATTAATAACTTTGCAATCCCAGTTGTCCAATATAGTTTCAACATCTTAAACTGGACTCTAAACGACATCAGGCGAATGGGTTCTAAAACAAGAAAGCTTCTTACTAAGCATAAAATGCATAATCCAAAGGCTGATGTCCCGTTAAGAAGGTGGAAGAGGTCTTATTCAACTAGAATTGTCATACAAGACAACAACTATTGGATTACTAACATATATAGAAACAACAAATGACTGGATGATACAATTCGTCAAATAACATAAAAACAGAAAGAAAAAATATTCAATAATAAAAGAAGGCAGTAAATACAAACAAGATTTGCATTTAGTAGATTCTACAGAAAAGCAAAACAGAAGCCAAGAACCAACTATTGCGGCAAAATATATGAAAATGAAAGCCAAAGATAAAGCTCTTGAACAGATGAAACAATACTGGCAAGACAAACCTCTGCATGGCTAATATCCAGACGTGCCAATAAATCCAATGTTGATAAAGTTAATACTCATCGATAGTTACGTGCATGTGGATTAAAGTCTGAGACTGAAGGCTTTATTCTTGCAGCGCAAGACCAAAATCTTTTCACTAGAGACTTTCAGGCAAATATTATACAAAATAATGTGGATCCAGGTTCTGTGATAAACACCAAAAAACAACAGAGCCTCTAATCTCAGGTTGTTCTGTACTTGCCCCAAATAAATATAAAAATCGTTACGATAGAGTGGGGCAATATTTACATTGGACAATGTGCAAACATTGTGGAAAATCTGTAAACAAACACTGGTATGAACATCACCCAGCACCGGTTACAGAAACAGAAGATGTCACCATTCTATGAGAGTATACCATTTACACAGACAGAAAAATTGAAGCAAATAGGCCGGACATTATTGTTACAAACCAGAAAGAAAAAAACTTGTCTGTTTAGTTCAACTAGGTCTATCTTACTAAACTACAACAATCGCATTTGAAAGATATATGAAAACTACAGCAGACTGGACGATGACATACTTGAAAGAACATGAAACAAAAAAAAAAGAAAACTCAGTCAGTAATAAGAGAAGCTAGCAAGTTGCATGTAGGTACTACAATAATACGACTACAGCGGTAACGAATCTAAAAAGAGAAAGCAAAATTAAATGCAATGGTCTAAATGCAGAAACGATGGCAAAATAAACTTCTTCATAGTCGATACAGGGTTACAAGCTGAAAGCGAAGATTTCATTCTTGCTGCACCAGACAAAAACCTGCTATCTAGTGATTACCAACCTCGCATACTGAAAAAATGTGTTGAGAACTAATGCAGATTCTGTGATAAATAATCCAAAAACAATTGACCATCTTGTATTAGGTTGCAAGGTGTTAGAACTCACTGAATATATAATTCGGCATGATAGGGTGGTCAAATATCTGCATTGGAAAATATGCAACTTTTACGGGAAGTAAAATACAAGAAAGTAGTAAGAACATAAATCAAACGTGGTTACAGAGGTAGGACATGTAACAATTTCATTTGACTTTAAAATACACACAGAACAATTAAAGCAAATCGCCAGAGCATCATGGCCAAAGATGACAAAATTAGGATGTGCCAGTTCCTGCAGATTTGAATATATCTTTGAAAAATATATCAAAATGCAAGTATCTTGAAGTAGAAATCTAAGAAGTGTATAATTCTAGTTTGAGCAGACGGATGATTGGAAAAGGTTCTGAGAAGACACATTGATAAAATTCCTTGTAGCATATACTTCAAAATATAAAATATTGTACTCTCAAGTACAGTTCACACAATACGAATATTTTTATCTATGAAAATGTGTGTGATCATTTGTTAAGTGATCAATGGACAATATCATGAAACTATTCCTCATCTTAGGTGTCTGTTTGAAACTTGGAAGCAAATGTAAATATAACAGAAATAAAAGTAGCGGTGAGTAGCTACTGTTTTCAAAATATATTTCCCCAGAATACTCAATCGACGGGCGAGAATAGATAGATAGATAGATAGATAGATAGATAGATAGATAGATAGATAGATGTGAACATAATGAGATAGATAGATAGATAGATAGATAGATAGATAGATAGATAGATAGATAGATTGGCATTTATGTCCTTGACAATTGCGTACCAGGGAATTCACGTCACTAGACAAATAAGTAATAGTAATTTTTAAGTAACAAATGGTAATTTTTGAAGTTAGTATTTGCTCATTGCAAAGTAACTTTTAATTAAAAAATAAAATAGCAAAAAGATAGTTAACAATTTTGTTATAAAAAACTGCAATAGATAAATACACTCCTGAAAACATGATAATTTTCTTAAACGTGTTAGCTCACATCATTAACAAATTTTGATTAATTTGTGAAACTACAGGAATTTTGAATTTTTATATTTAAAAAAATTAACTCGCATTTTTTTTAACTTTAATCCTTTTATTCTATTTCTTTAAAATGTGATGATTATCAATGATTTTTTTTAAATTTATGATAATTGCCTTCAAATGCTTAAAATATTATTAAAGCACGCAATTATCCAGGGACGCATTTATCTAGGAACTAAATTGGCCGGGCAGCAAATGTCCGATATGCAACTGTCATAGTAAGTACCATATTGGAATTGCTGTTAAGATATATTAAGGCAGCAAGAATTCTTCTATACAAGTTCTGTGTGATAAATTTATATTGTATTTTCCCAATTTTGTTATTGGATGTTAAATTCTGTAATAAAATTAAAAAACTAAACTGTGCAAATTTCATGTTTTATTTTGTTTCTGTCTAAGTGTTTTTGTGCATCGTTGTTGTTATCCAGAAATAAATCTTACCAATTTACTAGAACAATATTAATAATAAAATTTGTAAACAAGTAGACCAGACTACGCCCGGCCAACCTCGAAAGCCCCAATGGTGGAACAAGGTGATTATCATTTCAACAGATGTCAACAGCTGAACCAACTGGTGAGGAGAGCTACATAAGAGATACATGCCAAAGAGGGCTCTACTAGAAATTATAACAAGGTCAACGACAGTCCACTACAGTTTCATAACTGGATTCCATATGTACCGCAAAAGGGAGAGTAGGAGAGGGAAGAGATTACTGAGGAGAGTGGGGTGGACTAGGAAGAATGTTATGAGGAGTGAGAGGTTGCAGGGGGTGTCAGGAAGTGAGTAGGAGAGGGAAGAGATTACTGATGAGAGTGGGATGGACAAGGAGGATAGTTATGGCAATTGACGTTGCATTTAAAATTTTGGAACTGAACGCAGTAAACGGAAGAAAATTCCACAAACGAGAAGTACGAGAAAGAAACTGTTATAGTAGAAAAGCCGGTCACATTTCTGCAACCTCTCACTCCTCATAACATTCCTCCTCGTCCATCCCACTCTCATCAGTAATCTCTTCCCTCTCCCATTCTCTTCCTGACACCCCCTGCAACCTCTCACCCCTCATTGCATTCCTCCTCGTCCACCCCACTCTCATCATAATCTCTTTCCTCGCCTACTTTCCTACTGACACCCCCTGCAACCTCTCACTCCTCATAACATTACTCCTAGTCCACCCCACTCTCCTCAGTAATCTCTTCCCTCTCCTACTCTCTTCCTGACACCCCCTGCAACCTCTCACTCCTCATAACATTCCTCCTCGACCATCCCACTCTCATCAGTAATCTCTTCCCTCTCCCACTCACTTCCTGACACCCCCTGTAACCTCTCACTCCTCATAACATTCCTCCTAGTCCACCCCACTCTCCTCAGTAATCTCTTCCCTCTCCTGCTCTCTTCCTGACACCCCCTGCAACCTCTCACTCCTCATTGCATTCCTCCTCGTCCATCCCACTCTCATCATAATCTCTTTCCTCGCCTACTTTCCTACTGACACCCCCTGCAACCTCTCACTCCTCATAACATTCCTCCTAGTCCACCCAACTCTCCTCAGTAATCTCTTCCCTCTCCTGCTCTCTTCCTGACACCCCCTGCAACCTCTCACTCCTCATTGCATTCCTCCTCGTCCATCCCACTCTCATCATAATCTCTTTCCTCGCCTACTTTCCTACTGACACCCCCTGCAACCTCTGACTTCTCATAACATTCCTCCTATGTAACCCCCTGCACAAAAGTGTCAGAAAAATGCGTTGCTTGGTGCAACACGATTATAAAAAAGAAAAATACTTTCTACGACATCCCATGTACCGTGTTTTTCTCTCCCTGTAACCCATTACCCACCAGTAACGGTTCTGCCTTGCTTAAGGTGAAATGATAATATAAAAGTCTATTGAAACAAGAAATGATAACAGCAGAACCATTCATATCAACGCGTATCCTGCAGGGTATTTACCAAGCTAAATGTAGATTTTAAAATTGCTTTATTAAGATTTGGATACAAAATTGAGCAATTCGAGAATCAGGTACGAGAAGGGTATCCAGCCTTGACTTATCGGTAACGTCTTTCGTGGACGAGTCGGTTGAAAGGATTTCGAATCTAGTGACGTATTTGGTTATATAGCCTTGGTTGGCAACTAATCTAACACAAAAAGAAATGGCAACTAATCCATTGTTAGTCATTGATCGAAAGAGATATGATCGATCAAGCGTATATTACGTATGACACTTAACTGATTGAATACTGTATGTGCGTTGTGGTACAGTGGATATCGACTCGGAACGAGAAATCGGGGAGCCGAGTTCAAATTCCAGTTGAATTCATTGCATTCACTTACGCGCAAATACCCTTCGGAAAGGTATTAATCCGTCGCTTCCTTCCAGTTATGGATTAAATAACAGGACAGATTTGGTTCTATAGACTTTGCAGGCAACTAATCTACTGCAGAAAGCATTGGCAACCTACTACGGAATAAACTTCTGCCTAGTCAGTTATGTCTCTTTCGAGACATGATAGCCCAAGCGTTTACCACGTATGGCACTTAACTGACTGACTGAATCAAATATGGGTATCTACTGGAAATAAGGTCTAAACTCGGATTATCAAATAAAAAATCAGATAATCCTTTAGAAAATTAACGCTGAGAAGAATAACGCAACGGCCATACGTATCTTAAAAATTACAAAAAATCTCAGGCTTTAAAAATAAATAATTAATTAATAATAAAACTAACAACAAAAAATCAACGTTAATTTCCTTTCGTTTAAAATGTTTACATCAATTAGTGTCCGTCATAGATCTCCATACTTTTGTGCTTAACTACTTGGCAACCAGTCAAGAAAAAGGACACCTCGTACTTCAAAACGCAGTCACTTGTAATGATTGTTTAAAAAGGGGTACCGATACTATAATTATAATACAAATAGACGATAGATAACAGCAATGAATAATCCTACTACTGAAGGAGTATCCAGAAAGCTTTTGACGGCAACGTGTATTGGTTGCAAGTGAGGAGCAGGTATATACGTATGGATGGATGGAAGGGAGGCAAAAAAAAAAACTACCGTTTAACATCGAAGTCAACAAAATAGTTGGTACCAACATTTGTCACATGAAGTCACCTGGTTAGTTTACTGTCAAATTAATGAATACTATACAACAAATTATAGGCTTTTTGACATCATGACGTCTTCATCTTATACACTAGATACGTCACTTCGGTGGATTGAAACAGGTTTATTCGAAAAATTATTTTGAATAGAGAGATTGATTCTTGATTTTTCTATCAAACGTATATTTCTATAATTATAATTTACTTTGCTTTCTTCTCGTATCGATTCATACGTTGGTTAAAACGCTTTCATACTTGTTGTAAAGCACTCATGTACAATCAGCAAAAACCATCTTAAGTTTTTTTATTGACAAAATCTAATCTTTAGCGAAACAAGATCTATTCCTCCCTCGCTTTTGCAAGAAACACTTTTCGGATAACGATTTAGTCTGGGTCTTAGCGAACCCAGGTGGTAAACAGTGGGCGGCACAGAACGGGTTCTTTTGGCGTGAAAGACAGCAGGAGCTGAGAAGAAAGACTGTTTCGTGGAATAAAAGACAACGAGAATGAAAGTGCCTGAAGTGAACTCTATGGCACATAGGTGTTTCCTCCACCAAATGTCAATATGCCGGTCATAAAAGCTTCTATGATGAGAGTACTTAAAAAAATTGATAAAAGTTATTTTTTTATGTGGAAAGGGATCGCAGGTTCGAATCCTACCGAATGACACACATTTTCGTAATAAAAATTTATCGTAAATAATCAGGCCAGTAGATATAAATATATAATACTGTTTAATTAAAAAACAGAATATCTACTTAAATACGAGTATCGATCAAAAATAATGTTCATACAAATCATTTCAAATTGTCAGTTGTTTATAACCAAGTTTCGTTAATCTTCGTTAAATTCCGTAACATTGACATTACGATACATTTCAGTGCAGATGTGGTTGTTTCGATGAATCGAAAATCGTGTTATATAGGTTTGATATATATATATATATATACATATATATATGTGTGTGTGTGTGTGTGTGTGTGTGTGTGTGTGTGTGTGTGTGTGTGTGTGTGTGTCGGCTGACATAATAGTAATGCGAGTATGAGGATTTTTAGTTTGGACTCCCAAGCAATATTAAAACAATCTCTCCCAACTCCTAGCTCAGGTTATATATTTTGGTTATCTAGGATCTGATGGGAAGCGAGGAATAGAAAACGGGACATTGTCATTAATATTTCGTTTGCTGCTAGTGTTTTAGCTCATCTATACGAGTGACCATAAGTTTGTTCATTTTAAGTTTTTGTTACTTTTATTTTGTTTCTTCTTATCATTATTTTAATTATTTATGCTTTCGTATGTATAATTTTGTTTATTTATTCATTTTTGAAAGATATACTTCGATTCATAATTTGGTCGTCAGGTGTTATTTTGCCTTTTGAGTTGTATTGAAGTTGTAGGTAGCGTAGTATGTTTTTTTTAATTGTTTAAATTGTCACTGGACTCTGGTTCTTTATTGAAGAGTTTATATTTTTTGGTAAGTATGATTTTTTTTATATCTTTCTCCTCTCGTCAAAAGGATACTTTGGTTTAAATAGCTTTTGTAAACTGGTGCTGTTTTCTCTTCTGATTTTTTGTTGTGGCGTTGGCGTTCCCTATATATCATAAGAGTATTATTTTATTTGCACATTTCTTGTCATCATGCTTTGTTGGTATAGATTTTCTTTTTGTAATAATGGTCTGTTAAATATATTACCGGCCATAATTATTAGACCTATAGCGGGTGCTTATCTTATTTATTCTTTTCTAGTAGTAGTAGGATCCCGTTCTAGTGAATGGTAATTGTATACCGTTGCAGATTAACGGAATTTAGCCTTGTAGGAAGATAGCCCACTATAAGTCATAAAATGATTATAAAATCAAAAAAGGCAATTTGAGTATAAAATAACATTTATATATATATATACATACCAATTAATGTTTTTACAATTAAAATAATACTTGAAGGATAGGTCCAACGGAGGTTAAAGTCTTCATGACAAATATTAATGAGCTGAAAAGTTTAAAGGCTTAGAAATGTGAGGAATGTTCATTTTGAAGTTGCTACTTCTAAGGTCCGTAAGTCAGTAAGTTGGTTTGTGAGGAATATCTTTGAACAGGTTACTCCTGAGGTCAGTAAGTACTTTTGAGACAGGGAAGGAGTGATGAGAAGTGAAGGGAGGCGAATATAGTAGCCACTCGACTTAAGTCAAGGGGATATGATTGCATTCTTCTCCTGTCACTGTCAGTCTGTCTATCGATGCTATGTGTCCCCGCTTTTTATATCTACTTTTTGGATCAAACAGCTCGGTTTGAATTTCACGCTTGTATTTGATTCCGGGCTTCCCATAAGCTGGTAAATAAAATTCACGTAGGCTCGCGAAATGGAAATTTGATATTTGATTAATTTTTATTTTTCAACCGGAACATCTGCGCAAATACACCTGCGTAGAGATGATTTTTTTTTCATTCACTTGTTGTTATAGAGCAAACTTCCGGTCGCTCGCTTTTGCTCGGTCGGTATCACCACAGGCCACACCAGTGTTAAAAAAAAAATGTATTTCATACTATTTTTAGTATTTATGAACAAGTGAATAATTGTAAATTAAAATACAATGGTTCTTTCGTTAATACTGCACTATAAAATGTACATCAAATGAATTTATAAATATTTGATAATTATCTATATTGCAGTTTCATCAATGAAAGAATAAAAAAAAATTAAGGTGATTTGGACGAATTCATCTTTGCTTCCTTGCCTTGTAAAACTTTGCAAATTAATAATAACAAAAGAACCATTCTATTTTAATTTAGAATTATTCACTTGGCAATGAATACTAAAATTAAAATACATCATTTCTTTTAAAAAACTTACCTAATAATTATGTCCGGTAGTGTATATATTTCGGTTGAAAGTGAATTTTATAGTAGCTTGGTATATTACATTAATTTGTAGGCAGCTCTCATTTGACTGGACATTCATAATTTGTTTTTTAGTTTCAGGTGCAGTGATGATTTCTATGTCCAAATTGTTCATACCTACAAACGTTCTATTGCAAATGTATTCTTTTCTTACGAACTTTTCATGAGAGATCAGCATGTATATCAACTACGTGTGAGCCAAACCGACGACTTAAAGACCTTTACTACTTAAGCGATTGGCCACTTCAATAGTTAAATGTGTAAGATTTCTCGCAGCAATATTTTTAGTACATGGCTGGGAAAAAGTAACATATGTAAAAAATAACTGACCAATTGATTTTGCAAATTTATTAAACAAAATCAACAAAAGCAAAGTTTAAAACAAATATTTCATTTGTTAGAAATAAATTGCAAATACAAAGATATTTTCATGAAGATATCTGTATGGGACTTATTGTGTTGTGTTTTAGTGTGAAGCGTTCACAATTAGCTTCGACGTGAAATGTTTATGTCGCACAGTTCGAAAGAGGAAAAACCGAAAGAAAGGGTTACTTTAACGTTCTGATGTTTTTAATATTCCAGAAATGCTACTGCTAAATAATTGTTGTATGGTTCATTTAGGGCTGCTACTGCTACTATGTTTACGAGCTGCTACTAATATTCAGTGGCACTACACTATTATTACAACGTGCTATGCCAATACAAGGGTATCGCCCGGTTCACACTCCATCCATGTCTATTGAACAGGTGTAGAGGCTCATCCCTTGTTCTCTGTTTAGGATGTGGCTTCCGGCTTTCTCTTTTCCAATCTTTTCACTCCTTTATTTATTTATTTTTTTCCAATTGGAGTAGATAGACTAATCTATCGCCCGGTTCACACTCCACCCACGTCTATTGAACAGGTCAAGAGGCTCATCCCTTGTTCCCTGTTTAGGATGTGGTTTCCAGCTTTCTATTTTCCAATCTTTTCACTCCTTTATTTATTTATTTATTTTATTTTTTTTCCAATTGGAGTAGATAGATCCATCTATTGCCCGGTTCACACTCCACCCACGTCTATTGAACAGGTTAAGAGTCTCATCCCTTGTTCCCTGTTTAGGATGTAGTTCCCGGCTTTCTCTTTTCCAATCTTTTCACGCTTACGTAGCCCCCTGCGCTTCAGTGGCGTTACTGCCTTGCTCGGGGTGATACGATTACAAAAAAAAAAAAAGAAAAAAAAAGAGAGATCAAGTTCTCAATACCGTAACCTGCCATTAAGAAATAACAAAAAATATTTCTTTTTAGGAACATAATGAAAAAGAAATGTAGGATGAATAAAGATAAAAAAAAAATTAGAAAAAAGAAAGAAAAAGAGAATAAAATGAATTTTGGGAAAAAGGTATAAGAAAATAAGAAAGCTAAAGTACATAGCATATATGTTCTAATTCTTAAATAACATTTACAAAAATCTGAACGCGCAAACATAAGTAAGAAGAAACAAAAGAAATAATGAATGAATGAAATATTTTAAGGAATGACAAAGCTAAACCCGAAGTTAATTCGGTGCAGAGCCATTTGTTGTCTGTTGCCACCTAAAACGGATATCTCACACCAACATCGCTCCATTGATCAAAGACTTGCCGTAGGCAGCTGTAGATTGGCTGAGATTCTCCATAACCAAATCTTGATTGTCAATCTACTGACCGGTTTGGCGTCTCTCTGGCCATCAGACGCGGCTCTCTACTCATGGACCAATATTTCTTTTTTTTCCATTCAGTATGGATAGGTTCCAAGAAGAGAAGCCCCAAAGCTAGTGGTCAGAATAGATACGTTCTAACTCTGTCGGACTGCTGGTCGATTTGTCTCAACCATTTCTTTCATCTATCAAGAAAACTCTATGAATTGAATATATATATATATATATATATATATATATATATATATATATATATATTTATATATATATATATATATAAACATCAAAGGAAAATAGAGATTTATCTGCCATCCGGCATTTACGCATCGCTCATTCGATAATGAATTGGACCACACTAACTATTGGGCGTGTTTATACGTGCTAAAAAACCTGCCTTCTTCGACTGGACGCTCGTGGCCTAGGGGTAGAATCGCCGACTGACGCCGATTCGGTCGGGTTTCAATCCTGGGTTACGAAGTGACCGGAGTCTAAGCCGTACTGGTGAGCTGTGATACAGCGAAAAATATCTGTCTGCGGATGACTATAATATATATATATATATATATATATATACACACACAAATGAATAAGGAACGTAGAAAATATTAACAACGTTAATAACTTTAATTTAAAACAGTGCTCAATGTAGAAATAGCGCTGTGATTATTCAAATTACAATCTACAACAAAGTGTACATGTTGCTTCGACATTGAAAGAACAATTTCTCATCAGGTAGTAAACGCTATTTTTTGAAGGCAGATGGAAAATTTCGAAACCTGCCGGAAAACGCATAGTTATAATTTTTAATAAGATTTCGTGAATATCCATGCCAACAGAAGAAAACAAATAAATATACTGTTTAATAAATAAACGGATAGTCTATTCGAATATTAGTATCCATTTAAATACACTTAAGTGTTAAAAGATGTCACATTAATAAATTAAAAATGCATAACTTCTTTAGAAGTATATATATATGGTATATATACATATACAGATATATATACGAAATATGATATTGTATTTTGATGGTTACATGTGCCAGTTATTGCACATGTAGGCAGATATATATATATATGTTATTTTATAAGTGAAACATTCGAGAACAGGAATTATCTTTTTTTGACTAATTTTTAATGGCAGATAAATCTCTATTTTCCTTTCATGTTTTAAAAAATAATTACCGGACTTCTAACGCAAAACTAATGTTGCTCTGGTAGTGTAACAATATTTCAGAAAGTGTAATCGACGTGTCGTGTTCAAATTCCAGCCGAGTTAGTTACATTGACTTTCGCAGAATTACCCTTAAGAAAGGTATGTATCGATTTCATCACCCCAAAATAAGATAGTAAGATAGCCGGGCAAGTGAGTTTACTAGCTGTAATTTATGTCTGTCTCGGAGATAAAAAAAACAAAAACTCGGAACTTGAAAATATATATAGCTCTGACGAAGTGCAAGACGAAAACATGTATAGCTCTGACAAGGCGTTAGCCATTATAAAATATTGTAGGGTTCAGAAATAACAAGGGCTAAAAACTATGATTTCAACAGGGGCAAAAAAATATATCCATCCAGATACCGTAGACAACTTTTAGTTTGCCTATGAATGAAAATATTTTGGGGATTTTATACAGTGCATCTTACAAATTTAAAATATTCAAGTTCTGCTGAGATTTTTAATGTTTCAGAGTATGTTCTTAATGTGATACGATATGTGGTTGTCTGTGTAACTTAAAAAGTTCTGTATTTTGTCCCTAGGAGACCGAATCTATTGTGTCCCACTGTTATCTTTCACAGTCTACCTCAGAGCAATATACCAATGTCAGACTGTCTTTTCTTGCTGATAATCAAATTAACCGTTTTTTCAGCATAAAAAAAAGTTTTATCGTAGTTTCAAAAAGAACAAACGGTGTAGTCTGTATTGACTGTCTTTATTTACAGCTCTTCGTAGCAAGATATTTTACCGATTACTTGTCAGTAGAGAAGAGGGAATACAACTAAGTAACAGAAGTTTCCAATAATTTTGTTCCGTAAACACTGGTAGTTGCCGCCTGCTAAAGAAAAGACTCAGATTAAAAATTTATAAACGGAGATAGTCAATAGAAATCTCTTCATATTCTAGGTAATTTCTGATTAGTTATATGTGCAATAACTGGCACATGTAACCATCAAAATACAATATCATATTTCGGAAAGATGATACATTTCAAATAACGTGGTTTTACATAATACTTAACGACGACATATTAAGATTTAATTTACACACACAATATTATGTTAGTGTCATACCATTGTAGGATATTATAGACCCACAAAGAACAGGTTCAGAAAAAATTCTGAACGTTAATAATAAAAAATCCAAATTTTATAAAGAAATCAAGAAGTATGTGGGTACATATGATTGTAAAATAAAAAAAAATACTTTTTATGACATTCTTTTATTTTATAGATAGAATAATATATTTTAAAGAATATATTTTATAGAAAGAATCATATATTTTTAAAGAATATTGAAGAATGTATTATAGATAGAATCAGATATTTTAAAGAATATATTTTATACATAGAACCAGATATTTTTAAAGAATATTAAATATTTTATGGATAAAATCATATATTTGAAAGAATATATTTCATTGATAAAATCATATATTTTAAAGATTATATTTCATTGATAAAACCATATATTTTAAAGAATATATTTTATAGAAAGAATCATATATTTTTAAAGAATATTGAAGAATATTTTATAGATAGAATCAGATATTTTAAAGAATATATTTTATACATAGAACCAGATATTTTTAAAGAATATTAAATATTTTATTGATAAAATCATATATTTGAAAGAATATATTTCATTGATAAAATCATATATTTTAAAGATTATATTTCATTGATAAAATCATATATTTTAAAGATTATATTTCATTGATAAAACCATATATTTTAAAGAATATATTTCATTGATAAAATCATATATTTTTAAAGAATATTAAAGTATATTTTATAGATAGACTCAAATATTTTAAAGAATATATTTTATAGATAGAATTATATACTTTTGAAGAGTAGTAAAGAGACAATCATATATTTTAAAGAATAATTTGTAGAAATAATAAACAAATATTAAAGAATCTTTTATAAATAGATTAATATGTATCAGGAGAAAGTACGAAATAAAGAATGTTTACAATTCTACTTCGAAAAAGTATTAAAATTTAAATATGAAAATTAATATAATACTTTCTAGTATATCCAGCGTGTTATCGATGTGGAATTGCAACCGTGTTTTGTTGTATTTCTTCCTAACCTTCTACATATATAGGATTTAATAAACATTATTTATTAGAAATGAATTATTTTATCTTTCCTTTATGTACATGCTTTCTCGGCTTACGGCATATCACGTTGAATACACCGGTTTTCGCTTGATCACCGAAGTTAAGCAACGTTGAGCCTGGTCAGTACTTAGATGGGTGGCCGCCTGGGAATACCAGGTGCTGTAAGCGTATAGTGACGGATGTGCGTTGTGGTTCAGTGGATATCGGCTCGGAAAGAGAAATCGGTGAGCCGAGTTTGAATTCCAGTTGAATACCCTGTATTCACTTAAGCACTAGTACCCTTGGCAAAGGTATTAATCAGTCAATTCCCTCCAGTTATGGGTTAAATAATAAGGGTAGAACTTGGGGACCCTGCTCTTAAAAACAAAATCCCAATGAATCGTGATAAAGAAAAATGTAAAAATAAAATAACCTTACCCAAAAATCATTGGTTATGACCCTAAAATGATCCCATAAGGATTGATAGGTCGGTCGTTAAGCCTCAAAGACAAACAAACATGCTTTCTCGATGTGGGCTACTAACCAAGATTTCTTGTATTTCTGTCTTGCTTTCTATATATATATATATATATGATAAACCCGTCTCTTCCCTCCAGTTATGGGTTAAATCATGGCCGTATCTGACTACCGGGCATACCGGGCACGGGTCCGGGGCGATCCGTGCAATCATAGTGAAAATCCGGGCAAGAAAAAAATGTCTTCGTCAGAAATCAAACTAAACAATTCACGAAGAAAACAACCAAATGAACGCAGTAAAAATCTGTTTGTATATTTATTAATTTTGGGAGAAAAGATTGGTTATACTCAGAAAGTCCGAACCCGATTTCCTGCTTTCGATCACGTTCTGGGCCTAATTTCCATTGGAATAGCGGAAAAAAATCCGCAAAAATCATAGTTTCTGGAAACGGATGACACTGATGACGTCATTCCATTGTCAACTAATAAATCCGAGTAATTTTCTCTGTGTCCGGTGTTTTTTTTACCATCAGCTACGACCCTGGGTTAAATAACAGGGTAGGTCTTGGGGACCCTGCCCTTAAAAACAAATCCCCAATGAATCTTGGTACTCGAAAAGAATATAGTATTGCTGAACACAAAACTAATATATAAAAAAAACAATAAATTGTTGAAAGAAAAAGGTATTACCAGCAATAAATAAAAAAAATTTAGTTGGCAATAAATGACCCGACGAGTTTGATATGCCATCAAACAAAAACAAACACCAACCAACATATATATGATTCATGGCATTTTATTAATTTGGAAGAAATCCTTTAAGATTTACTGTATCTAGAGAGTTTTTTCGATGTGTTAATGAATCCGAGGTTTTTTTGCACTTCGTCCGTGCCGTCTACATATACATCATTCAATAATCTTTTGAACTTGGAATTTTTGTGAAATGTGTATATACTGTATGTTATAAGATTCAGTCAGTTAAGTGTCATACGTGATATACGCTATGGGCGATCATGTCTCGAAAGAGGTTTATCCCGCAGTAGGTTGCCATTGCTTCCTGAGGTAGACTGGTTGCCAGTCAAGGCTATAGAATCCAGTCTGTCCTGTTATTTAGCCCTCAACTGTAGGTAAGAGGCGGATTAATACCTTTCCAAAGGGTATTTCTGCGCAAGTGAATGCAAGGATTTCAAGTAGAATTCGAACTCGGCTCACCCGACTTCGAATCCAGTTATGAGATTACCTAACGGTAATAATGAAATAATATAATTAGTGAACCAGAAACGGGTGGAATAATTCCAGTTCTGTCTGGGTGTAACTATTGTGCTTTTGATTTTAGCTAATATATAACACATAAAATTTCTTTGATGTCCTTTCAGTCAACACTAGGCAACAGTTTTATTTTACTGATGTTTAATGCTGTTCGATACAAACATTTTCAAAAAGAACATTCATGAAGTTATGGGAATTACTTTATAATTTCAAATAATATTTTTCACTTTTATCAATTTACATCGGCGAAATATTAAACCCTTATCTTTTTCAAGTTCTACTGATTTCACAAACAAAAACATTACTTTTCAGGCAAGCCAAGTCAAAACAAACATTTCCAAACAAAACTAAAACCAAAAGGCACACAATGGAAAAAAAAACAAAAAAAAAAAAAAAAAAAAACGCTTCTGCGTTTTCACTCAACAACAAAAAATAATAATAATAATAATAATAATAATAATAATAATAATAACGATATCTATGTGACGCTAGGGATGTTAGGAAAATAGGAAAAAACATGAAATGGAGCCATAAGTTGGAGTAGATATATCCATTTATCGCCCGGTTTACACTCCACCCACGTCTATTGAACAGGTTAAGAGGCTCATCCCTTGTTCCCTGTTTAGGATGTGGTTTCCGGCTTTCTCTTTTCTAATCTTCTCACTTTGTTTTTTGTGCGACCATACCAGAAATCGAAATATGACTGAAAATGACATAATAATAATAATGATAGCAGTCAGAGAACGCGAATCTCCTCAAAGGCAATGCCGAAATCATCTCAGAGATGATTGCAATTAACTTGACCTCTTTCAAGTGTGAAAATACAAAAAAAAAAAATCAAAAAATCAAATAAAAAATTGTGACAGTAACCATTTACTTTTTAATATCCCAAAGTTGTATTTTGAGTCAATTTTTGTGTCTTTTACCTCTGTTTAATTTTTTGGCTTTTGGATGATAAACATAAAATTTATATTAAAAATTAGACTGAAAAACTGCGGAAGATAACCTTTTTAATTTTTTTTCACTTTTGAATAATAAATATTAAATATACATTATAAAAAATAACGCTTTTGTGGAATAAACCGTGCGTTCAGAAATTGTAATGACGTAATTCAATCTAGGGGAGGTAATTCAGTATTTTGCATCTGAATTAGACGAGGAAAATATTTGTAAAAAGAAACAGATAAATAACTCACATCGAACCAAAAGTCTAATCAGTTTGTGCCAGGAATGAGGCCAGTCATCCCTGAAAGTTGCATCTGAATCCATTCGGCAAGTTTTGAGATATCTTGACCACTGACAGACAGACAGACACACTAACACATAAAAAGAAAACTTGAACGAAAATAATAATAATAAGCAAAAAATGTCTGTCGTTCCTGTTGTTATATGATCGTTTGGAATGCTAACGGTTATATAAGTTGTTTACTTATAAGGAATCAATCAATGCTACTTTCGTTTGAATTAAAAAAATTCTGTTAAATATTTTTTCCACAAAAATAGTTTTCTTATATTATTTGCAAGCATTTTTGGGGACTTTTTCCTTACTTTTTCTTTGAAGTAGTATGGAATGAAACTTTCTTGATTATGTCATTATTTTCTCTTTGTGTTACATTTTGGGTTTTCTTCTGTAAAAATGCATCAAGTCATGTAGATTCTGTTAATTTTTTCTGACAATGCGGTGAAAGTCTACAAGTTTAAAAACAGATGGTTCTCGCTAAGACGTACAGGATGGATTCGTTCGTTCGAAGCCTTGCCAAAACATTGCTCTAAGAATGAGGGCAAAACAAAAAGAATGGCTGACGTTTATCGATAGAAACATATATTTTTAAGAATATTAGAGAATGTGTTACAGATAGAATAATATATTTTAAAGAATATATTTTATAAACAAAGTCATGTATTTTAAAAGAATATTAAAGATTCTTTTGTAGATAGAATCAGATATTTTAAAGAATATAATTTAGGGACATATATTTTATAGACAAGGTCATATCTTCTTCTATGTACCATGTCCTTACATGCTGCTTTCCCCTGTCTATCGTTCCCCCTATCTGATAGGTGAGTATCAGATTCTCTAAGCTCTCCCTCCTCATTAAATGTCCCAGGACATTTAGCTGCCTTTTCTTGATGTTCAGTACTAAGTTTCTTTTCGTTTCCATCCTTTTTAAAACCTCATCATTGCTCCCGTGCTCGATCCATGATATCCGCAGCACCCTTCTGTAGAATCATCTTAAGTTGCTTAAGTTTTTCCTTCTGCTTTGATTATATTGTTCAGCATTTACTGCTGTATTGAAGAAAAGACATCACATAGAAATCCAGTACTTTTTTCTTTATTTTTAGCGAAATTTTCCTGTCTTTTAATATTCTATTCAGCTTCTGGAATGTGTTCTTCGCTATGCCAATTCACATTCGGCTCTCAGTGTTGCACTTTCCGTCTTCTGTTAGAAAACTTCCTAGATATTTAAATTTCTGTACTTGCTTGATTTTAGTATTCCATGAGTATAGAGAAGCTTATATACTACACACACATCCATGAGTACATGTATATAGGCCGGGATTTCGGGATAGTCTGTAGTCTGTAGTCTGGATGTGGGTTGTGGTCCAGTGGCTATCGACTCGGAACGAGAAGCCGGGGAGCCGAGTTCGAATTCCAGTTGAATCCATTGTATTCACTTCCGCGCAAATACCCTTGGGAAATGTATTAATCCGTCTCTTCCAGTTATGGGTTAAATAGAAGGCAGATTGGGTTCTATAGCCTTGGTTGGCAACCAGTCTACCGCAGAAAGCAATAGCAACCTACTGCGGGATAAACCTCTGCCCAGTCAGTCATGTCTCTTTCGAGACATGATCGCCCATAGCGTGTATCACGTATGGCACTTAACCGACTGACTGAGTGTCCATTGTTTTCTTTATAGAAACGGTTAATAATATCACTGCCGTTAGAAATTTACATCTTATATAGCATGGCTGCGAACTGCCATGACTATTTGGAAAAGACAGTGGAGTAGTTTCCTGACTCAGTCTCTGTTGGGACGCCCGCGCCTATTCGGCTATAATGGACTATTCCATTACTATGTAAAGTAATGGTGGCATCTACGTAGGAGAGCGTGTCTAGCAGCCGATCGACAAGTCAGTCGTAGACTTCCGGTGACGACCCGGAAGTAACCATTGCTAATACTACGTCTTACGACGTTTGAGACGATTAACCTTTATTCTTGTATTGGATACTAATAACCTTTGTAAATACTATTTTCACGGAATACAACAATTAACCTATTCCTGTTGTTGAGTTATTTATTCTTACTCACGACATAACAGATTCTTTACACTTGAACGGCAACCATTATGGAGGAAGATATAATCTAAATTTTAAATTATTGAGACTGAGTCAGGAAACTACTCCACTGTCTTTTCCAAATAGTCATGGCAGTTCGCAGCCATGCTATATAAGATGTAAATTTCTAATGGCAGTGATATTATTAACCGTTTCTATAAAGAAAACAATGGACACTCAGTCAGTCGGTTAAGTGCCATACGTGATACACGCTATGAGCGATCATGTCTCGAAAGAGACATGACTGACTGGGCAGAGGTTTATCCCGCAGTAGGTTGCCATTGCTTTCTGTGGTAGACTGGTTGCCAACCAAGGCTATAGAACCCAATCTGTTCTGTTATTTAACCCATAACTGGAAGGAATAGACCGATTAATACAATTCCCAAGGGTATTTGCGCGTAAGTGAATGCAATGAAATCAGCTGGAATTTGAACTCGGCTCCCCGATTTCTCGTTCTGAGCCGATATCCAATGCACCACAGCGTACATCCTAATGGACACTCGTTGATAGTTAAACTTATTGCAACTGGAAATCTCTTAAATATTTCACAGTTTTTTAGGAAAATGCTCTTAAGTAAACCAACTGTCACATGAAAATCCGATTCATAGCTGTTACTGTTGGAAGTTGTAAACATACAATTTTTTGATGTGTAAAATTACTTTGCCTATGATTATGTGGCGCCAGTCTATAAAATCAAACGAAGGATATTTTTACAAGATACATAGTTTCATTCAGCATTTGTCTATATTTCTGAGATGAGGTAGTATTTGCAGTATTCGGACTATTGTCCTCATCTTTGTTACCATTTGAACGACATTTGCAGGGTTAGAGGGAGATAAATCATGACTTTCACTCTAGACTTTACGCAAGGAATATGGATGATATACCCCAGTGATTGGATTAAATGGTTCGGTTCGACATTCCTAGCACCTGAAGTTGGCACCAGCTTACAATGGGCGAAACGTCGTACAGTAGACCGAATAATGTAAATACTATAGATTCATTCACATTAGAATATTTTATTATTGATCTCAGAAAATGATTGTTTATAGTTAATACTTAGATATCAGCAGCTAAGTGTCAGACGTGATACACGTTCAGGCGAACATGTCTCGAAAAAGACATGACTGACTGGGTAGAAGATTTTTATCCAGTAGGTTGCTATTACTTTCTGTAGTAGACTGATAGCCAATCGAGGCTGTAGAACCTGATCTGTTCTGTTATATATTAGCTAGAGGGAGAAGAATTGGAAGAAATGGAATTCAAATTTGGATCTACAATTTCTTGCCCGGAGCCGATATTCATTGCCCAACAACGGACATCTAATTTAGACGTATTAGAATGAATTCGACGTCATCCGTGGCATCCTTATGAGAGTCCAGATGTGACTGAGCTTAAAAAGACAACTTATTACCTGGGAACGTTATGCACGAGACTGAATTGATCTTTTAAGCAACAGAAAATTTCCAAATGATTTCCAAACCTGATTTTTAAATTAGAGCAAAACTCATTCGAAAGAACTATTTTCCAGAAAAATCCATCTTAAATTTTCGTGTTAGATAAATTTGGGTGATCCAGTTCATTTCCACGAATCAGTCTTCGTCAATTAGGAAATAGTTTCCCCATTTACACTGGAAATATGGTAATGAACATACTACTTAAACGGACTGTGATTAACTTACCAGATTATCACAGATTAAAAAAGATAATTTTTGGCACCACTCTATGAACTAATTATCGTTAATTTCTTTGGATTAAAAAAAAAGAAAGAAATTCAATCCTGAATCATATCGATTAAGCTTTCAGTTTTGATTCGTAAGACTTACTTAATTAGCATTTCAGGCAATTCGATTTGTGACTTAAAACAGGATAAAGATCAAATTAGTAACAATCCCGATTTCAAAATAGAAAAGAAAAGGTAACGCAAAATGCATAAAATGAACTAGTATAGGAACTAATAAAATGAATATTTCTCGACTTTTTAAAATGTTTATGTGGTATTTTTTAGCCTGGTTACTTCAGGAAATGTAAATTTTTCCAATCATTTTACCCCAAGCAAGGCAGTCTACTGCCACTGTTGCGCAGGGGGTTACATAGGAGAAAGTGATGAGAAAGAGGTGTTAGTTATAGGAAATGTCAGGAGTAGGGTAATAGACGGATGAGAATACAGAGGATGGGGATGGAGTAGACGGAAAAAAGAGCTTGAGAGAATGGATGCGAATTAGTGAGATATGAGATATCTATTGACCATACATTTAAATTCCTGGAGATTGAAGATGTCGGGGAAGCAAGTATATGGAAAGGAATTCCACAGGCGGGAAGTGCGTGAAATGAAGCTGTTAAAGTAGACATTGCGGTTACATTTTATCGGTTTCACTGTAAAAGGGTGGGGCCTAGTTGCTAAACTAGTAGCTGGTGTAAATTCATACCTAGGCGGCACCAATGATATAAGTTTATTAGAGCAGAAGCCTTGAAAGTATTTATAAAAGAGGCACAGGGAAGCGACGTCACGCCGGTGAGATAGCAACTCCTGCCAAGCTGCCAGGTCGGTATCGATCACATTACCGATTCTCCATTGGACTTTGTCAAGAACCCAGAGGTGAATAGCAGGGGCACCCGACCAGATGTGGCAGCAGTATTCAATACACGGGCGGATGGTAGATTTATATATGTGCAGGATGGACTCAGACGGGAAAAATTTCCTAGCGCTGCACAGTGAACCGACATTCTTAGCAGCGGATTTAGCAAGCGATTATAGATCTTCCTTACTTCCTAAACTTCGTAACTCTATACAAGATTTGTCCTCTTTCCAATCCCAAGCTCGTGTCAATGTTTGCTTCTTCCAATTCAAACTTATGGTCTCGTCAAGTGATCTTTTCTTATTTCCAGCCTGAGATATTTCTGCTGTCTCTTTCTGTATAATATTTGCCTCCACTTTTTGTTTTTTGTTGTGAGACCTTCCCTTTGTGTATGATAATGAACTCGACTTAGCGTACATATACTCCTGCCATAGAGAGAGCAGTGGAGAATGATAGTAGAGATCCGTGAGAGTTATCGTAGAATAACGGAGCTGATACGTAAGTTACCGAGAGATACCGAAGTTACCCAGAGATTACCGCATCAGAATAGCTTTGAGCTCCACTCAGCTAGTATAACATACATGGATAAACTATTTCGAACGACTTCACTTCAAGACTAGCATATATTTATTTTCTATTAATAGTATTTTCGGATTTACTAACCTGCATTCAAACTTGTTTATTAAGTTCAATATAATCTATTTTTCTATCTCAAATATCTGTTTTGTTTTAATTATATTGTGCGGTTCCTAACCCGGAATCCACAACAGTTTTATACTTCAGTACTTACGTGGTAGTTATGAGTGTGGCGCAATTGGTTAGTGCGTTCGACTTTTAACCAAAAGGTTGGTGGTTCGAATCCACCCAGAGACGAATGATTTTACTATGCGTTGTGGAGCAATGAATATCAACTCGGAACGAATTCGAATTCCAGTTGCATTCAATTATGCACAAATATCCTTGGGAATATCCTTCAGTTATACGATTAAAAAAAAAGATTGGGTTCTATAGCCTTGTCTGCTAACCAGCCTACCACAGAAGCAATGGCAACCTACTGCGGGATAATCTTCTGCCCAGTCAGCCATGTGTATCACGTATGACACTTAATTGACTGACTGAATATAATAGTTGGAATCATGATGAAGGCTTCTACTAGTCATTAAGTGGGGAATCGTTTTTTTTATTGTTATGAAGTAATAAACTGATCCCCCACTAATTGATATTTAATAATATAATACATCTCTTCCCTCTCTAGCTATGAGTCAAATAAAAGCTTAGATTGGGTTCTATAGCCTTGGCTGGCAACCGCAGAAAGCAACGGCAGAAAGCAATGGCAACCTACCGCGGGATAATCTTCTGCCCAATCAGTCATGTCTCTTTCCACACAGGATCGCCTAAAGCGTTTATCACGTATGGCACTTAACAGACTGACACACATGGTATTTCTATAATTTTCACAGAATCCCTATATAGAATCGTTTTCTTAACGTCCCCTCTTCATCCGTGAATGGATTACTTAGTATTTTCAGCCGCACAGGTGGATTCATACAACGTAAGATTTTGGACTGTTTTCTTTCGTTCTAACGAAATGTCCCCGTTTATACGTATAATTTTTGGAAAGCTTTGGTTCACATTTTTCATCATCGGTTGAATGATTTCATTAAGCAAAATCAAAGAAAATAGAGAAATCAACTTTATTTATATGCTTGATGATGACGACTGCAATTTGTAACTCACCCACTTGGCTGTTTTCTAGATACATAATATTATTTATACTGCGAGAAAATAATTATTAGCCGATTCTAGTACTGACCTAATTCTACAACTCCATTGGAAAAGACTCTTTTGTAACCTTCATTAGCACAAATGTTGTAACCTTTTCATATCAATGAGCAGAGAATGAATTTACTGTGCTACTTTTGGTAGAAAATTATAAAATTTTCAGCTAAAACCATTTCAGGAAAATAGGTACTTCAAATCCCGTAACATTTTTTTTTTTCCAGTACTCATGGATAATTTCTTCAAAACGTTTTGTTTGAGGAAGTGTGTAATGTCAGCATTTTGATTATAATATTACTAGCAGTATAGCCCGGCGTTGCTCGGGTGTAATGAAAGCTTTAAAACTAATCCACGGCTCTGAAGCTCAGACTCAGCCTAAAGAATATTTGTGTGAAGTTTGGTGAGAATCGGATAAAAATTGTGGATTTGTATAAAGGACATCCAGACAGATAAACACACACACACACACACACACACACACACACACACACACACACACACACACACACACACACACACACACACACACACACATCTTGCCTTTATATATATATATATATTACCGATTTTCTGCACTATTGTAAGAACTGCAACCTTGAAACTTCTGAATATCGTTTCTTATGTCTTTGTCTATGAATGTATCAAATTTGATTAAAATCGGACCACTCCTTCTATAACCCGATTTTTTTCGATTATCGATTTTTGATATTTATCGGGGATACCTCGACACAAAACCTAGCTAAGAACACTCGGAAACGCTTTTAGTATAACTGTGTAAATTTGCAAGAAAATCGGTTTAGCCGTTTTGGAGTCTATAGGTAACGGACACACACACACACACACACACATACACACAAAACGTTCCATTTATAAATAAGTTTAGATTTACTGTTACAGTTACATCTAATAGCAGTTTAAGTTATTGCTTCAATTCAAAGCCCTTACATGTTGTGGTTGCTGTATATTGGAGATAGAAAAATAAGTATATTAACGTAAAGCATACAAACTTGAATGCAGGTTGGTAACCCAGGAATACGGTTAGTACGATGTATATATACAAGTCTATGAAGTGAAACCGTGGTATGTTCACGTCGGAATCTGACGGGTGCTGTGTAATAGTATTCTGGCTGAGTAGAGCTCAGAGCTACTATGAATTACTGACGCGGTATTCTCCGTGAAACATCGGTATCTTTCTGTATCGCTCGGTATGTTGTCGGATCTCACGGATCTGATGCCTTGCTTCTATGTTAGGAGTATATGTATACTTTAGAAAAAGGGGAAAAGCCCACAACACTGTCATATAGTTCAGTCCTTTCGGATTCTTTAGCACCATGGCACAAGTTTCGAAGAAGAACGATCCTCAATAAAACTTTCAGAGTTCATTCGCTCGAAGCCATTTAAAATCGGATATTTGAGAAATAGATTAATACAGCTGATGGTTCAGACATTTCTCGACAAGGTTTGGTAAATTGCATAACATGCATATGAAAAGCGGAGTTGACGAAGCAATTTAATGACCTAAACATTTTGGTGAATGCTTTAGTTTTTTTTTAGCTATTTCTTTAGTGTTAAGCAGCTTATTATATAGTACTGTGAAAAAGTATTAGTTCAAGAACTATTTTATCTTTCATGAGGTATCAAAATAAAATTTAAGATCAACCTAAATCCTAACACTTTTGCACACTACCGGTAGTGTGCAAAAATATTATGACAGGGGTGATTTTCCTAAAAACCTCACTGAAATTCAAATACAGGGTGAATAGCCAAGTAAATTGCTAATAAATATTGATAATTTTAAACTTAGTGTAAAATCTTTTAAAAAGAAGTTATATTTAATTTTTTCCTATTTTCTATAAAACAAGTTATTTTGAAACTACTCTATTGAACATCTATGGGATATTTTGGATAAAAAATTGATAAACCTAATGATACTTCGCAAGACACACTTTGGGAACAAATACAAGCTGCTTGGCAGGAGATACCATTAGATACATTGAAGAAGCTTGTGATATCAATGCCTGACACAATGAAGGCTGTGATCAAAGCAAACGGCTATTATACTAAATATTAAACTTATTTTGTAACAAGTATTTTTTCTTGTTAAAGCATTTGTTGAGTAAATCAAATAAGATTACTTTAATTAAATTGTTTACTTTCTGTCAATATGCCTCATAAAAGATAAAATAGTCTTGTCCTAATACTTTTGCACAGTATTGTATGTTCAATTTTCTATATCTCCTATACTAAATTTCTTATAACAGGCAGCTCGACTTCAGTTCTTTTCTCCCCTCTGGGGTGGGGCTTCCCTCTGTCTTTTCTACAAATATCTTCACTGTTTCTGCTCTGACAAACTTCATTCCTTGGTGCACCGACCTCATGAATTCACTCGTGTTAATAGATTTGCAACTAGATCCCACCATTTTACCATAAAAATAGGTTAATGTAAACGCCACTTCTACTCCCTCAGGTTCTATACTCGCACTTTCCGCCCGTGGAACTTCATTCCGTATACATGTTTCCCTGATATCTACAATCTTCAGGTTGCCATTAATTTCTGAGTTAGACTGGTTGTCAACCAAGGCTATAGAACCTAATCTATCCTGTTATATGACTTATAGCTGGAGGGAGGAGATACCTTTCACAAGCGTATTGGTGTGTAAGTGAATGCAACGAATTCAACTGGAAATCGAACTCGACACTCGGATATCTCTGTTCAAGTCTACATCTACTGCACCACAACTCACATTGGCTCACCACTAATGTAAAAATGGACTCAAAAATAAATGTCTAAGCTTGAACATTTGAATATTGAATACGGACTTTGATGAACGATGTCAGTTTAGATAGAATTTATCAAAACCAGTCTTCGTGAATTTTAGGGAGACGGAATCTTCCCGAAACATAGGCATGACTGTTGAACGTAATTTCTCCCAAATTATCATTACAATGATATATCACACAGTTAAAACGTATACTTCCGTTATTATAATTTGGAAAAAGAAAATCGACATGTGGAATGTTTCATAAGTCTTTTTATGATTTTATAAATATGCAAAAAAGTGTACCTACTGCTAGAAAGTAAACAAAAAATGTGAATGTAAAAACCGCTTCCACATTGTCTAAAAATAATTGACTGATAACAATACTTCGTCTCAGAAATTCTGATAAAAATTTCTAGGCCCAAAATAGATGAGAAGCCGAAGTAGTTAATGTTAGTCTTGTGTTTGACATTTCTACGTCACTGATTGTGTTTTTTTAAAAAAAACAACCTTATCTGAGTAATATGTACGAAGACACTTCGTCTTATATCTCAGTTCTGTCATGAAAAAACAATATTTTTTATCAATCTTACTTGTAAGTCATCATTAGATTTGATATATATATATATATATATATATATATATATATATATTTTAAAGAAATACCAAATCAAATTCTTCGTACCCAATATAAACAAACTAGTTACGTCCCTTACAACGTGGGATTGATTATAACAGACTCTGAAATATATATGTTTTTTCCAATGAATTTAGTATCTTATACTATTTGATACATTTAATAAATAAAAATATTCGCACATACAATATACATTAAGGAACGCTAATACGCAATTCAAATCAAAACTCGTTCAGTTCATAATATGCACCTGATGATTGCATAATGCATGAAACTGCGAGCCGTACATAAAAGTTAGGATAATACACACACACACACACACACACACACACACACGCATATATATATAGTTGATATTCAAATATTGCTGCTTTTCTGCGACTTAAAGTTTCATATGTTATACGGTGGTCTCACAATCTTCAGGGGTTATGGACACATCACCGTGACAAACCACTTTCCGTACACTCAGCGAAGTTAGGCAACGTCAAGGAAGATCAATTCCTAATATTTTAAACAAATACACTGTCTGGTTAGTCATTTAAATTATTTGTTATACATTAATTCATTTTGACCATTGTTCTGACTTACTTTCAGTAATACTGACCCGATTATTCAGACGCATGTGACCAGAGAAGACAAAGTTAATACTGGGTTATCGCTCCTCTGTTACATTTAAAAATCTGGAATAAGTACATATTATATATGACAAATCAGTGAATTCAATAACAGCTGTCATTGCCCAATGAATAACGAACTCACTGGTGCAGTAATGATTTGTAGGAATAGATTATTAAAAAACACTATTAAACGGTGAGGCATTTGTTGCCGTGTTTTCAAGTGAAATCTTCGGTGAGAGACTGCTAGCCTCCATTCCGCAGACATAAAGACAGGAATAGTTTGGTCCTGTTTCGACTGTTGATTGTTCTACTTTGTTAGGGATTTTAATCATTTGGCTTGTCGCTGTTTGTTCTAGTCGATACCCTTCTTTCGCTAATCCAGCACGTAATCAGAGTGTCATAATGAGAATTTATTCTCAGAAAGAAAGATGCTCATGGGCATATCAGATTGAAAAACCAGTTTCTTAACGAAGTTAAGCAACATCGAGGCAGATGAGTGACAGCATGGGAATACCTGTAACCGTAATTTTGTATGTGCGGTCAAGTTAATGTATTTTTATTGCTATTGTTATATATATATATATATATGTATGTATGTATGTATACATACATATATATATATATATGTATGTATACATACATACATACATATATATATATATATATATATATATATATATATATATGTATAATGTATGTATATATATATATATATATATTCACCATTTTTTTCTTCTGCAAATGATCTTCATAAAATAATGGAGATCAAAAGAAAAAAAAATGTAAACGTGTAGACGTATCAGTGTCGGAGTCAGTGAGGATTCTGAAGAGATTAGAAGAAGTTACCAAGACTTGTATTTGCAAGAAAATAAAAAATGCAGTCAGAAGATAGAAAGAAAAAAATGAAGAACAATAATTAAATTATCTTATTGCATGAGACACGGCCTAATGTCTTTAGCCGAGTCCAATAATATCTAATATTTTAGGATGTCATTTTGTATAGAAAGTTTAACGGCAATTAGAAATACAATTTGTTTAGGACAGCAACACAAAAATGAGTTATTTGTCAAATTTTTCCGAAATTGAAAAAAAAGAAAAAATCGAAAAGTTAAACAAATAAAGAAAGAAAATGAAAAATATAAAAAAGAAAGAAAAATGTAAAAGTAAAAATTTAAAAAAACATAAAACAAAGAAAACCAAAAATCAAAGGAAAAAGAGAAGAAAATGAATAAAGAAAGAAAAATTATAAAGAAAGAAATGAATGAAAGAAAGAAAGAAAAGCAAATGTAAATCAGAGAAAAATACGGACAAATAAAGGAAAGAAAAATAAAAGACAAAATAATATAAAAAAGAAATTTAGATGTAAAATAGAGGAAAGGATAAAGAAAAGTAAATAAAAGTAAATAAAAATAAAAAGATACAGAAATAAAAGTTTCTAACAAAAAAAGAAAAGAAAAAGATAAATACAAAGAAATAAAGAAAAGAATAAAAAAGAAATGTAAATATTTTTAAAAAAATGCCTGAAAATAGAAAGAAAAACAAAAAGATAAACAAAAGAAAAATACAAAAATATGACAAAGAAAGAAAGAAAAAAGTGAAAGAAACAGAAAAGGAAATGTAAATGATGTAAAAATAAAAAAGAGAAAAGAACGGAAGAAAAATAAAATGCAAAGGAATGTAAAACATAAGGACAACTAAAGAAAAGTAAAAGTCAAAAGATTATAAAGAAAGAAAGAAATTTAAAAGCGGAAGAAAGTAAAGTAAAAGAGAAAGAAGAATATAAAAAAGAAAAGTCTGCAAAAAATAAAAAGTAAAAGAAAAAGAGTAAAGGGGAAGAAAGAAAATAATAAAAAAGAAAGAAACGTAAAAGGTAAAGAAAGGTAAAAATGATTGAAATAAAATCAAAAAGAAAAGGAAAACGTTAAAAAACAAGAAAAAAGAAAGAAAAAAGAAAGATAACGAAAATATGAAAACAGGAAAAAGATAAAGAAAAAAGAAAGAAAAAAAGTAAACTGAAATCAATACAGCTTCGAAATACCAATATTTTCCATATTAGAACTAAAAGAAATCTTTACACCTTGCTATTCTCTGGAATGAAAAAAAATAACAATCTTGTTATGACATAAAATGCTTTGCTGAAACGGGATTTATTTCACAGTAACAAAATTATATTAAACTTAATGTATAAAAATGTTTTTCAATTATTATGGGAAAAATTGTTACAGTTTAAGGCTAATCCCTTTTGCAAGGCTTTTCATAATTGTTTGAGAATGAAACTGGAAGCCACTCTATTCTCTTTCCAAATTCACAAGAAACATTCTATGGCAATCTGCAGGATTTATGACATCTTTTATAATACATTTAAAATCTGCTCTTAACATCGCAAGAAATGGTTTGTTAATTTTAAGGCTTCCAAAATGAAATTGCTCTTTATCAGTAAGGGAAATGTATTTATATTCACTTATATCTACTAATTAATGTGATCACAAATGTCTAAGTAGGACAAGCCTAAAAAGTAATATGTTGAATTCTGTTTTTTTTATTGTCCTTTCTCCTTAATAGTTTTTCTAATATTCTCTGACGCTCACTAATCCCCTCTTCCTCTTGGGTTATTGCGTTGTTTGGGGTAAAATGATTGAATAAAAAAAAATATTATATGCCTGTTGATTCACCTTCGTATGAATGTCTTTGGGAAGAAAATGAGTGACTTATTGGATATCGGTTCGGAACGACAAATCGGGGAGCCGATTTCGAATTCCAGTTGAATTCCTTGTATTCATTTACGCACAAATACCCTTGGGAAAGGTATTAATCCGCCCCTTCCCCCAGTTATAGGTTAAATAATAGAACAGATTGGGTTCTATAATCCTGGATGGCAACCAGTCTACCGCAGAAAGCAATGGCAATCTACTGCGGGATAACCTTCTGCCCAGTCAGTCATCTCTCCTCCGAGACATGATCGCCCAAAGCGTGTATCACGTATGGCATTTAACTGACTGAATACAGTTATAACATCGTAGACTAGATTTTTTAGCCTTGGTTGGCAGCTATTGTAACAGAAGTATAATGCAAAAATAACGGGAAAGGAATAAGCTATCTTTCCCAAGACGTATTAAAAATAAGCGCCAGGCAATTGAAGCTTACATGTTTTCGCGAGAACCATCCGTTTTTGCATCTCTTGCACTGGATCTACACAATCATTAACAAACCACTGAACCAAAGGAAACCAAATTAGTTGAGGACTTTCAAAACAACAGCTAATATGGACAGCACAATTCGAAGAGAAAATAATAACGTCATAAAGATGATGACAGTCCAGACTACAAACACAAGGCAAGAATAGAAGCCCCCGTCAAAAATGGAAAGTAACACACAGGAAAATCTCAATAGAAACGAAGAAAAAAGTGCCAGACTGAGACGTGATGTCAGGTCTTCAATACGGCAGTGAATGCTGGACAATATCATCGAAAATGAGGACAAAACTGGAAGCGGCCGAAATGTGGTTCTACAGAAGCATACTACATATAAAGTGGGGGATCAGTTCCATATTAGAATCAATATATAAACTGACCCCTCACTTTTTGGTCACAGCAGTTTCTATACATTTATATTCCTGATATAAAAAATCACAAGGATGTATTCCAGAAACTGAGCGGAGTATTAAGAGAAAGGACAATTTCACTAGAAACAAAGAAAAGAGTGCTAGACTGCGACGTGATGTCAGGTCTTCAATACGGCAGTGAATGCTGGAAAATATCATCGAAAATGAGGACAAAACTGGAAGCGGCCGAAATGTGGATCTACAGAAGGATGCTACGGATATCGTGGACTGAGCATACAAGCAACGATGAGGTGTTAGAAAGAATGGTAACAAAAAGGAAATTGATGTTGAGCATCAGGAAGAGACAACTGAAGTTCCTGGGACATGCAATGAGGAAGGAGAGCCTGGAGAACCTGATACTGACTGGACAGATAGAAGGAAGGAGAGACAGAGGAAGGCAGCGGGTAACACATTTGCAGGGACTGATCAGGTGGATGACGGAACGGGGGTTGCCAGGAGCAACAGGAGCAAACATACTAAGAGCCACAAGGGATAGGGAGACGTGGAGAGCCATGATCGCCTACGTCCTGAAGGGACAGGGCACATAGAAGAAGAAGAAGAAGAATAACAGCTAACATAAAAAGAAACTATTTTATGTAAAATCCGTTTAAAAAAAAGATTCTACGTATATATTTTAACCAAGAGGTTTTATAATTTCAACCCACAGTATAATTAACTGTTAATTAGGTGGTTAAAGTTCACTCATAAGAAAAATCAAGATGGCAGTCTGTACTATTTTAAATTAGATAGCAAGTAATTAAAAATATATTTTAAAGAAAATATGTGATGAATTTCAAGTAACAATCAAGACTGTCTAAAAGTTCAGGGGGTATGGCGTTTTTTTTTTTTAAAAAAGGCAAAATGATTTTTATTAAGTTATCGTATGAGTACCATGGTCCCGATGAACCGACAGCTGAAACAATTGAATATTGTTGGGGTACATGGTATCCATGAATAGACTAAAATAGTTACGAATCAGCTCAAACTAGGAGTCACTGGTCAGGTGCATCAGCAGACCTAATCCATTATATGTGATCACACCAAAGAAAACAATGTAATCAACGGTAGCTGCTCGGAACAATATTCAAAAGTAGTGTTCGTGTACTAATTGCATTTTTACCACACATGAAAGAAATTAAAAAAATGACTCCACGGGTGACATTATAAGTTGCCGTATCTCCAGTATCCAATTAGCTATGCTAAGAGCTGAGGTTGTAGTGTTAACAATGTCACCCACATGCGTTATTAACTCTCACATCTGATAGAAGCTAAAGATCGCTGTATTAGCCAGAGGAACAGGCCAATATGCAAATTGCAAGTGGAAGATACCAAAAATCAAGTAACTAAAACAGTTTAAATATCGAGAAAGAGTTTTAACAGAAGGCAGAAAGTCCATCACCGAAATCTTAAGGTGAATTTGATTATCGAAAGTTGCCTTCAAAAAGCTAAGCAACGTATTAAGAAATAATGAAAATTTAGTTGTAAATAAATAAAAGAAACCAAACTAAGTAATATGGCTTCAGCGATATATCAGTGTATGTAGCAAACGTGGCTTTGTAAAAGCTAAGCAAAGTATTAAGAGATTTTATCATAAACAAATAGAAGAATACTGAACTGTCATGTAATATCGGCTCACCGATATGGTACTGTATGTAGCGAATATTTGACTTCCAAATGCTAAGTAAATTATTAAGATATTTCTTTATAAAGAAATAAAAGAGTACTGAACTGCTCATCGATATGGCAGGGTATGCAGAACAATCTCATCAAAGAAGAGGAAAAGACCTGAGAAATGCAGTTCTACAGAAGGATGCTGAGAATTGTATGGACTGAACATGGAAGTAACGATGAAGTTTTAGAGGAAATGGAAACAATAATTATGGTTAAACTTAACATCGGAAAGTTATTGAAAACATAAGCCTCGGGACATGGAACGTCAGAACATTGAACAACTGTGGATAGATTGAAAATGTAAAACAGGAGATGATTATACTAAAGATAACATGGATTGAACACGTGAGCAACAAGTATTTGGAGAGGATGCAAACCAAAGGGAAAATTATACTTAGCATCAAGCTGAGGTTTCTGGGACACGTAATGAGGATAAAAGGGCTTGGAGAATCTAATACTCACAGGATGAATAAAGGGAAAAAAGTGGCAGGGGAAAATAGCGCATGACATACTAAATGGACGCGATTAAGTAGATGGGGAGTGGCGCTTGAGAGAGCTACTAAGACAAAAAAAAGGTTAAACGCGACAATGGATAAGGGCAAGTGGAAGTCCATTACCGCCTACGGCTAACCAAGAAGAAGAATAAGGAAACAGTACCTGGTTAAGGTGTTACTCGCAGGACATACTGAATCCAAGATGAACAGAGGAAAGAATTGTGTAACCTACCTAATCAGTTTTTGTAAATTGGTGACAAATTGACTTAAAAGACTAGAGAGCAAACGGCCATTTGTCTGGGCATTTCCACGGCCGATCAAGATAGGATGAGGGCAATTGGGCATATCTAGTATGTGGTAAAAATGGCTATTAGCAGAAAAGATCATGCAGCTGTAGGAAGAAAGCAAATAAATAGATTAGTTGGCGAAACCAAAAAAGGAAAGTAAAAAGACAAAGAAAAAATGACGAGAAAAACGAAAAGAAAAGAAGTTGGTTGGAAAATTGTAGAGGAAGAGAATAGAGTAAGCGACAAAAAAGAAATAGACGAAGAAAAAAGGAAGAGAAAAACGAAAAGAAAAGAAGTTGGTTGTAAAATTGTAGAGGAAGAGAATAGAGTAAGCAACAAAAAAGAAATAGACGAAGAAAAAAGGAAGAGAAAAACGAAAAGAAAAGAAGTTGGTTGGAAAATTGTAGAGGAAAAGAATAGAGTAAACGACAAAAAAGAAAGAGATGAAGAAAAAAGGAAGAGAAAAAAGAAAAGAAGTTGGTTGTAAAATTGTAGAGGAAGAGAATAGTGTAAGCGACAAAAAAGAAAGAGACGAAGAAAAAAGGAAGAGAAAAACGAAAAGAAAAGAAGTTGGTTGGAATATTGTAGAGGAAAAGAATAGAGTAAACGACAAAAAAGAAAGAGATGAAGAAAAAAGGAAGAGAAAAAGAAAAGAAGTTGGTTGGAAAATTGTAGAGGAAAAGAATAGAGAAAACGACAAAAAAGAAAGAGACGAAGAAAAAACGAAGAGAAAAGCAAAAAGAAAAGAAGTTGGTTGTAAAATTGTAGAGGAAGAGAATAGAGTAAGCGACATAAAAGAAAGAGACGAAGAAAAAGGGACGAGGAAAACGAAAAGAAAAAAAAACTTATAAGGAAAAGAGAAACAGTGTTTGAATTGTATTATTTTATTTTTTTAACGGATTATCAACAATTTGAAAGTTATTTAAACCAGAATAAAGTTACTTGACAGAATATTTTGGCAATAATAATGATTTTTGATGACACAAGTTTTACTAAATAACGGAAGAAGCGATGGATTGTTACCTTTCGCAAGAGTAAATGAACAAATTTGAGAAAATATAACTGGAATTGTAACTCGGCTCTCCGATTTGCAATTTTGTGCCGTAATTCATTACACCAACCTCACATCAAAGCTTACAACACCTAGTATTCCGAGGCGGTCTCTCATGTAGGTACTGACAAGGCTCGGATTTGCTTAACTTTGGTGATGATAGGAGAAAACATGTTTCAACTGATAACGTAATCCAAAACGGAGAAAATTTATATGGTAGAGAAAAAAGGAGCAGGAGTAAAAAGAGTCAGTCAGTCAGTTAAGTGCCATACGTGATACACGCTTGGGCGATCATGTCTCGAAAGAGACATGACTGACTGGGCAGAAGATTATCCCGCAGTAGGTTGCCATTGCTTTCTGCGGTAGACTGGTTGCCGACCAAGGCTATAGAACCCAATCTGTCCTGCTATTTCACCCATAACTGGAAGGAAGAGACGGATTAATACCTTTCCCAAGGGTATTTGCGCGTAAGTGAATACTATGGATTCAACTGGAATTCGAACTCTGCTCCCCGGTTTCTCGTTCCGAGCCGATATCCACTGTACCACAACGCACAAAGAGAATGATAAAAAAAGCACAAAGAGAATGATAAAAGAGAGGGATGAGGAGGAAAAGAAAAGAAGGAGGTGAAACAACTAAAAAGGAGAAGAAAAAATACGAAAATGAACAAATCAGGAGGGAAAGAGAAGGCGATGGCTGTTAGTAAAAAAAGAGAAAGAAGGCAAACAATCACGAGAAGGGAGTAGAAGGATGAGGAAGAAAAGAAGAGAAGGAGGTGAAACAACTAAAAAGGAGGAGAAAAAATACGAAAATAAAAGAATCAGAAGGGAAAGAGAAGGCGATGGCTGTAAGGCAAAAAGAGAAAGAAGGCAAACAGCAACTAGAAACGAGTAGAAGGATGAGGATTAAGAGAAAAGGTGTAGAAGAATATGGAAAACATTATGACTCAGAGCAAAAATACTGAAGGAGGAGAAAGAAGAGAAAAAATGGATTACTTGTGTTTCTCATTAACTTTAAACGAAAACGCAAGGAATGAAATGCCTTATTTAGAAAAGAAATCTTAGTAAAGTTAAAGTTAATTAACATGTTGACATATTTCAAAGTGAGGCTTCTATCACTTTTATACTGATTTATTTCGGTTTAATGCTATGAAAAAACATGCTGTGCATTTTTTTTTTACTGATGTCAATGAGCTTTATTTCCGGTCTTCGGTGGCTTGAAAGAACGAGTTCATAAATTTTTGTGTTACACACCAGATGGAAAGTTGAATCAAAAATAGAGATTAATAAAAAACAAAGTCATTTCGGTATGGTATTTGTGCTCGTATGTGAGTGGGTTCATGTGGATTTGTGGGTAAGTACGTGGTATATTCCAGAAGTTTCTAGACTTTTAGGTCAGGTAGTTGTCCGAGATTATTCTAATTTTAGGATATAATTACTATACATATAATAAGTTGATCTGCAAACATTTTATAACACATGGAAGATGTTCCTAATGACTCCTTGAATTTACTTAAATTGTAATGTTTCCAAAATGAAACTGCCCTTCTTTAACCACTAAAATGAGGCTTTCCTACCCTCCATCAGTATGAAGCGCGATAGTCTCCTAGAAATCAATCCTCGGATTCATTACCACATCCGAACTCAACTGAAACGGTTATATCGAATCAATATCTACATCTACCGATAGGATAGTTCTGTCACTGTGTCGGACTACGAAGTTCACGTTAGAATCCATCTTGTACATAGACAAATTTTAACGAAACTTGGTTATAAGCAACCGACATTTTATCATGAATTATTTTGAACATTACTTTTACCGATACTCGTATTTAAGTAGATATTCTGTTTTTAATTAAACAGTATTTTATATATATATCTACCGGCCTGATTATTTTTACGATAAATTTTATTGCGAAAATGTGTGCTATCCAGCAGGATTCGAACCTGCGACCCCTATTTACATAGGGGAAGCTACCATTTGATCTGGTACTGTCTTAACCACTCGACCATGGATAGCCTTTTGATCAGACGAGGTTTTTATCATGCTTATATAACACAATTTTCGATCTACCGTAAACAAACTATATCTGCTCTGAAATGTATCGTAATTTCAAACAAATGTAAACATGTTACGGAAATTAACGAATTTTAACGAAACTTGGTTATAAGCAACCGACAATTTGTAATGAATTATTTTGAACATTATTTTTACCGATATTCGGTATTTATCGAATCCTGCTGGATAGCACACATTTTCGCAATAAAATTTATCGTAAAAATAATCAGACCGGTAGATATAAATATAAAATACTGTTTAATTAAAAACAGAATATCGACTTAAATACGAGTATCGGTAAAAATAATGTTCAAAATAATTCATTACATAGACAAAACTACCATTTGTCCTTGCATTAAATACTGTTGCCACTCCTGGTCCGCTGTTCTTGTTATTAATCTCGGTGTTTTCTACAAATTCAGTAATTTAATCGATCCCGACTTGGTACCTCGACTTCAGTTACTTTCTCACCGACAGAAAGTGGTTTCCCTCGGTCTTTTATACAAAACATTTTTATGGCTTCTGCTCTGATGAGCTAATCTACTTGGTGCCACGTCTACAAGAAATTTACCCGAGCTACTATATTGTCACATAGTCCCCACCCTTTTACAATCAAATCTTCCACATGTAACCATTCCATTCTACTCTAACAGTTTCTTTTCTCGCACATCCAGCCCATAGAACATTTTTTGTATATTTGCTTCCCTGATAGTTACAATCTTCCAGAATTTAAATGCAACGTCAATTGTTATCTTTTTCTTATCTTTTCTCCATCACCCCCCCGTACTTTTTTCTCTTTTGCCGCTCTCTTCTCATGTACCCCCTTCACATCAGTGTCAGTAATTCCTTGCTTGGGGTGAAGCAATTATATAAAAAGACAAAACAAAAATCTAACAAACTCCGCTTTTAACACATGACTACAGTATTTACATTATTCAGACTCTTCCTCTCATCTTTGTTGTAATTTGTACGACGTTTCGGCCATTGCACACACCGGCCTTCTTCAGGTGCTAGAAATTTTGAACTGAGTCTCTCATTGAAATAACTGGGGTTTATGAGCTTTATGCATTGCGTAGTAATGCCTCGATTGGAAGTCATGAGTTATCTCCCTTTAGCTCTGCAAGTTGTTCACCACTGCTGTAGCCTGTTTTTGAACTCTGTTGTGGAGTAGTTTTCGCATTGAAAGTTATAATCGGGCTATGTCGGTTGCTAATCAACTTAACGCACCCAAAATGTTAAGCACTTGGTAATCTTCTACTGAAAGCTGACTCCTTTGTATTCGGCTAACTACCGACTCATATCAGCTGCCTAGTCGTTCTACTGAACTCCAATAGAACTTTTATGAATTTCTCAAGAACTTATCAAGAACTTCTCCCGTTAACTTCCTGTTAACTCTTATTATTATAGGAGGGAGAGTCCATTATCTTAGGAATAGGTGTGTTTCCACATAACAAATTCACAACTCTTTGGGTCAAGTCACTGGAACTAACCAACGTGTATATCCATGAGGCCATGTGTCCTTAAGGACAAGAACAACCTGGCCCGTGGCTCTATGGCTCAAGTTACTTTATTACTTCAAGTAATGCTTTCCTCTTCTGGATTATGTATCCTTGATAAGGGAGGTATGAAATTATCTAGAGTGCAGGGAGGATGTGAGAGGTGATGAGTAATGTCGGAGGGAGAATGACACCAATCGAAATCCAAATCTAAATCCAGGGCCTTCTAATTAATTGAATTTCTCCCTTACGATTTCAATTACAATTACGATTTGGTCATTTTCAGAGTGATGGATCTACTTAACCCATAGTTGGAGTTTTTGAATTCAAAGTTACCCTTTTCTTAGGCCGGTTGCCACTGAAAGCTATAGAACTCAGTCTTTTCTGCTACTTACCCATAGCTGGGGAGAGACGTGTACAATGGTCCGCAAAACCGTATAGTAGCAACCAAATATTCTCTTTAAGATACGGTCATGTCAGGTATCTTAAGGCATTAATAAGTTGTCAGACAAGAGGTATCACTTTCTGTTTTTCCCATTTCCTTTACCATTTCTGGCCATTTATTTGTAGCAAATTAATTACTCAATCGTAATTGATACCCGTAATTGATATCTAGCCTACTCGTGAACAGTCATAAATAGTAGTCACATAGGAGTGTGGGTGGTGGACGCGGCTGGGTGAGTTGGTCCCTGCTGAAAGTACATCGCAATCATCTTCATGTTGACAATTGGACTCGAAAGTTTTGGTCGCATCCTCAAGCGGTCTTACACCAAGATGACCGATTTCCAATTACGGTTTCCCATGTCTTAAGGTAGAAGTTAACCTGGGTCAAGTTTGTTTACAACTGATTATTATTCCATGATTTGGTTACAATAAACATTATACCAACCCACAAATCTAAACGAAACTCAATCTACAGCCGACGTAACTCAAGTTAACATTTCTCAAAGACAACAGTTTGCTATTTCATTTTAACCCCAATAAATATTTTGGAAGTTTACTAATGTTTTATTTTGCCGGCATAAGAATAATTTCAGATTCACACTATAAATAAGAGAAACTGGGTGCAGTATATTACTGTTGTAGAGTTGTAGTGACGAAACTTCGCCGCAAAGTAGTAATGACTGGTTTGTGCCGGAAGTAAGATTCGAAACATAGGAGGTAGGTTAAAAAGAGTGTATTAGTATAACAAGAACAATATATACAAAGTAAGTGTTAGTAATAAGTAAATAGAATAAGTAAGTCCGAACGGTACAGTTACGCTGCTTATTGCCTGACTAGTAGCTAGCATTAACTGCGTACTAGCAGTCGTACTTAACTACGGTCTTTAACTGCCGAAAGTCACGAGGCTAACTGAGGAAGAGTCCAATTCTTCGTAGGAGGACATCATAACAATTACCCACCTTGGGTCAGTCTCAAATGAAGTGCTACGTGACTTCTCAGCTGCATCTAACATTATAATGAGAATGTTGGATCGATAGATATGCAAACAAGCATTCCGGACCGTCTTACACATCATTGAAGGATAATACAGGTTCACACATCAGATGACAGGCCTACTATAGACTGGCTGAGAGTAACTGAAGTAATATGGGTGGGATTAAAATGTAACCGAAAATTAAAATCTCGAGTTTTCATTCAATCGGTGTTTTTTAAATTATTGTCTACTATCGATGCCAAGTTAAACGATATGGTGTAATGTTCATAAGGTTTAGCCACTAATGCTATACCAGCGAGATTTACCTGGTTGATCAAGGCAAAACAATGAAATCGCTGTTTTTTGGCGTGATACTCGTTGTATGTTCATATGATGATGAAAATGATGATGATGATGATGATCCTCATCATTAGTTTCATGACGAAGTATGGTCGTAGAGTTTAAGCACAACCAAACGCCTGACCAGTTACACACATCTAGGTTGAAATCGGTTCCGTGTTTTCGGCAAGTAGAACTTTGAAAATCATACAACTGTCGGAGCTTGAGAGCTGATCTCCCTTAGACCTAGTTCCAGCAGATCAGTGGAAGACAAACTAGCAGATTACATTCAATGCCTCGAAAAGAAAATAAGTAACCTTCCACTACTGTGATGAACGGATGTTTACTAAGCAAATCCCATTGCATTGAGCGTCCATTGAGACTTGAACTCTGTTCAGACCACAAGTGGAATTTTATACACGATACATTGCCAAAGACGGAAAAATAGTTGCTTTTCTGTACCAACCCAGTATTTTCTTTTTACATTTAAAAGTAGAAAAACATAATCTTCCATTTATGGCATTCTTTTTAAAAGTCATTAAAACAAAATAACAGAAACACGATTTACGTTAATAATTACTAGCGGAACCCGTGGAATTTTCACGGAAAAATAATTATGATTTCCTGGAAAAAATTTACTTTGTCATACTACAAATGATAGTAACGTCTTCAAACATAAAGGTATTGAATAATAAAATAACGATAACACAGGGTGTAATTTTATTAAAATATCTATAAAAGTAATGTCTATAGAAGCTATTTTACTGTAATCTTATATTATAGTAAGCGGCGTATGTACAGACCATAACCAAAATACTGTACGCTATTTTGTGAGAGATTTTGAAAGAGAAAATGTTTTTTTATTACTAAAAAATCATGTCCCTGTGTCCATTGTAAACAGAAAAGACTAACTGAGTAATGGCCAAGGGTACAGAGACTAGTAATTTCGTTATTAGGTTGCGAGATACAACAACAAACCTACCTATTTTTACTATATTGTACAGCACACACACACACACACACACACACACACACACACACACACACACACACACACACAGAGGTACTGCTACAACCACCAGCTTAAACTGCTACTGATACGGTAATGCTATAGGCTCTCTCCTCCTACTCTCTCACTTTTTACTACTCTTCCTTTTGGCAAAGGTGAGAGAAAGGCTGAAGAATGTAGCGTTTAAAAAGATAGAGAGGAAAGAAAAGCTCGTATAGAGAGTAAGTGGCGTAACGGAAGGAGGAACTAAGTAACTAAATAAGGAAGGAACAAGCCAAATTATTATATGATGATTTCTAAAGAAAATGTTATGTTACCCTTCATTGCACTTATATATATATATATATATATATATATATATAGTGCTGAATTGTGATAATGTTTAGCAGTAAGGTTGTTTTTTCTGCAGTTTTATTTTAAAGAGCAGTTTTTTTGTTGTTGTAGTGTGCTCGTTATCGGGATAGAGCGTTAATAAGATTAATGCTGAGAAGATTGTCACTTTACTGAGCAAGTTCATGTCGACTTCGAAGATTTCTGAGTACATTATTATGATGTCAGTGCATGGATTCTTTTTGCTGCAGAAAGAAACATTACCAAGATTAGTGACAACAATCTAATGGTGTCCTCAGGATACTTCGAAGTGGGTATGACAAACTTCTCAGTATTAATCATATATATATAATGTAGAAAAAAATTAGATATTCTACAATTTCATGGATAATACGTATTTTGCCGCTGAACTTACTGCTCGTCAGACCCAAATGATACAACAGTTAATCTTCAAATTATTCCAGAAAATAATTACACACAGACGCTCATGTGTCCATATTGAGAATAGACATTTGTAACGGTCATCAAAAAACAATTCCTCGCGCATTAAAAAAAAAAAAACTTTAATTTCTCTGTATATTGTTCGTTCTCTTTCCCTTTCTCTCTCTTTCTTTCTCTTCTTTCCAATTATCAATTGTCTAGATTTTTCTTTTTCTTTCTCTCTTTGAGTTTTTTTTTGTTTTTGAATGAGCGAGGAATTGTTTTGTGTAGATTACCGTTACAAATGTCTATTCTCAATACGGACACGTGAGCGTCTGTGTGTAATTATTTTCTGAAATATTTTGAAGATTAACTGTTGTATCATTTGGGTCTGAAGAGCAGCAAGGTCAGCGGCGAAATACGTATTACCCATGAAATAGTAGAATATCTAAAAAATTTTCTAAATTTTATTACTCTGATAACTCTGTTAAATTAAATAAATTTAACATTGAGTTCTTTTGAGCTCGTCTCTATCGGAATTTACCTGACTAATATACCAAGTATTCTACGTTATATATATATATATATATATATATATATATATATATAGAGAGAGAGAGAGAGAGAGAGAGAGAGAGAGAGAGAGAGAGTGAGAGTGAGTGAGAGAGAGAAAAGAGGGAGAAAGAGAGATAGAAATAGAGAGAAAAATGCACTTGTGTTCATTATATTTATTTATTTGTAACAGTAATTGTATATCTATTGAAAACTTTCAGATTTTTACTCGTTTATAAGTACGTGCGAATTGGGTATTCGGATAAGCCTACGCTCCTATTCTATCTAGTTTCACCGCTGGTCTAAAAGCATTAATTGCATTTACGACTTGTAAAAATAAATATTCTTTTCAAATTCTTGCTCGAAGGAAAAGAAATGTAGAAAGTTTTTGCTTATCTGTTTAAATCTCTCGCAGTGTTATAAAAAAATTCGCCATCAAATAAGTAACAACAACAACAACAGCAAAATTCAAACTATGATAGTTGACGCATTCATTGAATGTTTTCAACTGGAAGTATTCATTAAGAATTTATGCAACGTTTTCAACTGACTTCTTTTTGTATTTATTTTTTGTCTTTATATTAGCTTTTGCAAGGGCCCCGGATATGTTTATCAAATTGGCCTTGTGCCAAACACAACCGAAGTTCCGACAATTTAAAATATCATCAGAAGTTTGAAAGAATAAAAGTGTTTATTTGTGAAATAAGTGAATTTTATTATCTGAACAGAATAACAAAATTTGTAAGAAGTGAAATTACTATGTAAATGTTCAAAATAAGAAAGTGTAGTGTCGAGTTAAAGAACTCAAGAATTCTTAGTTGTAAGTAGCAAAATGTGTGTATGCAGAGAAGGTTAATTAGTGTACTAATAAAGTCTGTACTCCTTTCCTGTTTTTATAGCCGGCGAGAAAGTGAAAATGAATGTAGAGCAACAAAGGAAAATTGTACTTATCAGACGTTAGCTTTTAGGACTCAGTTGAAGATAACTTGTTGTTGTTGTTTAGTTGACGGTGTGTGAGTGAAGACGAAGAAAAGAAAAAATAGAGTGAGGAAAAACGAGTGTATGTTCTAAAGACATATCATTTTCAGTTTAAATTTCTTTTTTACATTGTAGCAATGTCCTTATCAGATCCCTGCTTAATCGGACTGATTGATACAATTTTCTTTCTTTTTATACCGAAATACGTTTTTTACATTGGCTTGTTTATTTTTCTCTCGGTTTATTTTTCTCTCGGTTTATTTTTCTCTCGGTTTTGCAAATCACTTCCTTTCATTGGTTAGAAAATTAGTTTAATATCGGATCGCTACATTTGGCTTTGTCTTTTTCTTTTAATACGGGGGTCAATCTTTTTTGCTATTCGACAAAATTAAATTTCTCAATGGATTGTGAATTTTGCCTTGGTCTGTTTTTTTTTTCCCAAAAAAAATATTTCCATTCATTCTGATCCCATTTTGTGGGTATGAAATTCAACTTTTTGTGTGTTAATTAATTGTTGGATATTATAGGATTTGGATACTTTAAAGAATTCTGCAGTTGTTAACAGGGAAAATAAATTATATTGCAACGACAAGAAAACTGAATGCATGTTCATCAGTAAAAAGAGAGGCCCAAAATGCTAACTACGGACTGGGGAAACTAAAATTAAACAAGTACAGAAATTTAATTACCTGTGAGGTGATCTAACAGAGGAAGGTGCGACACTGAGATCTGAAGGCGAATTGGCATGACCAAGGATGCATTTCAAAAGCTGAAATACAGTAAAGTATGGATAGACAGGAAAATTTTGTTGGACACAAAGAATGGGGTCATGTAATGTGAGTCTGTCCTTCAATATGGCAGCGAATGCTGGACAATCTCATAGAAAATGAAGGCAAGACTTGAAGCTACCGAAATGTGATTCTACAGACGGATGCTGAGGATACCGTGGACCGAACATGTGAGCAAGGACGAGGTTTTAGAGAGAATTGAAACGAAAAGAGAACTGATACTTTACATCAGGAAAAGACAGCTAAAGTTTCTTGGAGATTAATGAGAAAAGAGGGCTTGGAGAATCGAATACTCACAGGACAGATAGAGGGGAAGAGAGACAGAGAAAAGCAACGCGTGAGCAAATGAATGGCAGAGCAGAGATTGTGAGGGGTATCAAGAGAAAGGGTGTTAGGTGCCAGAAGAAGTTTAATAATAATAATAATATCAGACATTTTCTTGTAAAGAAATATTTGGTATTCATTGACTGAGCATTCAGTGCTGCTGTCGTTTTTAAACTCTTCCAATTAATACATTTTTTCAAGAAAATCTTCTTTTATGTGCCGTGTCCCGTCAAGAGGAAGGCTATTATAGCCCTCCACACCTTCCTGTCTCTTGTAGCTGTTTATGTCTTGTCATTTTGTTCTCCCTCCCAAACCCTGCTCTATTGTCTATTTACTCAAACTCATAAAGCATGTTATGCGCTTTTTCCCTTTTCTTCTTTTCCTCTATTCTCTTTATTCGTATCCTATTTTCTAAGCCCTCCTTCCTTATTATATGCTTCGGATATTTCAACTGTCTCTTCCTGATATCGACTCAGAACGAGAAATCGAGGAGCCGAGTTCGAATTCAATTTGAATTTATTTTATTCAATTACGCACAAATATACTTGGGAAATGTATTAATCCGCTTCTTCCCTCCAGTTATTGGTTAAATAATAGGACAGTAATGGCAACCCACTATAGGAAAATGTTCTGCCCAGTCAGTCATGTCTATTTCGAGATATGATCGCCTAAGCGTTTATCATGTATGGCACTTAACTGACTTCCTGATGTTAACGATTTAAGTTTCTATTTTTTTTCCATGTTCTTTAAGATTTTGCCAATGCACATATGTTTGGTCCATGGCATTCACAGCATCTTTCTGTCGAACCATATTTCCGTTGACTCAAGCCTGTTCCTCATCTTTAAGCGATGGTCCAGCATCCACTGACATACAGAAGGACAGATATCACGTAAGACTTCACTAATTCTTTGTTCATTTCTAACGAAATTTTTGTCTCTTAATATTCTGCATAGCTTTTGGAATAGGTTTCTTACTTCCAGTATCTTTTATCGCTCTTTCCAGTATTGATGGGGGTTCCTTTCTAACCTTTTATTCTAAGTAGTACGAAACGTCAGCATCTTGATTATATTGTTATTTTCTCTTCTCAAGCCCAGTAGATGTTATGACTCCTTCCATTATTGATAGTGGTTTCCTTCCTAGCCTTTTATTTGAAGAAGTGTGGAATGTCATCATCTTGATTATATCATTATTTTTCTCTTCTCAAGCCTGGTAGCTGTTATCACTCATTTCATTATTGATGGGTGTTTCCTTCCTAACCTTTTATTTGAAGTAGTGTGGAATATCATTTTCTTGATTATATCATTATTTTCTCTTCTCAAGCCTTGTAGCTGTTATCACTCATTCCATTATTGATGGGTGTTTTCTTTCTAACTTTTTATTTGAAGTAGTGCAGAATGTCAACGCCTTAATTATATCATTATTTTCTCGTGTCAACGCCTTAATTATATCATTATTTTCTCTTCTCAAACCCAGTAGCTCTTATCACTCATTCCATTATTGATGTGTGCTTCCTTCCTAACCTTTTATTTGAAGTAGTGTGGAATCTCGACATCTTGACTATGTCATTGTTTTCTCTTCTCAAGCTCAGTAGCTGTCATTACTCATTCCATTATTGATGGGTGTTTCTTTCTTAATCTTTTCTTTTAATTATTGTGGAATGTCAACATATTGATTATATCATTATTTTATTTTTGTTTTGTCTATATTTCTGAGATGAGGTAGTCATTACAGTATTTACTTCATTCAGACGGTTGTCCTTATCTTTGTGGCATTTGTACGACGTTTCGGTCATTTTACAATCCGGCCTTCTTCAGGAGTTAAGAATTTCGAGTCTAACCCTGTATTGCAATTACTGGGGTATATGATCTTCATTTCTTGCATAGTATCAGGGTACAGCAGTGGTGAACAATCAAAAAAGTGTGGGATTTTAGTGTATTTTAAAAGAATGCTCGGTTATAGTGAGAAGGTTGATTTAGTCAGATTTTGATAAAAAATTTGTCTTTTTAGAAAACTCAAGATGTCTTCTTGATTTGTATTTTTGAAAAGATCATTTACAATGAAAACAGAAGATTTACTTCGTTTTGTTTTACTACATATCATCCTCAATGGATCATTTAATTCTGACAAGATTTTTACAATCGATTCTTATGGAATAGAATATAAATTCTTTGCAAGAAATTAGTTTATAGATCAGGTAACATTAAAGTATTTTTGCAAAAATGGTTTTCTCAAGAGTCAGATTATTACTGTTATATATATTTTTTCGTCAAATATATATTGGTATTAGTACTTGTTGCTTAAAAATGTATTCGTGATAATTTTCACAATAAAAAAAAATCTATTTTTATACTTTCATAGAGTTTTGACCACAGTTTGGGGGTTAGCTATTTTCCTATAGCTGGAACCCTAAGCGGTGCTATCTCTCTGGGTCAAGTAAGAGGTGGTTCCATGCTCTTTAGAACATTCCCAATAAAAGGATTTACTGCCGGATGCAGTTTATCGTCTAACTCAGGACGCATTATCTGGTGTATTTGAAGTATTAATATTTAATAAAGCTATCTCATAAATTTCTATGTATTCAGAGTAGCTGACATCACTGTTTTATTCAAATTCCAGATCATAGTATTTGTTTTGGGATGGTTAATCTGCAGTTCCGATTCTAGGAACATTTGTAGATGATGTTTTTTTCCGTACAAGATCAGTTGTGTCTCAACTATAAATACCCGTAGTCAAAATAGCAATAAGTAACCAAAAGTATTTAAAATATTTATTAGCATTTCTAACAAAGTAATTATTACGTTCAAATTTAAAGACCTACTGATTTTCTTCTTTAATCACCTTAGAGAAACTTTCTTGCTTAATATCAGAATGAATATTGCTAATCTCCTAAATAGCAACACATTTCGCCTCTTTGACCATACTCTTTCAGATAATCTCAAGCGGAATGACTGCATCGAATCCATAGCTGCTTATACTACGAAAAAGATTGGTTCAATCTGTCGGTCCATGAAAATTTTCTAGTCAGTATCCATTTTGTGCATTCGTCCGTGCATTGAATATCCGGCCAAGTGATCTTGGTATTCATTTTCAGGTTTCCGATAAAATCCAAAGCGGGGTCTGGAATATAGCTAATCGATCCAGATTTAGCAGCTCGCCTTCAATCACTTTCTCACCGACGTGATGTGGCGACTTTCTAACTTTTTTGCAAGTATTTTCATGGCAATTGCTCTGACATGCTTTCTTCCATGGTTCACCGGCCACATGTATTTTTCGTGACACTAGATTGGCACTGAAATCCCACGTTTTAACCGTCAAATCGTTAGATAAAACGGCTTTTTCTACTCCAACACTTTCTTTTCTTGCATTTACCTTTTGTGGAACTAACTTCCATTTGCATGCTTCCCTGATAAATACAATCTCTAAAGGTCTAAATGCAGCGTGAGTTGTCCTCTTCTCTCTATGGTCACTACGTATATATGAGATTTACTAAATAAACACTGAAAATATATTTGGAAATGAGTCTAGATGACACGTATACGGTAATTTTATGGCAATAGTAACATAATACGTTACTTTTTAACAAGTTATACTGTCAGTTGGAATGTATAAAATGAGAACAATCTTCAAGAAAATTGTGCTTCTCAAATACATTGATTGTTATCACTCTTTCCAGTACTGATAGATTATTTTGCTATTTTCCAGCATTGCTGGAGGATTTTTTGCTCTTTTTCAGTACTGATAGATGATTTTGCTCTTTTACCAGTATTGATGGAGAATTTTTTGCTCTTTTCTTGAATTGATGGAAGATTTTGCTCTTTTCCTGTATTGATAAAAGATTTTGCTCTTTTGCAGTATTGAAGGAGGATTTTTCTAAACGGTGGGGAGGATCGACATCTTGAGAATTCCATTATTTCCTCATTCATTTACATGTGATATTCATGTTCAATTCCTGTTGCTTAAGTAATTTATTTTCTCTTTACCTTGCACAAATTTTTATGCTTCTGTAGTGCCAGGCGACGAGGTTCGAAGAAATCTGATGGTCACCAAGACCTACAGGCTTCACTCGGTCAAACCCATTTTAATCATTAGAAATTAGAGAAGGCGGTCGTATACAGACTGCTGCAATACATTTTGAAAAATTCATATAAATGAAAGCATCGCTATGGCAGTCTACCTCTTCTTCTTCTATGAGCCCTGTCCCTTCAGGAAGTAGGCGATCATGGCCATCCACGTTTCCCAGTTCCTGGTGGCTCTGAGCATGCCTTCTCCTGTTACACCATGCAATCCTCGTTCCGTCATCTACCTGATTAGGTCCTTCAAATATGTTATCCGTTGCTTTCCTCTGTCTCTTTTCCCCTCTATCTGGCCTGTTAGTATCAGGTTCAAGCCCTCTTTTCTCATTGCATGTGCCAGGAACTTCAGCTGTCTTTTCCTTTTTGTTTCCATAATTTCCAAAATCTCATCATTGCTCACATGCTCGGCCCATGATATTCGTTGCCTCATTCTGTAGAACCACATTTTAGTTGCTCCAAGTTTTTCCTTCATCTTTGATGGTATTGTCCAGCATTCAATACCATATTGAAAAACTGACATCACATAGCAATCCAGTACTCTTTTCTAGCGAAATTGTCCTGTTTCTTAATACCTTAATCAACTTCTGGAATGCTTCCTTCGCCATGCCAATTCGCCTTCGGATCTCTGTGTCGCACTTTCCGTTGTCTGTTATAACACTTCCCAGGTATTTAAATTTTCGTACCTGCTTGATTCTAGTATCCCCGACCTGTATTTGGCATATTTTTTCAGATGACCATGCATTCGGTTTTCGTGTAGTTTATTTCTAGTCCTTTCTTGTTACTTTCTTCGGCTACCTTCTGTAAATAATTTAGAATAGAAAAAGATGTGTAGAGAATTCCCGGAGAGGAAAGGATAAGCTTATAAGCAAGGTTCTGATATTGTCATCGAAAGAAGGGCACACGATTACTGATCGCCTATTCAAAAAATAGATTTTGTAAATTTATCTAGACAGAGCGCGCCAAAGTTAAAGACCAACCAGATGCGTTGAATAATCATCAAGAATAGAGAGAAAGAGTCATTATGATGATTATATAAATGCTTTGTCTAACAAATAAGGCTTGTTTTTTCCTAATTCATTATACGCTTGTACACAATAAAGTAAATAAAGTAATGAAAAAGACAAAAATTACCACCTGAATACAGTGATGAGTATTTTTGGCAGGAAAGTTTGACGGATTAATGAGGCAAATTTCAAAGACCATTTCCTTTCCAATCCAATAAGCACTACTCATATATTTCTATATTAATGAATTCTTAAAAAGTTCAATAGCTTAGTTCAAATGTAATTTTATGCTAACTTGTACGTGAGATATTCAATAAATTCTTCTCTTTGACATAATTTATTTCATCCTGTGTTTATGAGATATCTAATAAACAGTACTCTTTAGATGAAATAGTTTTTATACTGATGTGTTAATGAGACATTTAACAAACACTACTATTTAGATTCAACGTACTTTTATAAACACATGTGTTCATTAGACATTATACGATATCCAATAAACACAACCCTTTAGAATCAATGTGTTTTTATAAACACACGTGTTCATAAGACATTCAATAAACACCACTTATTAGATTAAATATATGTTTATCTTAATGAATTCTTAAGAATTTCAATAACCACAAAGCTTTAGATCAAATGTGCTTTTATACTGAAATATCATTTATTCAATAAACACTAATCTTTAGATACAAATTGTTTTATACTAATGTTTATGACATATGTAATATACACTATTATTTAGATCCAATGTGTTTTTATAGAAACGTATTTATCAGATATTCAATAAACGCTACTCATTAGAATAAATACATATATTATATTAATGAATTCCTAAGAATTTCAATAAACAATGTATTTTTAAAATAATGGGTTCCTGATACATTTAATATTCATTACTCATTAGATCGTATGCCTTGTTATAATATCAAAAGTCCCACGATGTGCAATAGATAAGCTTAGAATTTGAAGCGAAAGCGTCGTGAGCCACCATACCAACAGCAGGCGAAGTTAATCATGAACAAATAATTCGACGCCGTTAAATTACAAAAAGAAACCCAATCAAATCCTCATTTTCCTTTTGGCTTTTATTTTTTATTACTTTCATCATTTGAAAGATTCGACTGACATAAACGAACTTTTGACTGATTATTCCAATCAACCTCAAACCGAAAACAAACGCCCCATACAGCGTCCAAGTTTTTTCCGAAATCGTATTTGGTTCTGGTTTTATTGAGAAAAATCTTGAGAGATCATTAATTCAGGACTATCATTGATTTTTATCAGTGCTTGATTTTAAACGGCTTTGTATTTGAACTTAGAAGTAAAGATCATTTTTATTTTGCGACCATTTCTTGATTTCGTGTCCGAATCAACGTTGATGTAATTTGGTAGTGTCACTATTATTGGCGGGCAAATTGGAATAAGCGAACACTGGCCGATTCAAATTCTGGCTTGGCCATTTGTGTTTCATTTTTTACAAAAAATTGTCCTGTGAAACGTTTTAATCTCTCTCTCTCTCTCTCCTCTGATGGAGTAGAATTTGCGTTTACAATTTATTGGTTTCACAGTAAAAGGGTGGGACTTAGTTTCTGAACTTGTGGCTCGAGTAAATTCATGTATGGAGGTATCAGTGAGTTAAGTTTATTTGAGCAGAAGCAATGAAAGTATTTGTAGAAGAAACACAGGGAAATCATATTGCACCGGTGAGTAAGTGACTCTATCTGAGCTGCAAAGGATCTCACGTTCTTTTTTCGTCAACTCCACACTCATCAGTATACTCGTACCTGTTTCCAGTTTACCCTACTATTTTACTATTTTTATTCTATAACGTAGAGGAGAGAGAGAGAGAGAAAGAGAGAGAGAGAGAGAGAGAGAGAGAGAGAGAGAGAGAGACTTTGAAATCAATAAATGATCTCGAAATTCTACCCTATTTTAAATATAACTAGAGGGCGGAAAAGGACCCTTAAGAGAGTCGTAATAGGCCATGCCCTGAAAGGATATAATATAACGTAACATAACATTTGGTATTTGTCTTTACTTCTGTGAGGTAGTATTTACATTATATACATTGTTTAGACTGTTGTTCTCATCTTTATTTCCATGTTTACGACGTTTCGGTCGTTCTACGATCCGACCTACTTCAGGTGCTAGAAATTTCGAACGAACTCTTTATTTCAATCACTGAGGTATATAATTCTCATTCCATGTCCTCAAGCACACATGACCCAGAGAATATAGGCGTTGGCTAGCTCCAGCAGTGGTGAACAAATAACAAAGAGTTAAGTTAAAATGAGATAACTACGGGAAGTGACATCCCACAACGAATAAGATCGATAAAACACGAATCATCGAAATAAAAGGTTCGGTTTCAAATTCCTAGCAACTGAAGAGGGCTGGAGAGTACAACTGTCGAAACGTCGTAAACGTAGCAATAAAGATGAGGATAACAGTCCGAACAATGTAAGTAATATTATATAACATAAAATTAAAAACATGAAAACTGGTACCTGGGTTAGCGTAAGATTTACAATCAGGAGAACTCTTTTCACAGATGAAGAAAAGAGTTGTGGTAAGATATTTGTGATTCTTCAAAGAGATGCTGATAATATCATGGCCTGAACATATGAACAACGACAAAGCTTTAAAAAAATTGAAAACAAAACGACACTTATACTTAACATCAGAAAGAGACAATTGTAATATTACATAATAATTTAAAAGGACTTGGAAAATGTGATATTCACAGAGGAAAGCAACGCATAAGTAACCTGACGAGTAAATGGATGGCAGAATAAAGTTTAGGTTCCCCAGTAAAAATGTGTTTTGGCCGAAATTTTAAGGGCGAAAATAGAGAATTGAAATTCTTAAAGTACTTAATGAGGAAAGAGGGATTAGACAATAGACCATGGCCATACACTTTCGGCGGACCTCAAATGGAATGACTATATCGAATCCATTGCCAAATCTGCTGCTATGAAAGTCGGTTCTCTGTGCAGGGCCAGGAAGTTTTTCTCACCTGAATCTATTCTGCACATATACAAATCTACCATCCGCCCGTGTATTGAATATTGCTGCCATATCTGGTCGGGTGCCCCTGCTGCTCTCCTTGGGCTTCTTGACAAAATACAAAGGAGGATCTGTAACGTGGTTGATACTGACTTGGCAGACCGGCTGCAACCACTCTCTCACCGGCGTAATGTGGCTTCCCTGTGCCTTTTCTACAAGTACTTTCATGGCTTCTGCTCCGATGAGCTTAGATCACTGGTGCCGCCTAAGCACGAATTTACACGAGATACTAGATTAGCAACTAGGTCCCACCCTTTTACAGTTAAACAGATAAGATGTAACCGTAAATTCTATTCCAACAGCTTTTCTCGCGCTTCCCGCCTGTGGAACTCCCTTCCACAAGTCTGCTTTCCCAACCCTCATTCTCGGTATCCTTACCCGCCTATCACCCACCCTCTGACATTTCCTATATTTAATCATGCTTTTTCCACTCTATGTAGCCCCCTGCGCAGTAGTGGCAGTGAAATGCTCGGGGTGAAACGCTTATAAAAAAAAATGTTACTCCCAGGAGAGTTTGAAGACAAGAGTGACAGAGTAATTTAGCGCATAGCCTACCTAACAATTTTGTAATTGCAGAATTGAATTTGAGAGAAGTAAAAAAACAGATAGATTTGACTAAGAGCAGAAAAGGACAAGAAAATGTGGAGAGCCATGATCGTTAACGTATGGAAAGGATATGACACATATGAAAAAACAAAACAAAACAAAAAAAAACAAATCAAAAGACGACGCTAAAAATGCTTCTTGCTTAGAATTGAAGTCAGTGAGTATTTCTTAAGAGGTTTCTGCCAACCACTGTTATCAGTCCGTGCAATACTTATAAAACACTTTGCTGATCATGTCTCTTTCCCTTCATGACTGAATAGGCCGAAAATTTTCCCGTAGTATGTTGCCATTTTTTTCTGGTTATTAACAGAAGATGTAGAACTCCAATCTCTCCTGCTGTTAAACCAATATCTCGAGGGAAAAGAGATGGGTTTATACATTTCTCAAAGGTATTTGTGGGTAAGTGAACAAACCGAATACAACTGGAATTCGAACTCAGCTCTCCGATTTCCCATTCAAAGCCTATATCCATTATACCATAACACACATCTTCTTATAGCATAATAGATTGTACGGTACCTATTATTGAAATTCAACTCTTTGAGTCTGCAAAGCTCTACCGCATCACATAACGTTCCTGCACCTGAAAAATTCAGTTAAGTGCCATACATGATACACACTTGGGTGATCATGTCTTGAAAGAGACATAAACTGACTGGGCAGAAGATTATCCCGCAGTAGGTTGACATTGCTTTCTGTGGTAGACTGGTTGCCGACCAAGGCTATAGAACCCAATCTGTCCTGTTATTTGACTCATAGGTAGAAGGGGAAGATATGTATTATATTATTAAGTAGTAAATAGTGGGGGATCAGTTTATTATTTCATAACAATATAAAACTGATCCCTCACTTTATGACCAGCATCAGCCTTAATCATGATTCCAACTATTATATTCAGTCAGTCAGTTAACTGCCATACGTGATACACGCTTGGGCGATCATTTCTCGAAAGAGACATAAACTGACTGGGCAGAAGATTATCCCGCAGTAGCTTGACATTGCTTTCTGTGGTAGACTGGTTGCTGACCAAGGCTACAGAACCCAATCTGTCCTGTTATTTAACCCATAACTGGAGAGAAGAGACGGATTAATACCTTTCCGAAAGGTATTTGCGCGTAAGTGAAGACAATGAATTCAGCTGAAACTCGAACTCGGCTCCCCGATTCCTTGTTCCGAGCCGATATCTAATGCACCACAACGCCCATCGTGAAGAACTAAGTTAACAAATTATTAAGATTCCGATGAAATCTGAGTATGGTTTTAAAATTTTTATGGAAATCCGGGATTTCTACCGGTTGACAATTGATGTTGCTTTTGTTCAGACGCTTCCTTGGGGGTTATTATCTAATCTAGCTGTGTTAAAGGGACATCATTAGTCTTATCATTTGAAATCAATGCTGGATGACAGCCCAAATCCCTGCGTTTAAACCGTATGGAAGAATCAACGGAGGATAAATGTCTTACAGACAAAGAAGAATGGAAACAAAGAAAAACGTAAGATAAAAAGAAACGATTGAATTGAATAAAAAAGAAATAGGATAAAGAATAGAAAAAAATGTCCGTGTAAATAAAATTAGAAAAATGTACAAAAAACCCGGAAAATATACAGAGAAAAGAAAACAAGAAACGACCGAGAAAACCTCACCATGATAAAAGAGACAGAAGAAAATACAAGAAAGATGAGGTAGAGAAACAGAACAAAAATGCCAGTAAAAAATCATCAGTCAGTTAAATGCTATATGTGATACACGCTTGGGCGATCATGTCTCGAAGGAGACATGAATGAGTGGGCAGAAGATTATCCCGCAGTAGGTTGCCATTGCTTTTTGCGGTAGACTGGTTGCCGACCAAGGCTACAGAACCCAATCTGTCCTATTATTTAACCCATAACTGGAGAGAAGAGATTGATTAATACCTTTCCCAAGGGTGTTTGTGCGTAAGCTAATGCAAGGGATTCGGCTGGAATTCGAACTCGGCATCCCGATTTCTCGTTCCAAGCCGATATCCACTGCACCACGACGCACATCCTCCAGTAACAATAGGCAAATAATAAGATATACGTATGCTAAACCAGGTCTATGGCTATATCGTTTTGAATACACCGGTTCTCATCCGATCACCGAAGTTAACCAAAACAAAGCCAGGTCAGTACTTAGATGGGTGACCATTTGGGAATACCAAGTTCTGTAAACGTAAAGACTAAGAATGGTCCACCGGTCCTTTGGGGTTTGGCGAGGAGCTAAAAACCCTGCTCCTTAAAAACGGTTTGTTACGGAAACAGTAACAATGGTTACTGCTCTGCACACCATTGGGTGTAAAAGGGGTGAGATGAAGATGATGCAAAAACAGAAAAGGATATTATAAAGAGTTGATTTTCTAATCGCAACTTACATGTGGCACAAAGCCAAAAGTATAGGGCACCCAGTGAGGATCGACTTCACTACTCAATTGTAATAAGTTCGAGCGAGTCAAGCTTGCTGAACATTACACCACGTCGAGCTACTCTAAATGATTTTCTAAGGGTAAGTTAGATATTTGCACAAGACCGAAAGTATGGGACACCCAGTGAGGATCGTACACACTACTCAGTTGTAACAGATTCTAGCGAGACAAGCATGAGAGGGAAAACAGACAGAGAAAGAAAAGATAGTGAAATAGAAAAGCTGACAGTGAAAATGACAGAGAACATAACGGACATGTGAAAACGAGAGAGAAGGAGGGGGATAGATAAAAGACAGAAAAAAACAAGGTAAGACAAACAGAAATAGACAGAGAAAAAGAAAAAAAACAGTTAAATAAAAAACAGTTAAAAAAAAATGAATCGGAAATCGAAAACAAAATATAAACAAAAGACAAGAGAGACATAATGATTAACAAAGTCAGTAAAAAACAAAAAGAAAACAGAGATTAAAAAATGCAAATCGACTTAGAAACAAGGAAAAAAATTGACAGAAAAATTTCCAGCGAGCAATACAAAGCAAATGAGATAAGAATTACGAAGTTTCAGTTTTGTCGAAAGGAATGATCAAAATCTATAAGTATCGAATTCCTATGTGTAATTAGGTAACAATCAAAGAAAATCCCATTTGAGAGGGATGTTTTTCGATGTCATGTCCCATCAGGACGTCGGCAACCATGACTCTGCACAACATCGTATCCCTTTTACCTCTAAGCAATGTTTATAACCAGACCACCCTTCTCAACCTATATTCGGCAGGTAGGTTGTTTGGTTACGCTCTATTTATCACTGGTAACCTTCTGGTTTTCTATATGTTTATCCCGCAAGCAAACTCTCTTCATAACCCGTTCCTAAAATTTTGACTTTTTTTGTTCTAATTTAAAATCCTCTTCATGATATTTTCAGAATTATTTTAGTAGAACCATATCAATGCTTCTTAAAGTCTCATCTTCAGTGAGGAAAATTTTCTAACAATCGCTACCATATAGGAAGACTGATAACATTTCAGAATTCATGATTTAAAAAAAAATAATCTTCTTTTATCCGTTCTTGAGATTTTCCAGGGTATCTTTTGCGATTTCAATGCGTCTTCGGATTTTAAGCCATATTCTCCAACTTAAGCTGTAATGGTTTTCACACATTTTAAATTTCTGCACTTGTCAAACTCTGACGTCACCATTGCCATTTATTTCTCGACTACGTATTCTGTGCTTCCTTCTCGTTTTTTTAATAATTCAGTCTGTCAGTTAAGTGCTATACGTTATATATGCTTGGCCGATCATGTCTTTTTCGATCCATCACTAACTTGGCAGAAGGTTGCCGTTTTTTCTGCTATAAAGTGGTTGCCAACGAAAGTTACAGAACCCAATCTGTCCTGCTATTTAATCCATAGCTTGATAGAGAAGAGATGGATTAATACCTTTCCGAGGGATATTTGCGAGTAATGGAATACAACGAATTCAACAGGAATTCGAACTTGGCTCTCCTATTTCTCCTTCCGTGCAGATATTCACTGCACCTCAGACTTGGCTATAAGGTTCTCTGGTTTTTCTTTCAGTGGCGGCCACTAACATAATGTCATCTGTGTCATTACGAGTGTAATAGTTGTGTTCATGGTAGAATTTCTGTTAGGATTGCTTTACCTGTAAAGTTTAAATAAAACGGATAAAAAGATGTTTTGTCTTAGGATCCTTTCTATTCTTGACTACTTAAACAATTCTCTCCTTATTGGAGTAATTTGTTTTCGATAAATATTCCAAATTATTCAAATAAATCAAGTTTTTTAGCAGTTAAAATTCGAGAATATTAAGTATAAAGAACGAAAGGTAAAAATTTGGAGAGAGATAGAGAGAGACATATATATATATATGCAGACAGATCTGTTTTGCTGTATCACAGCTCATTAGTACGATTAGACATTCGATTGGTTAACCCAGGATTGAAAACCGACAGAATTGGCGTCAGTCGGCGATTCTACCTCTGAGCTATGGGCGCTCAGTAGAAGGAGGCAGACATTTAGCTTGTGATGTATCATACGCCAGTAGCTAGCTGGCTCTAATTCATTACTGAATGAGCGATGCGTAGATGCTAGAGTAGCTACTGTTTTTAAAAGTCTACCATTCTTCCAGAGTGCTCAATCAGGGTGTGAGTGCGTATTGTAATTTTGTTATTACAATGGTTTATAAAAGCATTATAATAATGCCTTTATAAACCATTGTAATAAAAGAAATTACAATATTATGATCTACTTTGTATTGAGCACGCTTTATAAAAGTAAATACATAAACAGTGGCTTTTACTCTATTTGTTCTTGCACTTCCTTATAATATATATATATATGATACGCTAAAAGTCTGCCACCTTCTACTGAGCGCCCATAGCCCAGAGGTAGAATCGCCGACTGATGCCAATTCGGTCGGGTTTCAGTCTTGGGTTAAAAGCAATCGGAGTCTAACCGTACTGATGAGCTGTGATACAGCAACACATATCTGTCTGCGGATATATATATATATATATATATATGTGTGTGTATGTATGTATATGGTTAAGTTGTCTTTTTTAATTATCTTATTGACGACCATATTAGGCTTTTTTCTTTAAACATGGCCAATAGCAACAACAAACACACAAAAAGCAAACAATAACAATAATATTTTTCTAAAAAAAAACAAATGTATAGCAGTTATAAACGGGACGAATCTTCACTTCGAAGCATCATCCGAAAATGCACAAATCCTGTTGACATAAACAACAAAACATAACCTGATTATCTATCAGACAAAATTGAAAATTCCTAACCTCAGCATCAAAAACAACAATTCACCTTCAAGTAAAATGGAATATGAAAAAGCGAAAGAAATTCAGAAAAGAGAAAGCAAACGCGAAATAGTTATTCTGACGATGGCGATAACGGCTCTTCACAGTTTCCTTATTAACTTGCAATGAATTGTTCGCAAATATAGTGTAATGTTCACTCTTTTATGGCAGTGATAGCTGGACAATCTCTTGTAGATGAAAAACAGACTCGAAACATTGAAAATGCAGTTCTACAGAAGGATGCTTAGGTTATCATGGACACAAAATATGAGCAACGATGAAGTTTTGGAAAAAATGGAAACAAAAAGAAACTTATAAGAAACAGCACAGAAAATAGGGCACATACTGAGGAAAGAGGGCTTGTAAAATATGATACTCCCAGGACAGACTGAAGACAATAGGGACAGAAGAAAGCGTTCTAGAAATGTCAGTTGTCACTTTCTACTTATAAGTAGAATTAGTTTTTGTTTCCATTTTCTTTCAAAAATCCTTACTTGGAGATACAGTATGATATTGTATATATTCTATATTCATTGGGTTTAATCTAGGAATGATTGATAAAAACGTCCACTCTCCAAATGTAGAGACAAATCGTACAGACGCATGCTGTGATTTATTTCTAGCCAACAAGATAGACCCAGCCTCGGTTTCATCCCTCATAATTTTCTTCTGTCCTGTCTTGAACTCAGAACGCCGCAACTATTGTCTTTATTTCTGAGATGAGGTAGTATTTACAGTATTTGCGTTATTCGGACTATTGTCCTCATCTTTTTTACCATTTATACAATGTTTCGGCCGTTGTGCACTCCAAGCACTTGAAGAAGACCGGAACGTACAACGGCCGAAACGTCGTACAAATGTGTTATGGGGAAACACACCTATTCCTCAGATAAGGGACTCTCCCTATATTAATGAGTTAACAGGTAGTTACCGGGAGAATTTATTAGGAGTTCTTCGGAAGTTCATAAGAGTTCCGATTATTAAGGAGTCAGTTTACAGTGGAAGATTACCAAATTCCTAACATTTTGGGTGCATTAATTCGATTAGCAACCGACATAGCACGATTATAGCCTTCAGTACGAAAACTACTCCACAACAATATGGCAACAAAGATGAGAATAATAGTCCGAATAATGTAAATACGACACCATTCTTACTTAGTAAAATTTTACATTATTATTGTTGTTTTGTCTACTTTTGTCTCCATATATATATATATATATATATATATATATATATATATATATATATAGTCATCCGCAGATAGATCTGTTTCACTGTTTCACAGTAAGGTTAGACATCCGATTGCTTTTAGGATTGAAACCTGGCCGAATTGACATCAATCGGCGATTCTACCTCTGAGCTAAGGGCGCTCGGTAGAATAAGGCAGATTTTCAGCGTGTTAAGTACAATGTACACACGCAAGTAGCTGAGATTGTTCTAATTCATTATTGGATGAACGATACGTAGATGCTAGAGTAGGTACTGTTTTTTTTAAGTCTACCATTCTTCCAGAGTGCTCAATCAGGGTGTGAGAGCATAAATAGTCATCACCAGACAGATCAGTTTCGCTGTATCACAGCTTATCTGCACGGCTAGACATCCGATTGATTTTAGCCAGGATTGAAACCCGACCGAATTGACGACAATCATATATATATATATATTCTTTGTTTAGTGTCATTTTTCTTTTCTTTTCTTTTTTTTTTTTTGTTATTGCTTATTGGAAAGTTTGTAAATACTGTGTGTTCGGCATTTCTGCTAATTGTCAGTTATTTCAGTCAATTATTTGTCATACGTCATATACACTTTCGAGACATGAGTGACTAGGAAAATATTTTCCCGCAGTAGGTGGCCATTTCTTACTGCGATAGACTGGTTGGCAACCAAGGCTATAGAACCTAATCTGTATTGCTATTTAACCCATAGATGGATGAAGAAAAGATGGACTAATATCTTTGCAAGGGTATTATGTGCAAGTGAATGAAACGAATTCGACTAGAATTCCAACTCGGCTCTACTAATTCTCATTCCGAGCCGATATCATGGACATCACATACGATGCGGCTATCCATTATCGAACCTAAACCATGCCCCTCCATCCACTTAAACTTGCTGGATTAACTTTCAGCCCTCTTGTTTCCAGTTTTTCCCGTTAGTATCAAATTTTCCAAGCCTTATTTCCTCGTTATGTACCCTAGTAATTTTAACTGTCACTTCTTGATGTTAATTATAAGTATCCCTTTCATCCATCAATTCTCATCATCCTTCTGTTGAACCGTATTTCTGATGCTTCATCTTTGAGGACTTGTCTCGCATTCACTACCATATATGATATCATGTGACAGCTTAGTAATCTTTTGGTTGTTTCCAACGTTTTCTTTTTTGTTTCTTCATATTTGCTTAGGTTATGGAAGGTATCTTTCGATATCCAAACAGGTCATAGGATATCAGTGTTGCAATTAACTTCCTTTGTTAAATCTCTTTCCAGATATTTCAATTATTGTACTTGCTTAATTTTGGTATCTCTGATTAGTAATTTTGGCTCTTCCTTTTGCTTTGAATGTCCGTTGTAGTGCAGCGGATACCGGCTCGAAACGAGAAATCGGGGAGCCGAGTTCGAATTCCAGTTGAATATCTTGCATTCACTTACGCACAAATACCCTTTGGAAAGGTATTAATCCGGCTCTTACCTCCAGTTATGGGTTAAATAACAGGACAGATTAGGTTGTATAGCCTTGGCTAGCAACCAGTCTAACACAGAATGTATTAGCAACCTACTGTTGCATAATCTTCTGCCCAGTCAGTCATGTCTTTTTCGTGACATGATTTCCCAAGCGTGTATCACGTATGGCATTTAACTGAATGACATTTGCTAACAATCAAGCATTTAAAACTTCTTGCAATTTATAAAGTACGTATCAGTACAAAAATTTTGCTTCTAAGGATATTTTTCTATTTCATTTCAGAAAATTTTAAATAAATTTTCTTTGCAACCAGATATTTTACTTATCTTCTGAAAGTCATCTTTCTCTGTTTTTTGCTATTTCGTATTCTATTGTCATACTTACCGTTGTAAATAAAATAGTTTTATGACTAGTGCTCTGACGAGTTTCATTCCCTGGTACCCAACTACACGTATTTACGCGTGCTACTAAATTGGCATCCTTTTACAGTCGAAATAGTTCAATGTTACCGCCCATAAACTCTGACATTTTTATTTTCGCACAACCCCTTCTGTTTGGTTGCTTCCCTGACAGCAACAATCTCCAAATGTTTAAATGCAACGGCAATCTTCTATCTCATTGATTCCCATACTTCTCTTATCTTTTCTTCGACATCACTGCACCTTGTTTTTTCTCTCACTCTGTACCCTCTTTAGGATATGCGTTGTGGTGCAGTGGAAATCAACTCGAAACAAGAAATTGGAGAGCCGATTTTGAATTCCAGTTTAATTCGTTGCATTCATTTACGCGCAAATACCCATAGGAAATGTTTTAATCCGTCTCTTGTGGGTTCTATAGTCTTGGTTGGCAACCAGTTTACCGCAAAAAGAAATGGCAACCAACAGCAGGAAAACTTATGTTCAGTCAGTCATGTCTATTTTGAGACATGATCACCCAACAGTGAATCACGCAGAAATTATATTGTTTCTCTTACTGACAACCGTGCACTGAGAAGAAGCACACATCTCTTTAACTACAAGTCACGTCTTCTTTGAGGACATTGTCCAATAACTTTTTAAAAAATCTTTTGAAAATTTCTGTTCTTTATTTATTTAGTCCGATTTTTGTAAATGGGCCTGATCAAGGATTTTTTCAGCACCGATGTACAAAAAGGTAACATAAAAGTCTTTGTTTTTTTTTATCGTATCACTCCGAGCAAGGTGGTAACGCCCCTGATGTGCAGGGGGCTACATAAGAGTAAAAAGATTAGGTACAAGAGAGTGAAGAGAAAGACGAACCAATTAGAAAGGAGCAAGAGAAGGATGGGAATACAGGTGTGATGACAGTTGCAAAGGTAGAGAGAAAGGAAAGTATATACAGGGTGGTAAAGAAAGAACTAGAGTCAAGTGGTTAAGAGATGAGTATTGACATTGCATTTAAATTCCTGGAGGTTGTAGCCGCCAGGAAAGCAAGAATATGGAAGCAAGTTCCACAGGCGAGAAGTGCGAGAAAAGAAGCTGAAGGAGTAGAATTGTCGTCTGCATTTTGTTAATCTAACTGTGAATGGGTGGGACCCAGTTGCCAATCTGGTGGCAGGAGTAAACACCTGTTGTAGAGGCACCAGTGCCTTAAGTTCGTTGAAGCAGAAGCCATGAAAGTATTTACAGAACATACAAAGAGATCTTTAAAAGTTGAAACAAATATAGGTCCCTCCATTAAATTGCCAAAAATACAACATAAATAAAATGAATAAAAAGTCCCCAAACTTATTAAAAACGAACTTTTTCCATCAAAATCATTATATTATTATTAAGAGGAAAGATCAGAGTAATTTTGACTTATTTAAATTTTTTTAAATCCCATCTAACATGTTCGAAACTTTGGCAAAAAATCTTGACTTGATTTGAGTTAGCGGGTGACCATAACGTTACGAGAGTTTACAATGGAAAACATAATATTACATAACTCACTTTTTTACGAAACAAACACATTAATTTGGAAATCCTAGCTAAAATCAAATAATTGTCAGATTTTAATGAAACTGTTTGTACTCATTCACAAATGAATTAAATTATTTTTGAAATTATTATTTGTTAAAAATCTTTATAAACATATTTTATTTTACATCTGTTACCAGCCCTGCAAATAAATCAACGAAAATTTAATAAAGTAAACTTTTGTTGCAGTAAATGGTTTTATTAGTTAAACGCAGGACTCATTGGGGAATGTAAATCATCTGTTTTTTTAAAATTTGGCCTCTGTTTCCGTAAATATTCTAATATTAAAATCAAAATGCAATAAAATTCTGATATTTTTTAATTTGATAAACTTTTAATGGTTTTAATAAATAATATATATAAAGGACATTACTGTCTGAATAAAAATGTTTTTTTATTACTAATGAAATTTGAAAAGAATTGTTTTCATTGTTTTTAATTGTGATAATGTATGAAGTTTCAAAAATATTTTTAAAATACTTCAAACATTTGTTGGGGTTAGTTTAAAAAGTAATTAAGTGAAAATAATATTTAGTAATCGAAAATTAAAAAGTTTAATCCAAATCGATTGGCTTCCATATTTTTTTAAATAATTTAAAATCTTTATGTGTATTTGAAGTTTTTTTATATGGTAATTTTATGTGCTAGTTAAAACGTCAAACTTTTCTTTCCTTAGCCGAAAAGAATTTGAAAATTTTGTCACTTGTGATCGCCATACCCTTATCTTACCTCTAATCTGACAATTTTAATTTTGTTTACAAATGTATCAATTGCTTAAAAATGGCTGAAAAATTGGAAGATTAAAAATAATTGAAAAATTTTATATTTCAATCAAAATAATTTCTATTTGAAATACACCAGAGTATTTTACTTACTGGAAATAGTAAATTTAATCATCTGGCTTTCATTTAAAACTAAAATAAAAGTTTCAAGAAAACTTCTTTATTTTTAAAAATTCAATTTAAAATTTACATATCAAAAATGAGTAGAGATACTTAAATAAATATATATTTATAGTTCACTTAGATATATTTCAGATCGAAATCTCTTTCTTATTGAATTATGTTCGCTAGACGGACTTACTAGTCCTTACGCTACCGCACGCGCCCTATATATTTGTCAATGAGGAAACCATTGACTAGAAATTAAAAACAATATTAAAAATGAAAAATAAAGATAGAATGATAAGAAAGAAAGAAAGAAAGAAAGAAAGAAAGAAAAAAAGAAACAAAGAAAAAAGAAACAAAGAAAGAAAAAAGAAAAAAGAAAGAAAGAAAAAAGAAAAAAGAAACAAAGAAAGAAAAAAGAAAGAAAAAATAAAGAAAGAAAGAAAAAAGAAACAAAGAAAGAGAGAAAGAAAGAAAGAAAGAAACAAAGAAAGAAAGAAAAAAGAAAGAAAGAAAAAAGAAAGAAAAAGAAAAAAGAAAAAAGAAAGAAAGAAAGAAAAAAAGAAAATAAATAAAGAAAGAAAGAAAGAAAAAAGAAAGAAAGAAAGTTAGTGACCTATTGAAAACAAACAAACAGGACGAATTCCATATAAAGCGGCGATAAAGATTGCAGCGATCCCAGGAAGTGAAACGCGAAAACAACGATCAACAAATGATAATACATTATTAAGCAGAGGTCATTGGGTGCACTTATCTTTTATGTAATTCACAACACATATGTTGTCTCCACACCCGTTCATTTCCATTTAGCAGAAGCGTCTGGCCAGTTTCCGCTTCTCCATCGTGTTGACACTTAGTTCTAATCTCAGCCGCGATATCATAGCCGTCTTGTGTTTGATTGCTCACATTGGTGGTACCAAGAGGTATCTGGAGCTCAAGTGATAAACATTTCCTTCAAATAACTCTTGCTTATTTTCAGTTACATTGTTGGCATTAATAGAACTGTTGTCCAGTTGGTTCCATTCTTCGAAAGTGTACAAAGTCTTCCAAATTCTTAAAGGGATTTTCCCGGAATATTCTAAAAGCATTAACAATTACTCTTATATTCAACATTTTTGTTTTAGTCCCGTTGCAAAATGCAAGTATTTTTTCGACTTTTCTTTTCACTTTGGCGGTTTCTAGAACAGTCGCCTTCAATATCACTAAATTTTCTGTATTTTAATGATGACAAAATTTGGTATTATGATAATAGTAATATTAAAACGTTTTTTTTTATGAGGAAAAATTTGGCATTCATAGACCGAGCATCCAGTTTTACTGCAGGTACCAGAAACTGATTTCCCTGGATATCGAACTGGAATCAAAGTTTACTGTCTCTTTCAAATATCTCTAATCGTAATGGTAATATTAGCCGTTTCTTTATGAGAAACATTCGGCGTTCATTGGCTGAGCAGCCAGTGTTATTTTTGATTGAAAATTGCCTTTCCATAAAGAATTACAAAAACATAGGCTTTAAATTTCTTTGTTATCGCTCTCCTCAGTATTGATGGTGGTTTATTTCCTAACCTTTTGCTTAAAGTAGTGTGGAATGTCAACATTTTGATTATGTTAATATTTTCTTGTCGAGTTAGGTGGAGTATCAATATTAGTTGCTGCTGTTGTTAAAAGTTTTTAATTGTTGTGGCTTTAATTGTTGTGGCTTTAATTGTTGTGGCTTCGGTTATTTCCTGCAGTTTTTTATTCTGTTCTGTAGCGCTAGTTTAAAAAGAAGAGCATTCGACACTAAGACATTCAGGAATAATTCGCTAGAAGCTATTTTGATCTGTGGTAGCTGATTTATAACAGCTTACGGGTTAGGCATTTCGGTTGAAGTGTCATGCGTGAGAATTTTTGTTTTAATCACTCAACCCCAAGCAGATCAAAAATAAAATCAATAATATAAGAATTTAATATAATTCCAAAAAGAGAATATTTAATAATTAGTAGAAAATAATCATGTTAAATATACTCACTACAAAAAAATACGAAACAATCAAACAGGTTTTTAGAAATATTAATTTGCTTAAAAAATAATAGCGAATTTCAGAAACATAATTTTATTCCTGAAAAATTAACTGTAGAACTGTTGAAATTAGTCAAAATACGAGCCTCGAGCATCTGTGCACCTCTGCATTAAATCGATGAGATTATATATTCCTCGTTGCTAAAAGGTATTTGGCTGTGACGCAAGAAAATCTTTGAAACCTGATTCCACTTTTGGTTTAGACCTAAAATGTTTACCATTTAAAAATGTGCTGAAAAATAATAATCAGTAAGTGAAAAATCAGGGGAATATAGAGGAAGTGGTAAGCTCTCATTTCCCATGTCTTTGAGTAATTGTAATATCATTCTTCAACATGTGGCCGCGCATTATCGCAGAGCAGAATTGGACGATGTTGATTCATTAATGCAAACCTCATTATTTTGCAGGTTTGCACGAATTTCACCAAGTCGATTGCATTGAAAGTCTGCATTAATGCTTTAACTGTCTTCCAGAAAGCTGTAGTATATAACGCAAATTGAAAACCACCAGACAGTCACCAGAAGTTTTTGCTGATGAAACTTTTGCTTTGGGAAATGTTTAAGGAAGTCATCACAATTAAGCTGATTGTTTACAGTTATCATAAAAGACCCACTTTTCATTTCAAATGACTATTCGGTCAAGAAAGGGAGCATTGGTGTTACGCAGAAATAGCAACGAGCACACTTCAAAACGCCTAATTTTTGATTTTCATTGAGATCATTACGAACCCACTTATCGAGCTTTTCCTCTGCAAATGGCGTGAGTCTGTTACAGTGCTGACACCAAGATTCTGTGATATTTCTCTGACACTTTGGTGTGAATTTTGCTCAATAACTGCTTTCAATAGTTTGTTGTAAAGACTGCATGCTCGTCCTCTTCCATCTTAATCTTCAAGGGTCTCATCACTAGTTTCTTCTACCACCTTCGTACTATCTAATAACTTCTGGACCCATCTCACAATGCTTTGTTCATATTGGTAGAGGTTTGGGAGGCAGTTCCCAAGTCTGAACTCATGCAAGAGAAGTAAACGCAGATCATGTTTTGTCATATGTATAACTAGCTGTATAGCCCGGCGTTGCTCGGGTGTAATGAAAGCTTTAAAATTAATACATGGTCCTGGAGCTCAGACTCGTTGACATTTCAGTTAAAGCAACACCGTAGACTGAAAGAAAAATGAATGGCTGTAAATCAACTTTTGATTTCCTGGTATCGATATCAAATAAGTTTTTTTCGTCGTAAACTGAATTTTGAAGGCTAAATAAGTCCTCTGAGTAAATAGTATCATGACTGAGACTAAGAACTACAATTATACCTACTCAGAGCCAAACCCGAAGCAAAAACTAAAATAAAAGGGCTGAAAAACTGATTTTGATTTTGATTTTTATATATATATATTATCGATTTTCTGCACTATTGTAAGAACTGCAACCTTGAAACTTCTGAATATCGTTTTTATGTCTTTCTCTATGAGTGTATCAAATTTGATTAAACTCAGATCACTCCTTCTATAACCCGATTTTTTCGATTATCGATTTTCGATATTTATCTGGGGTACCTCGACACAAAACCTAGCTAAAACACTCGCAGACGCTTATAGTACAACTGTGTCAATTTTCAAGAAGATCGGTTCAGCCGTTTGGGAGTCTATATGTAACGGACACACACACAGACAAAGTTCCATCTATAAATAAGTTTAGATTTAGATATATAACGTGAATACTATGTTAAAATAGCTTTTTAAAAGGCAACACTTCTAGCGGTTATTATTTTTAACAATAATAATATATAGTAGCTCTGTGAATACAAATATTGATGAGATTATTTGGGGATCACAATTCCTGCAAAAAACAACAAAACAAAGCAAAAAGTAAAAAAGAAATAAAAATAAAAGTAAAAAAAAAAAGAAAAGAGAAGCTGAATGTGACTTTTTTATTTGTCCGTTAATTGACGAATCAGGATCGGAGAGAAGATGATATTTGCCGGTTTAAAAGAAGATTCTCTTTCTAAGATTCTTCAGTGAGAACATTCGACGGTTAGAGTGTCTGTAGAACTGAAAATATTGTCTGACATAAATGTAACAAAGGTCCTTGCAACACTATTACTAGATTCATAATATCAGTTATTCGCTGTTTAATTGAATATACACATTTATGCATAAAGTTGTCTTAACATTTTAGTCAAATAACTCAAACACACCAGACACATTACGATTTAACGATAGTAAAAGAAAGACCTTCAATCATTTAATGAAATGTTAATTGTGAACAGCCATAACATTCATTCTTTGTCATTGTTACTTAGTGGGTTATATATACGAGGACTTATCAAAATTATCAAGTCTCTTATTATAAAAAATGAAACTAAAACACATATAAATTCAGCATTTAAACTCCTTATAGGAGATTTAAATGCCAAAGGAGGCAAAGAGAGGAGAGGTATGACAACTGAAGACTTTCGATTTGGAATCGGCAAGGAACGAGGAGAAAAATGAGTCCAATGACCAGGTAATAACTATCACCTGGTTTCAAGAACACCCACGACGTCTATGGACATGGAGAAGCCCAAGAGGTCACACAAAAAACAGGATAGACTGCATAACCATAAAACAGCAGATTCAGAAATACAGTGGTTCAAAGCAAAGCCTATCCCGGCGCAAACTGTGGAAGCGACCACGTCCCAGTGATTTGCAAACTAAAGGTGAAACTCCGGAGATTGAGGAAGCCTAGTGCAGTACCAAAACTGTAATACCATAAGCTCGTGAATGATCTCAATCTGCAGAAAGAATACACTAACAGTGTGAAAATCAAATAGGAAGAAGGAATTAGAAAAGGACACTCGAAATGGGACTCACTAAAGGAAGCGATAGTGACATCAGCAAGCAACATTGCCCCAAAGAAAATCATTCTGCTCATGATGCAAAGGAGACAGAAAATGATGTCAAGACATGGAACGAAGTACAGAGAACTACGCAAGGAAATAAGGAGAAAACATGAGACATGATCGCCCAAGCGTGTTTCACGTATGGCACTTAACTGACTGAAGGTACGCAGATTTTACAGTGCTAATAGCAGACACGGAAAGGGAACTACATGACCTCCTACAGAAGGTAGCTGAAGAGAGCGACAAGAAAGGACGACAAATAAACTGCAAGAAAACCGAATGCATGGTCATCAGTAAAAAAGACAGCCCAAAATGCCAAATACGGGTGGGGGATACTAAAATCAAGCAGCTACAAAAATGTAAATACCTGGAAAGTATGCTAACAGAAGATGGAAAGTGCGACACAGGGATTCGAAGGCAAATTGGCATGGCAAAAGAAACATTCCTGAAGTTGAGTAAAGTATTGGGAAACAGGAACATTTCGCTAGAAACAAAGAAGAGAGTACTGGATTGCTATGTGATGTCAGTTCTTCAATATGGTAGTGAATTCTGGACAATATAATCGAAGATGAAGTAAAAACTTCGAATGAGAAAAATCGCACAGGGAAAGTCTTGTTGAATATAGGACTAGTCTAACCTGGGGCATATTGTAATTGATCAAAAACACAAGTGATTTGAACAAATAGAATATCAGTGGTGTGGTGAGCAATGTAATTGAGAGAGGTCATTGCTTTGTGTACATGCGTGAAAGAGTTGACGGTCAGTATGTGTCAAACACCTTTATTCTGTGTAATTTACTTCAGCAACAGTCCGATACTAGTTGATCAGGCATCGTATATTCCTAGAGAAAAAAAAAAGAAGACTTTGAGACGAATAATTAAAACAGTCTTCAGCGTTAATACGTGACTAGAACAACACAAGTGCACAGGAGGTTTCATTACATGTATTTCTGATATCATGAAAATAGTGACACCTGTCGCCAATTGATTAGTTTTAAACATAATTTGACACAAAATTTGTATCGTACTTAAGTTTCGCACTTATAAATACGCTTGGATTCATTTTCAGGGTACCTACAAAATTATGGTAGGAAGTAACCAAGTTATAGGTAACTGGCAAATTCAAGCTGAAAGCGATTATGAGGCAATACGTTACTACAGACTTCATATAAAGGATATTGCGGAGTTATGTGAATTTGACAGAAATGGTAAAAAATTTTCACATTTTTGATTATTGAAACTATTTATTTAGGTTGTTATATGCTGTTAACATTGGATTTATTTTATTTTATTTAAAAGAATATGTAGTGGGCACGGATATTTATTATGATTTTACAAACGAGCATTTAAAATTATATGCTAATATATACAAATATATTAAAACAAAGAGATAGGGATGTAAGAGATACAAATATTATGCACCAGAAATTTGTCAATCCAAAAACTAACAAATAAAATATAATTGACTAACCAGTTATAATGATTACTAATTGTCTTTTTTTTACAAAATTCTAATTTTTAAATCTAATCTTATTTATAAATGGAACTTTGTTCTTGTATGTCCATGTCTCTGTGTGTGTGTGTGTGTGTGTGTGTGTGTGTGTGTGTGTGTGTGTGTGTGTGTGTGTGCATGTCCATTACTCCGAAACAGCTGAACTGATTTTCTTGAAAATCTACACAGTTGTACTATAAGAGTCTGCAAGTTCTTAGCTAGGTTTTGTGTCGATGTAACCCCGATAAATATCGAAAATCCATAATCGAAAAAATCGGGTTATAGAAGGAGTGGTCCGATTTTAATCAAATTTGATACACTCATAGACAAAGAAACAAGAAACGATATTCAGAAGTTTCAAGGTTGCAGTTCTTACAATAGTGCAGAAAATCGATAATATATATATATATATATTTTTAATCGTATCACCCCGAGCAAGGCGGTAACACCACTGATGTGCAGGGAGCTACGTAATAGTGAGAAGATTGGAAAAGAGAAAGTCGGAAACCACATCCTAAGCAGGTAACAAGGGATGAGCCTCTTAACCTGTTCAATAGACGCGGGTGGAGTGTGAACCGGGCGATAGATAGATCTATCTACTCCAATTGAAAAAAAAACAAAGTGAGAAGATTGGAAAAGCGAAAGCCGGGAACCACATCCTAAACAGGGAACAAGGGATGAGCCTCTTAACCTGTTCAATAGACGTGGGTGGAGTGTGAACCATATATGTATATATATATATATATATAAAGTAAGATGTTTGTGTGTGTGTGTCTGTTTATCTGCCTATATATCTGTATTTTTTTCAGCCCTTTTATTTTAGTTTTTACTTCGGGTTTGGCTCTAAGTAGGTATAATGGTAGTTCTTAGTCTCAGCCATGATACCATTTACTCAGAGGACTTATTTAGCATTCAAAATTCAGTTTGTTTACCAAAAGAAACTTATTTGATATCGATACGAGGAAATAAAAATTTGCCTTACATCCATTCATTTTTCTTTCAGTCTACGGTTTCGCTTTAACTGGAAACAACTATTGCTTTTTAGTCTTTCGTGCAAAGGTCCAAAGAGTCTCAGCTCCAGGACCATGGATTAGTTTTAAAGCTTTCATTACACCCGAGCAACGCCGGGCTATACTGCTGATTGTAAAATAAAAAAATGTTACATATTATTTGGAAATCAACTCGATTATTTGTCACAATATATGAGCTGTTTTGAGTGTCTGCTGACTTAATCGTTCCTTTGGTGTTCTAGTAATTTCTAGTAATTCTATCGCATTCTTTTAGAGTTGGTAGCTTTGTGGCACTATGGAATCTGTTAAAAATCGTTTCCATTTTGATTTTTGACTTTGTGCTTGATTCGTGAGAAATCAGATTATGATTGTTGTACTATAAGCGTCTGCGAATGTTCTTAGCAAGGCCTTGTGTCGAGGTACCCCCGATAAATATCGAAATCGATAATCGAAGAAATTGGGTTATAGAATATCTTTATTGAATGTTAAGTTAATCTAGTTCTTATTTTCCATTTCTTAATTAATTATTTGGGACTGATGTGCGTTGTGGAGCATTGGATATCGGCTCAGAACGAGAAATCGGGGAGCCGAGTTCAAATTCCAGCTGAATTCATTGCATTCACTTACGCGCACATACCCTTGGGAAAGGTATTAATCCGTCTATTCCTTCCAGTTATGGGCTAAATAACAGGACAGATTGGGTTCTATAGCCTTGGTCAGCAACCAGTCTACCGCAGAAAGCAATGGCAACCTTGAGTCACAGGACTCAAATCTCCTAAATTATTAATGGACAAGAAACCACTTATACTGTTAATAAACACAAAGCATTAACATTATCCTCAAGCAAATTGAGAAGCACAAACCGCCGTTAAAATATCTAAGAGAACTTTGAAACAATTAGACACATTTCGAGCATTAATGTCATACAGAACTACGCCAGTTCAAATCACAAATCAGTCAGTTAAGTGCCATACGTGATACACGCTTGGGCGATCATGTCTCGAAAGAGACATGACTGACTGAGCAGAAGATTATCCCGCAGTAGGTTGCCATTGCTTTCTGCGGTAGACTGGTTGCTGACCAAGGCTATAGAACCCAAACTGTCCTGTTATTTAACCCATAACTGGAAGGAATAGACGGATTAATATCTTTCCCAAGGGTATTTGCGCGTAAGTGAATGCAATGAATTCAACTGGAATTTGAACTCGGCTCCCCGATTTCTCGTTCCGAGCCGCTATCCACTGCACCACAACGCACATCCTCATTGATGTTTAGACACAAGGCCTTAAAATTGACTAACAAAATATATACGATGTACTGCATCAAATCATTTACCGCTGGAATCTAAATCTAAACTTATTTATAAATGAAACTTTGTGTGTGTGTGTGTGTGTGTGTGTGTGTGTGTGTGTGTGTGTGTGTGTGTGTGTGTATTCGTTACCTATAGACTCGAAAGCGGCTGAACCGATTTTCTTGAAAATTTACACAGCTGTACTATAAGTGTCTGCGAGTGTTCTTAGCGAGGTTTTGTGTCGAGGTACCCCCTTTAAATATCGAAAATCGATAATAAAAAAAAATCGGGTTATAGAAGGAGTGGTCCGATTTTAATCAAATTTGATACACTCATAGACAAAGACATAAGAAACGATATTCAGAAATTTCAAGGTTGCAGTTCTTACAATAGTGCAGAAAATTTGAAATCGATACCAGGAAATCAAAATTTAACTTACATCCATTCATTTTTCTTTCAGCCTACGGTTTCGCTTTAACTGGAAACAACTATTGCTTTTTAGTCTTTCGTGCCAACGTCCAAAGAGTCTCAGCTCCAGGACAATGGATTAGTTTTAAAGCTTTTATTACACCCGAGCAACGCCGGGCTATACTGCTAGTTTATAATAAGTACATGACTAATGACAAAGTTCTCTTCCTATGATATGTCGTAATACGATTTTTGGGGTTGTTATGTCTGACCTTCTGTATGGTATCGAATGTTAGATCGAATTTTTCTTTCAGTCTACGGTTTCGCTTTAACTGGAAACAACTATTGCTTTTTAGTCTTTCGTGCAAAGGTCCAAAGAGTCTCAGCTCCAGGACCATGGATTAGTTTTAAAGCTTTCATTACACCCGAGCAACGCCGGGCTATACTGCTGATTGTAAAATAAAAAAATGTTACATATTATTTGGAAATCAACTCGATTATTTGTCACAATATATGAGCTGTTTTGAGTGTCTGCTGACTTAATCGTTCCTTTGGTGTTCTAGTAATTTCTAGTAATTCTATCGCATTCTTTTAGAGTTGGTAGCTTTGTGGCACTATGGAATCTGTTAAAAATCGTTTCCATTTTGATTTTTGACTTTGTGCTTGATTCGTGAGAAATCAGATTATGATTGTTGTACTATAAGCGTCTGCGAATGTTCTTAGCAAGGCCTTGTGTCGAGGTACCCCCGATAAATATCGAAATCGATAATCGAAGAAATTGGGTTATAGAATATCTTTATTGAATGTTAAGTTAATCTAGTTCTTATTTTCCATTTCTTAATTAATTATTTGGGACTGATGTGCGTTGTGGAGCATTGGATATCGGCTCAGAACGAGAAATCGGGGAGCCGAGTTCAAATTCCAGCTGAATTCATTGCATTCACTTACGCGCACATACCCTTGGGAAAGGTATTAATCCGTCTATTCCTTCCAGTTATGGGCTAAATAACAGGACAGATTGGGTTCTATAGCCTTGGTCAGCAACCAGTCTACCGCAGAAAGCAATGGCAACCTTGAGTCACAGGACTCAAATCTCCTAAATTATTAATGGACAAGAAACCACTTATACTGTTAATAAACACAAAGCATTAACATTATCCTCAAGCAAATTGAGAAGCACAAACCGCCGTTAAAATATCTAAGAGAACTTTGAAACAATTAGACACATTTCGAGCATTAATGTCATACAGAACTACGCCAGTTCAAATCACAAATCAGTCAGTTAAGTGCCATACGTGATACACGCTTGGGCGATCATGTCTCGAAAGAGACATGACTGACTGAGCAGAAGATTATCCCGCAGTAGGTTGCCATTGCTTTCTGCGGTAGACTGGTTGCTGACCAAGGCTATAGAACCCAAACTGTCCTGTTATTTAACCCATAACTGGAAGGAATAGACGGATTAATATCTTTCCCAAGGGTATTTGCGCGTAAGTGAATGCAATGAATTCAACTGGAATTTGAACTCGGCTCCCCGATTTCTCGTTCCGAGCCGCTATCCACTGCACCACAACGCACATCCTCATTGATGTTTAGACACAAGGCCTTAAAATTGACTAACAAAATATATACGATGTACTGCATCAAATCATTTACCGCTGGAATCTAAATCTAAACTTATTTATAAATGAAACTTTGTGTGTGTGTGTGTGTGTGTGTGTGTGTGTGTGTGTGTGTGTGTGTGTGTGTGTGTGTATTCGTTACCTATAGACTCGAAAGCGGCTGAACCGATTTTCTTGAAAATTTACACAGCTGTACTATAAGTGTCTGCGAGTGTTCTTAGCGAGGTTTTGTGTCGAGGTACCCCCTTTAAATATCGAAAATCGATAATAAAAAAAATCGGGTTATAGAAGGAGTGGTCCGATTTTAATCAAATTTGATACACTCATAGACAAAGACATAAGAAACGATATTCAGAAATTTCAAGGTTGCAGTTCTTACAATAGTGCAGAAAATTTGAAATCGATACCAGGAAATCAAAATTTAACTTACATCCATTCATTTTTCTTTCAGCCTACGGTTTCGCTTTAACTGGAAACAACTATTGCTTTTTAGTCTTTCGTGCCAACGTCCAAAGAGTCTCAGCTCCAGGACAATGGATTAGTTTTAAAGCTTTTATTACACCCGAGCAACGCCGGGCTATACTGCTAGTTTATAATAAGTACATGACTAATGACAAAGTTCTCTTCCTATGATATGTCGTAATACGATTTTTGGGGTTGTTATGTCTGACCTTCTGTATGGTATCGAATGTTAGACGATCTTAAAGATAAAGGAGAGGCTTGAGACAGCAGAAATCTGGTTTTACAGAAGACTGCAGAGGATACAAGACTGAGCACGTAACTTACGACGTGGTGTTGGAGAGGATGGAAATGAGGAGAAAAAACATACTTAACATAAGGAAGAGACAGATGAGGTTTCTGTAACATGTAATGAGGAAGGATGGGCCTGGAGAATTTAATACTCACAGGACGGATAGAGAGAAATGGAAACAGAGGAAAGCAGCGCGAGTACTACTTGAGCAAATTGATGGCAGAGCGGGGTTTGAGGGAGACATCAAGAGAAAAAATTTTGTGAGCAACAATGGACAGAGCCAAGTAGAAGTCCATGATTGCCTTCATTCTGAAGGGACACGGGACATGAAGAAAAAGAAGCACATCCTCCAGTTATCAACGATGACGCGTAATAATCTAGTACCTTGCAACTCATTTATATGACATACGATAAAATAATTAGGAATAAAAAACGCATGGAACACATAAATATAATGAAATTGTTTTAAGCCACCTGTATATTTATTGCCATGTCATTTGCTTACCGTAGTTGAGATGACGCAGTGTCATATCTTGTCTCTCTTGTAGTAGGCAAAAGGAGCAGCTAATCTGTGTAAGAAAGATTAAAGAGTCTTTCACACTAATCGTCGGAAGTCTGGACTGTCGTAAACACGGGGACTTACTGAATATACATTTTTAGCTGCAATTCAGGTCTAGATATCATATAAATAGAATAATACACGAACAATGCTTCAGGGGAATTGACTTCCAAGGATAGTCCAAGATTTCTCACTGAAATATATTCTACGATTGGGGAAACCAATTATGGACGACAGGTATTTGAAATCATTTGTAGATAATGTACATTATCTAATGCAGGAGATAGTAAACACAGCCAAATCATTCCATTTGTATAGAAATTAATCAGTGAAATCGGAAAATTGATAAACAGAAAATGAAACTGTTATCTTTTACAAAACAACTCTTGTCTGAGTCTTCTGTTGTCTTCTGTTGTCCCATGTTTTTTCTTCATGTGTAAGAATAATGTCAAGTATTCACTACAATATAGGATGAATGATGTTACATGACTTTTCTTTGTAACGAATGTTTACTGTTTCTTGGTACTTTGCTTAGCATTTAGAAGAAATCGGAAAATTGATTAATAGTACAACAGAAAATGAAACTGTTATCTTTTACAAAACAACTCTTGTCTGAGTCTTCTGTTGTCTTCTGTTGTCCCAGGTTTTTTCTTCATGTGTAAGAATAATGTCAAGCATTCACTACAATATAGGATGAGTGATGTTACATGACAGTTAAACTTTTCTTTGTAACGAATTTTTACAGTTTCTTCGTTCTTTGCTTAGCATTTAGAAGGCATCAATCAACATGCATCAACTTAATCTCTTCCCTTGAAAAAAAAATTGCGAAGTACTACGTACATCTTAATGTTGTCTGTCATTATATTCCGGTATGCTCGATTTTTAGATTTCGATTAGTTTATTTTGACCAGTTTTTTTATTAGTTTTGTCTGGTTTATGTTTTTAGTTGATCGTATCCTTCTGCCTTCTGATGTTACTCTCCATCCACAGACCACGCTACCTGACAGCACTGTCCTGTTTCATTAGCTCCGGGCTAATTGCAGTCAGAAAGGCGAGACTGCAAATTAACAGTATGAGCGTGATATAAATATCTAGAAAGAGCGAGTTACTTGCTCATTATCTGCTATTTCGAGTCGACTAAACTTAATTTCATTAAAAAAAAAATGATCCTTTTTCTATTCGCCCTAAATAGTAAGAGTGAAACAAGTAGAAGAAAAACAATAAAGAAAAAGAAGCTAGCGAACTTAACCAAAAGCCTTCACAAATAAGAGAGAGAGAGATAGATAGATAGATAGATAGATAGATAGATAGATAGATAGATAGATAGATAGATAGAGAGAGAGAGAGATTGACTTTTCCTAATTTTCTTTTTTAAATGAATACTAAATACCAAGTTATGTTCAAATTCGCATTTGGATAACAGTTATAAAAAAAGAACAGATTCTGACTGTTTCTTTTGATTTTCAAAAGAACCGGTCCTGAGTATGACGAAAAACTGCATCTGGTAGCAAAGTCTCTGATGCTGACTTTTTGAAGTGCCTGCAAGCGCCTGTTACTTGCCGCTGTACCCAGGTCAACCCTGTCCAGGGATGGTAGTTTCTGTTAATGTCCCTGCTAAGAGCAAATAGTTAATGCCTAAATTGAGATTGGTCCTGAGTATGACGATAGACTGCATCCGGCAGCAAGGCGAGGATGTGAGGAACACGCAACTGCTGTTCTCAGGTCAACTCTTATCCACGTTGGTAGTACCTGTTAGGATCCCAGACATGGGCAAATAATTAGCCCCCAAACTGGGGCCAAAAAACTGTGAAGTCATAAAATAGACCTTTATAGTAGAAATTCTAGCAATAGTTTTTTGGGAGAAGAAAATATTACCAGCAATATATTTTTCAATATATATATATATATATATATATATATATATATATATATATAGGCAGAGACAGTAGTATAGAGTTGAAGTAGACTTTATATATATATATATATATATATATATATATATAAAGTCTACTATATATATAAAGTCTACTATATATATATATATATATATATTGTAATAGTTGTTACAATATATATATATATATATATATATATTGTAATAGTTGTTACAATGGTTTATAAATTCATAGTATGACTGCACAAACATTTTCGCGTTTCGAAGCTGACCATGTGTTTTGCCCGCTTCTTCTTCAGGTGATCAAGCTGGTATGAAAAGTATCTCGTTGAAAAGACCGTTTATTTGTGGTGAAAGTGAGGTTGGGTTGTAATTTGGATTCTGTTGACCTTATTAACGACTTAGGGTTAGGTGTTTGGGTGGGGGCTAAGTTCAAGATAGTTTTTTCCTATTTATCTTGTCTGGGTGTAGCCTGGTGGTGTCATGGGTGTTGTTAATTGGTTTAGGGGTTGGTATGTGTTGTTTTGTTTCTGGGCTGGTTGCTTATTCGTTTAATTTTGGTTATTTTGTATTGGGGTATAGAAGCGGCCAAGAAACATGGTCAGCTTCGAAACGCGAAAAATTTTGTGTAGTGATACTATGAATTTATAAGCCATTGTAACAACCATTACAATATAACGCTCTACGTTTGTATCGAGCACTCTTTATAAAAGTAAATGCATGAACAACAGAGCCTACGAGTTCTACAACTTAGTTACAATACACACACACACACACACACACATATATATATATATATATACACACACACTAACACTATATCTGACTTCCGACAAAAGCCTATTTGCAAGAAGACCTTAACGTCATGTAATCTACAAACTGATTTTTTACAAAGACTACATAAAAAATAAAAATATAGTTGGCATTAAATAAACGAAATAAATTAAATCAAACAATATAAACCAAATTAAATCATCAATAAAACTAATTTCTCTACAAATTGTATACCTGAAAAGAATACACCAATAAAACCAGACTTTCGACAAAAACCTTTTTTACATAAATGCAAATGGAACCTGATCTATAATCTGATTCCTTACAAGAATACATATTCTATTCATAAGGATCTATTGTAAAAATCTTTTGGGTATTAAATAACCTATCGAAGTTGACATGCTGTAAAACAAATCAATCAAAATCACATAGACAGATTAAGGAAAATTCCTCTCTTGAAATTCCTGTATTGGTGCATCTCAGGTGAAGAGGATGTCATGGTTTCTTTCTTTCTGAATTGTGTTGTCAGACATGTGACATCTTAATGGCAATTTGAAGGTAAACAGAATTAATTGACGATATCCATTTTCTCTAAAAGTCTTGTCGAGCGACTATCATCTATCATCGGAGTCTACTTGTGTCAATATCGAGCTTAAGTAGACTAGGATAGAAGAAGACATGAATTCGTTCCTTTCTCAAAGGTTGTAAATATGATACGGACATCTGCGACCGAAATTCGAACATAGTTTTCCGTTCTGAACGCATGTAAGGTGCAATAAATAACAACTCTGACTGAGAAATTGCATAGCCGAGTTCGAATACAAATTCTAGTCAAGTTTGTTACATTGACTTACACGAAAATACACTTAGCAGCGGTATGAATCCATTTCCTCTCACAACTAAGGGTTAAATCACTATTATTATCCAAAAAATAAAAAAATAAAATTGGTAATGAAACATTCACTCGCAGAGAAATCGTACAATCCAAAATATGTGTCGGTTTTAGATATTTCAGAAAGGTTTAAAAAAAAAACTCAAAATCAAATGAAACATTTTCTGTTATGAAAAAAAAATAAATAAAAAAATAAAAAATACTGTTCATCTTTGTATCACCAGTTCACTGATGAAATTAAAAAAAGAAAAAAAAAGGAAATAAGTACGCCTATCGCCTGGTTCACACACCTTCTCTGTCTTATCAAAAGAATAGAGGTTTATCCGATGTTTCCAGTTTTGAATTGGGTTTCGGGTCTAAAGTTTAATTCAACTCTATACTACTGATGTCTCTGGCTAATCTGTAAATAACATATTTACTATTTATTTATTTTTTAAAATATTTTCTTGTTAGGAGTAGATAGGTACGTCTATCATACTATACACTCTGCCGGGTCTAGATTGAGTTTCCGGTTTCTTTAAATGTCTAATTTAACTCTATAATTTTGATGTCTCTACCTAATCTGTAAAAAATTATTTACTATTTATTTATTTTTTATAGTTCGTTTTTAGGAATAGGATAGGTACGTCTATCATCCGATGCACACTGCATGGTCTTTTGATAAGTAGAAGTTTATCTTCTGTTTCCTGAGACCATGTTGATAGATTACAGAAAGGATATTCCAAAAACAACGTAATAAGATAGTAAACGAAAGCTCTTGTAAAAATACATAACATATGAAGGGGGATTTTTAGCGTGTTATATGCGGTGTATACACATGCGAGCAGCCGAAAAAATAAGTTCCTGGCTGAAGAGTAATGCATAAATATCAGAAGTGATTACCTTAAAAGAAACACTTTTTCCCTCTAGAGAGCTCAATCGTAATGACGTAACGAGACCAAGTATAAATACATATATATATATATGTTTGTCAAATTCGTTACATTCATTTACACGAAAATACACTTAGCAGCGGTGTGAATCCATTTCCTCTCACAACTATGGATTAAATATTAGGTCTTATACCTGGAAAAAATCACTGTTATTATCCAAAAAATAAAACAATTACAATTGGTAATGAAACATCCACTCGCAGAAAAAACGTACAATCCAAAATATGTTTCGATTTTAGATAATTCACAAAGGGTTGAAAAAACCTTAAAATCAAATCGTAAAAATTAATATATACATAATAACAAATAAGCTGTCATACTAAGCTACCAGGGAGGTATTTTCAAGCAGAATATATATATATATATATATATATATATATATATATATATATATGTGTGTGTGTGTGCGTGTGTGTGTATGTGTGTGCGTGTGTGTGTGTGTCTATATATATATTGATAATAATATTTCTGAAATTAAAACACTAAAAATCAAATTTTATTAGAATATATACATATATTTTCGATATAATAAATAACGTTCAAACAAATTCTTCTTCTTCTTCTATGTGCCCTGTCCCTTGAGGACGTAGGCGATCATGAATCTCCACGTCTCCCTATCCCTTGTGGCTCTTAGTATTTTTGCTCCTGTTACACCCCGCAAATCCGTTCCGTCATTCACCTGATCAGGCCCTGCAAATATGTTATCCGCTGCCTTTCTCTGTCTCTTTTTCCTTCTATCTGGCCAGTCAGTATCAGGTTCTCCAAGCTGTTCTCCCTCATTGCATGTCACAGAAACTTCAGTTGTCTCTTCCTGATGTTCAGCATCAATTTCCTTTTTGTTGCCATTCTTTCCAACACCTCATCGTTGTGTGCATGCTCAGTCCACGATATCCGCAGCATCCTTCTGTAGAACCACATTTCCGCTGCTTCAAATATTTGTCCACATTTTCGATGATATTGTCCAGCATTCACTTCCGTATTGAAGAACTGACATCACATAGCAATCCAGCACTCGTTTCTTTGTTTCTAGTGAAATGTTCCTGTGTGTTAGTACTTTACTCAGCTTCTGCCATTCAAACAAATAGTTTCCCTTAAATCATATATTGTACACTGATAAAGATAAATAGATGTATAGGTGGAAAATTTCTTAATCACTTAATACGCTATTGTTAATATATGTGAGGGGGTTGTCTTCTGTGAGGAAACTGCCCAACATTCACTGCCACCTCATGCTGATGATTAATTTTTTTCTTGCTTCCAGTGAAATTATTCTATTTCTTAATACTTTGCTTAAATTTTGGAAAGCATTTTTTCCTCCAATCCACCTTCGACTTTCGGGTCCCAGATATTTAAATATTCGTATTTCCTAGATTTTGGCCTCTATGATCCATATATCACATGTTAAATCAACTCCGCTCTCTAAAAATACAGTCTTTCATTTCAGAATAGATAGTTAACCCTGTTTTCCTTCATTCCTTTTCTAGGAGTTCATTCTGTGGCTACCTTCAAAACTGAACTACAATAAAACATCGACTCAATGGTTGATAAACAAAGCGACTAAAAATGGTATCACAAATTATATAATTTTGAGAAGGAATCCTTTTATAGAGCGTATGTTCTAGTAAGAAACAGTCGTGATCTTGTTAGCCAAATCTTTACAAAGAAGAGAGAGGTACAATGATTTAAATAAGCCAAGAAAAATGGCACCTTTTTTTATCTTTTTCACGATCGCCACTGACTCTGATATAGGAAGCTGGAGGCGTTCGATATAAAAACATTGAGTTAATTACGACACGTACACAATTTTTGTTTAGAGTCACTGATAATCATTATTGCAACAAAGACGATAATTATATTAACAAGAGTAACATCGGCAATAAAAACAAATCAGCAATAATAACAAAAAAAAAAAAAGAAAAGAAAAAGAGAGAAATATTGAGCATACGGAAAGTGCGACACTGAGATCCGAAGGCGAATTGGCATGGCGAAGGATGCATTCCAGAAGGTGAGTAAAGTATTAAGAAACAGGATAATTTCGCCAGAAACAAAGAGGAGACTACTGGGTTGCTATGTGATGTCGGTTCTACAATATGGCAGTTAATGTTGGATAATATCTTCGAAGATGAAGAAAAACTTGAAGTAGCTGAAATGTGGTTCTACAGAAGGATGCTGCGGATATCATGGACTGAGCACGTGTGCAATGACAAGATTTTGGAAAGGATGGAAACGAGAAGAAAATTAATACTCAGCATCAGGAAGAGACAACTAAAGTTCCTGGGACATGCAATGAGGAACCTGGGCTTGGAGAACCTGATATTAACAGGACAGATAGAGGGAAAAAGAGACAGGGGAAAGCAGCGGATAATATATTTAAAGGACATGATCAGGTGGATGACGGAACGAGGGTTGCATGGTGCAACAGGAGAAAGTGTGCTAAGATCCACCAGGAATAGGGAAATGTGGAAAGCCATGATCGCCTACATCCTGGCACATAAAAGAAGAAAAAGAAAAAATCTTGGGTTTGCTAGTAGCGTAATTGATAACGGCCAGAGATGAGAAATCAAAATGCCACTTTTGAATTTCTGTCTGGTTCGTTACATTCACTCACACAAATATTTTTGGGATATAATGAATACGGAGGAGATATTATCGCCGAAGCGTATCACGTATGCTCATATCATGTAATCTTGGGAAGAACTGAGCAGATGAGCATACTCGGAAACCAGTAGTCATACTGGATTAGATATAAATTTGGAATTAGAAATTAAGGAAGAGAGTTCGAGTACCATTCATGTTCGTTATATTCACTTTTGTTTGAATAAACTTAATTTCTTCTTACCCCCAACTATGGATTAATTAATACGAATTGTGTCAGTAAATCGTCATTATCTCAAAGAAAAAAATTCTCAGCCAAAAAAAAATTATATTCTAGCGGTTGATAAAGCTTAAAAACAATCAATCGATAAATCAGTCAATTAATCTATATAAACTGCTTAGTTTCTAGAATGCAACTTTCGCTATTCCGGTAACCGTGTTAAGTTTTTTCCGATGTCAATTACTGCACTTTCTGTACCTGACAGATTTTGACATTTACATTACAAAGCCATACAGTCTGTCTTATATACATTGAATAGTTAGTTCTTTCTTCTTGCTTTTCTTCACTAAATTGTGTAAGAATATTTTCAGTGGGTCATTTCTATTTCGTTCCGTAACTTTTCTACTTTGGTCTAGCTGCAATTACATTATTTGGCTTTTTTTTCAGTGTAGGTGAATACTCTATTTTATATTCTGTAGATGCGGAGAAACTAAAATAAAGAAATTTAAATACATGGGAAACGTTCTGACAGAGGGTGGAAAGTGCGACATTGAGATCCGAAACGCATTAGTATGGCCAAGGACGCATTTCAAAAGCTAACCAGAGTACAGACAGACACGAAAATCTCACACAGAACACAGTGCTAGACTGCTATGTCATATTAGTTCTTTTGTATGGCAGCGAATGTTAGACGATCTTTTCAAGGATGAAAGAGAGGCTCGGGGCAGCAGAAATGTGGTTATACAGAAGGATGCTGAGTATAACATGAACCGATCACGTGAGCAACGACGAGGTTTCGGAGAGGATGCAAATGAGAAGAAAACTTATACTTAACATCAGAAAGAGACTGTTGAGGTTCCAGAGACATATAATGAAGACAAAAGGTCTGGAGAATCTAATACTCACAGGACGAATAGTCTGGAAGTGAGACCGGGTAAAGCAGCGCGAGGTATATTTGATAGGGTTAAGCAAATGGATGGTGAAATGAAGTTTGAGAGAGATGCCAAGAGGAAAAAAATTATTAAAAGCGACAAGGGACAGGGGCAAATGAAAGTCCATGATCACCTACGTCCTAAAGGGGCACGGAATATGAAGAAGAAGAAGAAGAAGAAGAAGAAGAAGAAGAAGAAGAAGATGTCACTTGTTTTGAACTAGAACCACTTTAAGGCGTTGATTATAAAGTTCGTACTTACAATACTTCTTTGATTTGAGAATGTTTCCTCATCATAGAATCATTTCGCAAAATATAAATCAACCATCCACCCGTGTATTGAACACTGCTGCCACATCTGGTCGGGTGCCCCTGCTATTCACGTCAGGGTTCTTGACAAAATCCAACGAAGTCTCTGTAATGTGTTCGCTACCGACTTGGCAGCTCGGCTGCAGTCGCTCTCTCACCGGCGCGATGTGGCTTCCCTATGCCTCTTCTACAAATATTTTCACGGCTTCTGCTCCAATGAACTTAACTCACTGGTTCCCCCTATTTTTGAATATACTCGAGCTACTAGACTACCAACTATGTCCCACCCGATAAAACCAATAAAATGTAACCGCAATTTCTACTCTAATAGCTTCTATTCTCGCACTTTCCGCCTGTGGAATTGCCTTCTGTATACTTGCTTCCCCGACAGCTACAATCTCCAAGAATTTAAATGTAAGGTCGATAGTCATCTCCTATCTCACTAACTCGCATCCTTTCTCTCAAGCACTTTTCTCCATCCACTCCACCCCACCAATATTTTCATCCTTTTATTACCCTCTTCCTGACACCCCCATAACCTATCCCTCTTTCTTATCACTTTCCTCCGATGTAACCTCCTGCGAAACAGTGGCAGTAAAACCGCCTTGCTTAGGGTGAAATGATTAAAAAAAAAACAACAAAAAACTATCTATTTCTGTCTTAAAAGTAAGTCTGAGCGATTCGATAAGTACTAATTGGCAGCTGATATAAAATAACGAATTACGTTGTTAACCAGAGCAAGGAATAGCTTGTTAATTTTAACCCTTCCAAAACAAAGGACCCTCTTTAACTTGCATAAGTATTCGATAATGCTAAACTCCATTCATTGCACCTTCTTTGGCTATCGTTTGCCGTTGATATGAAGTGGAAATTTTATATGGAATCAATTACTAGGTCTACTAGAAAGGTTATTTCCTTGTGCGATACTAGATAATTTTTCTCGTTAAAATCTGTCATATATTTATTAGTCTACCAAACCTTTTGCTTTGAATACTGCCGCCACATCTGGTCTGGTACTCCTGCTATATATTTACAGATTTTTTATAAAATCCAATGAAGAATTTCTGATGTCGTTTGTTGAGACCTGACATCTCTCCTTCAGCTACTTTCCCGTCACCGTAATGTAGCTTCCCACCCTCTTTTCTATAAAAACTTACATGGTAAATTTTTTGTTAAACTTTTCCCCATAATACTCTATTGTAATTATTAAGATTTAATTTCTAAATGTTGTAATATAGATTCCATATTCCATCCCAGACAGATTGTACATATAGGAACTAATTAGTACATCATGGAGATTTTAAGGTATTATAGTTGCTCTTATGTGATATATGCCATCCTTTATGGCGGTGAATATTAGACAATTTCCCCAAGGACGAAGAAAATACTTGGTTCTACAGAAATATACTGAAGATAGCATGGACAGAGCATGTGAGCAACGATAAGGTTTTGGAGAGGATGCAAACGAAAAGAAAACTAATATTTAGAAAATACTTGGTTCTACAGAAATATACTGAAGATAGCATGGACAGAGCATGTGAGCAACGATAAGGTTTTGGAGAGGATGCAAACGAAAAGAAAACTAATATTTAGAAAATACTTGGTTCTACAGAAATATACTGAAGATAGCATGGACAGAGCATGTGAGCAACGATAAGGTTTTGGAGAGGATGCAAACGAAAAGAAAACTAATATTTAGAAAATACTTGGTTCTACAGAAATATACTGAAGATAGCATGGACAGAGCATGTGAGCAACGATAAGGTTTTGGAGAGGATGCAAACGAAAAGAAAACTAATATTTAGAAAATACTTGGTTCTACAGAAATATACTGAAGATAGCATGGACAGAGCATGTGAGCAACGATAAGGTTTTGGAGAGGATGCAAACGAAAAGAAAACTAATATTTAGCATCAGGTAGAGACAGTTGAAGTTTTTGGGACACGTGATGAAGAAGTGGATGTGCATTGTGGTGCAGTGAATATCGGCTCGGGGCGAGAATCGGAGAGCCGAGTTCGAATTCTAGTTGAATTTCTTTCATTCACTTACGCACAAATATAATTGGGAAATGTATTAATCAATCTCTTCTCTCCAGCTATGGGTTAAATAACCGGAGAGGTTGGATTCTATAGCCTTGGCTGACAACCAGTCTACAGCAGAATGTAATGGCAACCTACTGCGGGATAATCTTCTGCTCAGTCAGCCATGTTTCTTTCGAGTCATGATTGCCCAAGCTTGTATCCCTTATGCCACTTAACTGACTGAATGAAGAATCTAATACGGTGTTTGGGAGAAATATCAAGAAGAAAAATGTTAAGAACGACAATGGATAGGGGCAAGTGCAAGCCCTTGATCACCTACGTCCTGAAGGGACACGGTACATAAAGAAGAAGAAGAAGAAGAAGAAGAAGAAGAATGTTAAGTAAAAATGTGTTGTTTTTGTGTAAAGAATATTGTGGTACATTTAGGTTAGTAAATGTCGCTAGATAAGTTTAACATATGACAGATTCGAAAACCATCTTCGTTTTTTCCCCCTCTTTCACCACACTTCTGCATTTGCTCTGTAGTAAGTAGATTTAAAAAATTTAAGCGCTATATTAGATTGGCGGTAGGGTTCCATCTTTTAAAATTTGTTTTGCTAAGTACGTCTGATGGCGCATTTCACGCTTATGGAAATCTATTCCTGCTTCTGAATACAGTGGCAATCATTATCTACTATCACCTTAATCATTATTCTTTTAATATTCACTCTCCTTAATACTGATATTTTTCTTTTTCTAAAAGGTACCTTTGACAGAATATTGGGTCCCAAAAAACACACCCTCAAATGCAACTTGATTCTTCGCTAAAGATGCAAGTAAAATTATCGCTTCTCTGTACCACTCGAGTATCACTTCGTGTTATCGGCCTTCATCAGAGCTAAATCAGGCCAAAAATAGAGTACACTTGCAATATTAGGGCGGAACTTCCCAGTCCCTACTTTCCTGTGAAATCAATAAATTCTCACCACTAATAACGTTTTATTTATTCTAATTGTAGCGCTAATTCCAAATGGCTGGTATTAATTTTATTTGATTTTCAAGATGAGAAGAGATTTCTCTATAATTGGTGAATACAATTATTTTTGTCGGGTAAAGTAGCCGAAATGTTAACAAGTAGAAAATACTGATCCTGGGTTAACTGAGAGCAAAATTCTTCTGTTGAGAGAAGTAAGCAAATTTATCAAAGCTAGTTAGTCAAAATATTGTCAAATGGGTTTTGACGATATGTGACCTTAGGTCAAAATACGATCTTGAGGATTATCAGGACAGTTGATGAGAACAGGCAGGGAGTGAATTTTCCTCCATCTCCCCTAGAAGTTGACATGTTTAATGATATTACTTACATGACAAGATAGTCAGTCAGTTAAAGTGCCATACGTGATACACGCTTGGGCGATCATGTCTCGAAAGAGACACGACTGACTGGGCAGAAGATTATCCCGCAGTAGGTTGCCATTGCTTTCTGCGGTAGACTGGTTGCCGACCAAGGCTATAGAACCCAATCTGTCCTGCTATTTAACCCATAACTAGAAGGAAGTGACGGATTAATACCTTTCCCAAGGGTATTTGCGCGTAAGTGAATACAATGGATTCAACTGGAGGGAGAAATAGAAACCCATGCATAAAACCAGGGTGCAAGATGAAACTAGTTAGTTCGGGCTCCATGTTCAGAATGAGAAGGTAGAAAGAAAAAAGCTGTGGTAAGTGATTTGAATTGCGGTTTGAATAATACGGTCGGACTGAAACGGTCGTGCTACTAAAAGACAATTGAGTAAACCCCAACTTAGAAAACATTGTTACCTTTTTTTTTGTCACTTACTTTGACTTGTATGTAATCTTGTAATTGTTCGATATATATGAATATAATAAATCTACACCGAGTCGTTGCGGTCTTAAATCTGGTTTTCATTATATACAAACCCTCGCGTGTCTGGGCCAACCTCGTCAAGTGACAACAAGCAATCCTGCTTTGGCTAATCCGAGATAAACAATACGACGTGAGCAGAATCGACCGAAGGTCTGAAAGATTGGCTCGTCTCAGCTATGGTCGTGTTATTTAACTTCCATTTGTCAAAAAAAGCGGCTTCTAGTCCTTGTGAAAGATAAGTTATTTTCCCTTTTTCAACCTCTCTCTCATAAGCAGGATGTGGTGAGCCTTTAACTCTTCTATTGCTATTTCCGTTGAAAATGACCGGACGATCTAAATTCCTGAATTCTGTCAGTTCTAACATTCATGGCTACATACTTACTCAGTGGCAAACCATTGACATTCTCTCCGTATTTCATCGATGTCAAATAAGTTCCACTCAAACAGCTTCATCCTGTGAACCACTAATTTAAGGAACAAACTTCCATGAAAATGTTTCTCCGATCGCTACAATTTTGACATGTTCTAGTCTATAGGTAACCATTATCTTTCCCTTCTATACATAAAAACTAACCTTAATGTCTTTCTATATCTCGAATAGCTCCCGGGATTTCAACCTTACTGTAAAAAAAATAAAATAAAATTCAAATTAATACCATATTTTAAAAAAAAAAGCAAAAAAAGAAAACTTTCGACGCATGAGATTTCTTAATTAAATATTTACTCGTTTAAATAATAAATAAAAAAAACATGCTTTTAATTGCCCTCTCAAATAAATGGTTTTTCCATGGTGTAAAAGATCTGAAGTAACATTTACCTCCTCAGAATTCAATCAACAAAGAATGAATTAAAAACTATATTTACACATTTGCGGGTTAATATATCCACTGGAATTTAAACACGTAGGTTCTTATGCCTTATCATATTCTGATTTGTTAATGTCAATATTCTTCTTTTTTTCTACTTTGCTTTTCTAAAACGTGTAGCTGATGAAAAGGCTTTCATATTTATGGATTTCAAACGCTCAAGACGATATGGGTTCTCCTTTCATCTCAGCAGGGAGCAAGGCAACGGAGGTCTAAAAGCGGTAAACGATTTAGATGTGCGTTCGTGCTTTTCAGAATTCATCTTCATATTTATGCGGAAATGTCGAAATATTTATTCAAAAATAGGAATAACTTCCAGGTGATAATCAAAGAAATGTTCATCTATCTATCTATCTATCTATCTATCTATCTATCTATCTATCTATCTATCTATCTATCTATCTATGTCAATTCTGATCTATCTTTAAATTGATTATCTATCTATCTATCTATCTATCTATCTATCTATCTATGCCATTTCTCATCTATCTTTTAAATCTGTTATCTATCTATCTATCTATCTATCTATCTATCTATCTATCTATCTATCTATCTATCTATGTCATTTCTTATTTATCTTTTAAATCTGTTATCTATCTATCTATCTATCTATCTATGTCATTTCTGATCTATCTTTAAATTGATTATCTATCTATCTATCTATCTATCTATCTATCTATCTATCTATCTATGTCATTTCTTATCTATCTTTTAAATCTGTTATCTATCTATCTATCTCTCTATCTATCTATCTATCTATCTATCTATCTATCTATCTATCTATTACAAAAATGAAAATCCTGCATAATATCGCTTACACATGCATTTGGCGAGAGAGAGAGGAGTGACAGGCAGTGGAAGTATATCCTGTTGTATGTTCTTTGCGCTGATACTAAAAAGGTAAAAAAGAAAATTAGATAAGCTAGATAAAAATGTGAATTAGAGAAATGGCGGAAAAAATTGTAACGACTAAAGAAGTGTGGAAGAACTTCATAAATAAATACTGTTAAAACTCTGCACTCTAACTCTGCGCTCTCGCGCGAGCTTTTAAGGATCACGAGCCTCGATTTGGTTTCATTTAGTTTGTTTAACGCCATATCAACTTACGGATCATTTAATTGCTAAATTCAGTTTTTTTTTTGGAACATTAGTAATGTTTTTTTACTATTAAAATCTATTGTAGTGAGATTTTACTATAAAATTGCATTTTTTGATACGTTCATAATGTTTAACCTCAGTTTGGTTGTTCATCATTTTCCCATAGGTGGGACCATAAAAGGTTCTGACCCTCCAATTCGTATCAGTGTGAACTGGTTTTCAAAGCGACACTGTCTCTTGATCTCTGTCTCCGGGTAGAGATGAACACAAACGTGGCTCCGCCGAAGGGTAGAGTCCAATTTGGGGCAAACAGACAAGGGCCTTACAATGCCTTAAGCTGGGTTTACGGGTTATTTTAGGTTGAACTTAAGGGTTTAGAATCCCCATATTATTTGACCTTGTGTCACACAAACACACACACACATATATATATATGTGCGTGTGTGTGTGTATGTATATGTGGATGAATAGAATCAATAAAGAACAGGTAGGAAAAAGTGTGTTTAATCTAACATGATTCACTTAAACAAGTTTCTTCAGAAATTTTTAAAGACGACTGATTTAATTTAGTTTTTCATTTTTTAAAAATCGAAAGAGACATGACATTCATTTATCTTTGTTTTTATTGGTCAGATACGTGTCACGTGTAATAAAGCACTGGGCGAATATTTTTAAATGTAGAGAAAACCTATGTTACTTTATATGTGTGCCACGCCTAATAAAAAGAAATAAACGTTTATTTTAATTATAATTGCATGGATACAAAAATAATCTGAGTGTCAAGCGATTCATGATATGTAAAATAATTAAATAAGAGAAAAAAATGGATGATGCAAATAAATTTCTGAAATAGTAGAAAGAATGAAAAAGGCGGAAGTGAAAATGGGATAGATATATAATATTATAGAAATAGTTATAGAAGGAAAAAATAACAATAGAAAAGAAAAAAGAAGAAAAAAGATTATAAGTGGAATAGATAAAGAGAAAGAAAAGAATTTTGAACAGATAGATAGACGTATGGATAGAGAAAAAGTATAACATTTCTAGAGGAGTCAGTCAGTTAAGTGCTATACGTGATACACACTTTGGGCGATCATGTCTCTTTCGATACATTGCTGACTGGGCAGAAGATTATCTCGCAGTAGGTTGCCATTGCTTTCTGCGGTAGACTGGTTGCCAGCTAAATCTATTATATTATTTAACCCATAAATTGAGGTAAGAGACGGATTAATACCTTTCCAAAGGGCATTTGTGCGTAAATGAATGCAAGGAATTAAATTGGAATTAGAAATCGCTCCACCCAATTTGTCGTTCTGAGTCGATATCCACTGCACCACAAACGCGCAAATGGGAACAGTAGGAGAAAAGTGGGAAAGAAAAGTAGTGAATAGAAAACGATGGGCAGATGAAAAGAAACCTAAGCAAAGATAGGGATGAAGTAGGGGAGGAAAAAGAAAGAAAAAATATTTCAAACGGTACATGTATAAATGATATTCTGCATTTTTATAACAGACAAATAGATAGATAGATAGATAGATAGATAGATAGATAGATAGATAGATAAAAAATGACTGAGGTAGATAGATAGATAGATAGATAGATAGATAGATAGATAGATAGATAGATAGATAGATAAAAAGATAAAAAGATAAAAATGACTGAGATAGATAGATAGATAGATAGATAGATAGATAGATAGATAGATTTAAAAAGATAGATAAAAAAGATAAAAAATGACTGAGATAGATAGATAGATAGATAGATAGATAGATAAAAAATGACTGAGATAGATAGATAGATAGATAGATAGATAGATAGATAGATAGATAGATTTAAAAAGATAGATAAAAAATGACTGAGATAGATAGATAGATAGATAGATAGATAGATAGATAGATAGATAGATAAAAAATGATAAAAAATGACTGAGATAGATAGATAGATAGATAGATAGATAGATAGATAGATAGATAGATAGATTTAAAAAGATAAAAAATGACTGAGATAGATGAGATAGATAGATAGATAGATAGATAGATAGATAGATAGATAGATTTCTTTGATTATTACTTGCAAGTTATTCCTATTTGTAGAAATAAAACAAAGAAAATTTAAAACGACATAAAGGAAGAATAAGAAAGTAAATAATTAAAGAAAAGTAGAACAGATAAAAAGGACTGTAAAATAGTCCAGATGCAGAAACACACACACACACACACACACACACACACACATATATATATATATATATATATATATATATATATAGTAGCAGTGAAGTGATACACAAAAAAAAGAAAAAGATAGATGAATCGGTAGATATCAATATGCAGCATTTATATATAAGGTTGCAAAAGAAACTTATAGAAAAAGAGGGATATAGATAGACAAGTATGAAGAGGCTGTATAAATAAATACATTGATAGATACAAATATAATATATATATATATATATATAGAAATACAATCGCTCGCAGACAGATCTGTTTCGCTGTATCGCAGCTCATCAGAACGGTTAGACATCTAACTGCTTTTTTAATAGGTAAGTAGATCAATAGAAATGAAGAGGCTGTGATAGATAGATAGATAGATAGATAGATAGATAGATAGATAGATAGATGAATGTTGTAAAAGAAAATTATAGAAATATAGATACATAGATAGACAGATATGAAAAGGCTGTATAGATAGAAATATATATATATATATATATATATATATATATATATATATATATATATATTTCCTACAAATATATATATATATATATACACATATAGAAAATTCTAGAAATATAACATATATATAGATATGAAGAGTCTGTGATTGCTATATTGCTACATAGATAAATAAATAGATAGATAGTTATAGAAATAGTTTATAAAAGCATTATATCACTACGGAAAAAATGTTTTTTCTTCAGGTTATATTATTGTTTTAAAATATCACCAGAGGAAGCGCAATACCTTTCATGAGAATTCATTTTTTGTGTATTGCTTTAATGTCTTTGTAAACCAGTGGAATAAGAAAATTATAACTTTATGCTCTATTCTGTATTGAGAACTTTTTATAAAACTAAATGCAACGAACAGTAAGTTTTTAATCTATCTGTTCTTTCACTTATTTTTATATATATATATATATATATATGAATTAAAAGTACATTGTGACACGGAAATTTCTATGTTTTGAGATAGAATATCGTCATCAGTTGAATGTTGGTTTTGAAAACAATTCATATATATATATACATATATATATATATATATATATATATATATATATATAAGCATGCGGTGTAGATATAGAAGAATCAAAAGGAGTATCCTGTACATAAAGTTGTAGGATAACTCTATAAGAGATCTCTAAATGTATAAGTATATAAATACATAGAGCAAATATAAGAAAAAATTGAGGTAGAAAATATTCTGTACAATAAAGACGAAAGCTGATGATGGTTCGCTTAAAATGGGCCCAAACTTCCCATTTACCATGAAATAACATGTCTGCCTTAACTTTTCTTATATATATATATATATATATAATATAAGATAGAGACTGTGATGAAATAATAGATAGATAATTAGATAGATAAAGAGGTTAGAATTAAATATAGAAATAAAAGCAGATAATGAAAAGATTAAATTGTATATGCATATAAATAACTATATATATAGGGAGAGATAAAGAATATTGTAGGAATATATATATTGTGGTAGATAGATAGATAGATAGATAGATAGATAGATAGATAGATAGATAGATAGATAGAAAAAATAGATAGATCTGTTTCACATAAACAATCAAAAAGTAAAGTAAGTTAGATTGGTTTGAATAGCGGATAGATAGATAGATAGATAGATAGATAGATAGATAGATAGATAGATAGATAGATAGATAAAAACAGATTTAAAAAGATAGATAATGACATAGATAGATAGATAGATAGATAGATAGATAGATAGATAGATAACAGATTTAAAAAGATAGATAAGAAATGACATAGATAGATAGATAGATAGATAGATAGATAGATAGATAACAGATTTAAAAAGATAGATAAGAAATGACATAGATAGATAGATAGATAGATAGATAGATAGATAGATAGATAGATAGATAGATAACAGATTTAAAAAGATAGATAAGAAATGACATAGATAGATAGATAGATAGATAGATAGATAGATAGATAGATAGATAGATAGATAGATAGAAGCCGTTATAGATAGATCAGTCGTGAAGAATGTACATTAAAGAAAGAAAAATTTAATGAATAATGAGAAAAGGTCGAGGAAACGATTATTATAAAAGAAAAAAATTAAAAATTGTTTTACATTTCAACTTGGTATTTACAAAGTGGATTTTTAATAAATTGTTTCTTAATGTCTGTTCGTGAGAAATGTAGATGCTGTGGCAAATCTTTAGAAATCAACACTTCCCGTTCGGTTGTAATTTGTGAATTGAGTATTTGCACGAAAATATCGAGAAAAATACAATCCATTTCCCAAGTGTTAAGCTCGCAATAAAACCATTTTTTTTCATCCCGCGGGAATTGCAGAAAAACGGGCGCCAATCGAACAGAACAAGGAACAATGCGTGTTTGTCGAATAAAGTAAAACGCGCTTGAAGCAAATGGAGGCGATCCACAGAATAGAGTTTCTCTATATCCCGAGAATAAATTTTGTAGACAAAGATATGTGCAAAGTCAGGTATGAATTATACATACATACATACATACATACGAACAGGCATGTATCTGTACATATTTATATTGTCGTGCCAAAAGTCGTCAAATAGCAGTATTTATTAGTTCACCTATGAGTGGAGTGTTTTAGCAAAAGACGGAAAACAAAGTGAGTAAAGGGTGCTTGGAAAATTTGACACACATAGGACATTATGAAATCAATTAGAACAGAGTAAATCAGCGAGTAACCTCCATAACGAGCTTTTGGTAGAACAGGGAGTGCAAGGGACATTAAGAATCTAAATATTGATAAGAATTACAGATGATACGAAACTGTGGCGAGTAATGATCGCATTATATTCTAAATAGAGACGGATCGCAGATAGGTAATGGTAAGTATCGTACGTATACTCGGGTTACGTCGTTCCGAGTTATGTCGTTCTCGATTAAACGTCGTTTGTCGAAAAAAATATATGGAGAAATAAAAAAAAATTTAAGTTATTTTATTTGACTTTACTTCTGTTTGCCACAAATGTTGAAGTAGTAATATCAATAGAAAAGCGTTAAAAGCAGATAAAATAATGCTACTGCTGTTACGAGGATGCATTTAAATATGAAAAATATCAAGAAAGTCAACAGAAAGGTTAACATTTATATTAAGGGATTCTACTGAGTCCTACTTGTTAATACAAAAATTTTTCATTCATGAAGTAGTTATAAAATAGAGAAATTAGAAATAGAATGTTTGGAAGATTCTCGATCATTCCAGTATATTCAAGAAAAATCTAGATGTTTCGAGAAATATGCTAATTAGGCGCCAGCTCCTATAAAAATAGGTTTTTAAAGAGAGTTGTCAATTGAAAAAGGTAATTTCTGGCATTATCAACTCCGGTTTTGATTCTAGGATTATTATATCCAGCCGAAAGAATCTCCATGAAAAGATGCCGACCAACAAACACCTGAAAGAGAACCTCATGAAACTTACCTGGTAAATAGAATTTTTGAATATTTTCATTGATCGAACTAAAAATTAATCTATATATATATACACATTTGTGAATTTCTAGTAATAGCAGTGACATTAATTCGCTGACCTTAACGTGGTAAAGATATTTGACCCCACCTTTTTTCTTCTTTCTCGTAACACTTCACCAGTAGACCTATGTTTTCTTTTTTGCATTGTATATTTGTATATATTTTATTTTGTGTTTTTAGCAAAGTAGATATTTTTTTGAGATTTAGCTGTGTTGTGGTAAATCATTTTCTTTTCTTTTGTTACAAATTTCAGCACGTAACAGTGTACAATAAATCTGTCCTGCAATTATATAAATCCACCATCCGCCCGTGTATTGAGTACTGCTGCCACATCTGGTTGGGTGCTCCTTTTATTCTCCTCGGTATCTCTCTCACCGGCGTGATGTGGCTTCCCTGTGCCTCTTCTATAAATACTTTCATGGCTTCTGCTCTGACGAACTTAAATCACTGGTGCCCCCTAGATGTGAATTTGCACGAGATACTAGAGTGGCAACTAGGTCCCACCCTTTTACAGTGAAACCGATGAAATGTAACCGCAATTTCTACTCCAACAGCTTTTTTCCTCGCGCTTCCCGCCTGTGGAATTCCCTACCGCATACTTGCTTCCCCGACGGCTACAAGCTCCAGGAGTTTAAATGTAAGGTCAATAGACACCTCCTAACACACTAACTTACACCCACTCTTTCCAACTCTCTCTCTATGTACATCCTAAGTCGTCTATTACCCTCCTTCTGACATTTCCCATACCCAATCGCTCTATGTAACCCCCTGCGCTATAGTATCAGTGGAATGCTTTGCTTGGGGTGACACGATTAAAAAACATGCTGACGATCACAGTCATCTATGTCCACGATGTAGATAAACAAATAGATTATAAATATTACATAATTTAACATAAATTAGCTTATTTTCTACTATCGCAAAATAATTTTAATAACTTTATATTTTTTATCTAAAATTACAAAATGATTTTATCTTATAATGTCTTAGAGCAAATCACATTCACAAATAAAGAATCCACGATGTACTGTAAAAGTCACTAAATTGTAAACATCTACATTTACAATTATGTACGTACATGTATTCATAAACTTAGAGATTTTATTCTCTATTTATATTATTGTCATTATCTCTATTGCCATTTGTACGACGTTTCGGCCGTTGTACTTTCCGATTTTTATCAGGTGCCAGGAATTTCAAACCGAACATGTTATTACGATCACTTGGGTATATCATTCTCATTCTTTTGTGCAAAGCCTCTTTTGTAAGCATAAGTTATCTTCCTCTAAACCGACTCTAAGTTACTTGTTTACCACTGCTGTAGCCTGATATTGAACTCTCAGCTCTTTGGGTCAAGTCACTGGAACTAACCAACGTCTATATCTACTGGGCTATGTGTCCTTCAGAACAACAGAGATGTGGACAATAAACCGAATAGTGTAAATACTACCTCATCTCAGAAATATAGACAAATAACTTTTTTCTGTATTATATTAAAAATTTAAATTTATTTGTTTGTAACCTTAAAATAGATTCTTATTGGCCATATATTATTTAAAATGCATTTATAAATAAAATACAGGACTGAGATTGGTTATTTGTGGCTTAGCATAGTGACAAGTACATTCGGAGACAAGTAAATTTGACTTAAGCTGTTTTTCGACTTAAGTCGCCTCTCTTGGAAAAATTATGGATGTAAGGTGACGTATACCTGTATTATAGATATGACCTGATTTGTATCACATGTATTGAGACAATATGAACAATAGTTAGGCTCCCCGTATTATGATGAATTATTCAAGCTCGAATAGAGCACCATAGTTGATGCTTAAGTATGGAAATTGCCAATCGTAATTAGCGTAGACACGTACCCATAGGCGTCTGGCTAGAATTATCTTTGTCAACTTCTTTTCCTACGCACCTGTGCGTTCAAGACATTAAGGATTATGGCGCCCACAATTCGATATCATTTGTAATATTAATAATCTTCTTATTTTTACCATTTGTCTCAAGCCCTTCTTCATTATTCATTCACTCAAGCTCATCAGGGGTTGCTTTCCTCAGACTCTCTTAATTTCATTCTGTACGGTAATATCGTGATGTGCGTTGTGGTGCATTGGATATCGGCTCGGAACGAGAAATCGGGGAGCCGAGTTCGAATTCCAGCTGAATTCATTGTCTTCATTTACGCGTAAACACCCTTGGGAAATGTATTAATCCGTCTCTTCCTTCCAGTTATGGGTTAAATAACAGGACAGATTGGGTTCTATAGCCTTGGTCGGCAACCAGTCTACCGCAGAAAGCAATGGCAACCTACTGCGGGATAATCTTCTGCCCAGTCAGTCATGTCTCTTTCGAGACATCATCGCCGAAGCGTGTATCACGTATGGCACTTAACTGACTGACTGACGGTAATATCAAAATTTCCAAGCAAGCTTTCCTTTTGTGCCCAGATAATCTGTCTTTTCTGATGATAAGTGTCCTTTTTTGTGGCTATTGTCTGTAAAACTTCTTAGTGTCCTTCTGTGACAACGGACAAAAAAAATAGCAAAGTTAAGATGCATTCTGATTCACATTTTAAAGAATTGCCTTTAGCATGAAAAAGACTGCCGACCTAGGTGTTGACTTCACTGACGCTCAGCCGAGAAGAATGAGCAAATGACTTTTTTTTAAATAAAATATCGTAAGGTTAGATCTAGTTCAACAGTAAAAATTATTTCAGTCATGCCGATTTCAGTAGTTTCTGGTGAGCAGATAAAACAGAATCCTTAAAAAGTAAAGACAATACAATAATCACCTCATGAAACTAAAGAGTGAAGACAATATAGCAATGCCCTCACGAAACTTCGAATTCGGCATAACTAAAATAACACCGCTGAGCTAAGTGGCAAACTTTTCCACGTTAATTCTATTAACTCTATGTCTCTATCTTGATATCGAGCTTTTTATGACAAAACAACCCTGCTTGCCTAAAATCTCTTTCTATCAATACGGCATTTTTTATCTGCAATTGCAGAAGAGTACAAAACTAGGTTTAATATTGGTTCCATAGGAATTCCATAAAATCTCGTTATTATGCAAACTGATAATGTGAACATATATTTAGTCTAGAAAAATATTTTATTTAAAGGATTTTTTATAATCGTTTCACCCCAAGCAAGGCATTTCATTGTCACTACTGCGCAGGGGAATACATAGAGTGGAGGAAGGATGGTTAAATATAGGAAATGTCAGAGGGTGGGTGATAGGCGGGTAGGGATACCGAGAATGGTTAAATATAGGAAATGTCAGAGGGTGGGTGATAGGCGGGTAAGGATACCGAGAATGAGGGTTGGGTAGATGAGAGTGTTCTGAGAATAATTGGAAGTTAGTGTGATAGGAGGTGTCTATTGACCCTACATTTAAACACCTGGAGATTGTAGTTGTCAGGAAAGCAGACTTGTGGAAGGGAATTCCACAGGCGGGAAGCGCGAGAAAAGAAGCTGTTGGAGTAGAAATTACGGTTACATCTTATCTGTTTAACTGTAAAAGGGTGGGACCTACTTGCTAACCTAGTATCTCGTGCAAATTCGTGCTTAGGCGGCACCAGTGATCTAAGTTCATCGGAGCAGAAGCCATGAAAGTACTTGTAGAAGAGGCACAGGGAAGCCACATCACGCCGGTGAGAGAGTGGTTGCAGCCGGTCTGCCAAGTCAGTATCAACCACGTTACAGATTCTCCTTTGTATTTTGTCAAGAAGCCCAAGGAGAGTAGCAGGGGCACCCGACTAGATGTTGCAGCAGTATTCAATGCGTGGGCGGATGGTAGATTTGTATATGTGCAGAATAGATTCAGGCGGGTAAAACTTCCGGGCCCTGCACAGAGAGCCGACTTTCATAGCGACAGATTTGGCAATGGATTCAATCTTTGAAAAATGTTTTCTTATTAATTTCTGGAAAAAAACAAACTGTTCAATGGTAATATTTGATAGTTCACAGGACAGAGGTTTGAACCATATATTTTTTTCCTTTTTCTATGCTTACCCTTAGCCTTAAACAATTTTGAATTGTAAACAAGTGTTAGATGAGATAATTAATCTTTGAAGCCCTTCTTTGGGGAGCTTGAATTTAAAGTTTTTTCTTTTCATTAAATATCTGAAGGTTGGAAGATAATCGGTTAATTATAGTACAAATAGTAGTAGGTATATGTTTCCTAATGCCAGTTAAAGTTAATATAGTTGGATATTTTATTTTCTTTGTGGTAAGGTTTGAAGGAATTGTTATTGAGATTAAAGGTGATGTTTATGTAATTAACCATACTTAAGTTACTAGAAATCTTAATTTTAATCCCTAATAATTTAAAGGTTTTAATGATTTTCTTTTGAATCTTTGTGGTCAAATGGCCATTACTATTAGGGATGAACATAAGTCTATCTCGGTAAAAACCTATTTGATTAGGATCTACAATCCTACTAAGAGTATGTAAAATATATGTGCATACTAATTCATAAACCTGGATTGAATCATACGCCCCATAAAATTACCACTGTGACACTTAGTCTCTGTAAAATTGTTAAAAGTTAGAAAGAATTTTCTAGCTGTTATAATAATATTAGTTTTTTCATTTGTGATTTCTACATAATTTTTAGCGAAATTGATGCAGTTTACAAGAACGTTTCTAAAAAGAAACGAAGTCTATAAAATCAAATTTGAGAAATGTAGTTCTAATTTTGTCAGTAAGATTGGTAAACTAATGGATAGTATCAGAGGAACATTTTCAGTGGTTGGGGCGGAGGATAAGATGTAACTTACGGGTTTTCTTTTTAAATATTTTCAAAAATGAATCCTAATTCACTTTTGGTTAGATTTAATATCTAGATTGTAAATTGTAATCAAAGTTGGGTTTATGATCTATCTAATCTAAATCTAAACTTATCTATAAATGGAACTTTGTATGTGTGTATGTATGTGTTTGTGTCTGTGTGTGTGTGTCCGTTACCTATAGACTCCGAAATGGCTGAAACGATTTTCTTGAAATTTTACACAGTTGTACTATAAGCGTCTGCGAGTGTTCTTAGCTAGGTTTTGTGTCAGAATTCCAAACCGTGTCTTATGGTATGGATTCTGGTGAGCTAGCCTCTTCTTTTTATTATATATATATATATATATATATATATATATATATATATATATATATGAAATTAACAAAAATATAAAATTTGTCATCTAGGTGATTGATGTTATGTTCAGCAACCTGGATCCAAAGTTTTGTCGACGAATCTCGGCGTCATCGTTCGTTCTATTCCTAAGATATTAACAGCATATATCCTTTCCATTATTTTTATATGAAGTCAAGTAATAGTTTATGTTCTTTTTATTCGTGTTAGGTTGATTTTATCTTCTTTTTTGTATGTGTGTGTGTGTGAACACGTGTAGGTGTGTATACAGCTGTATGTATCTGTATGTGCTTATGTGGTTATTTCATATTTTTTTTGTTTCTTTATATTCTCTTATTATTCCTTTTTTTCTTATTTTTTCTCTATTTTTCGGATCTGAGTGTCAAAAATAATGTAAAAACGATATTGTCGGTGTCATTTCCTAAGAGGCCAGGAACAAACAAATGTGAACTATACCGAACAATCAGACTAATGAGTCACCCAAAAAAGCTCATTATCCAAATCCTGATGTATAGAGCGCACAGCAGAATCAGGCTAGAGATGGAACAAGGACAAGGACATTGGAACAAGTAACGTGATATTTACGCTGAGAATGCTATCAGAAAGGACACAAACAACTTTGAAAGCAATTAAAAGTTTGAAAGCAAACAACCTCGAAAGCAATTAAAAACTTGAAGACAAAAAATTTTAATAAAAAAAAAAAGATTTTCAGCACTAAATGACCCAAAGAAGGTTGATATGCTGGTTAAACAAACCAACCAACCAACCAACCAACGACCAAATTAGAAAAGACAATACAAATAAACGAAAAAGAAAACTAATACTTAACGTCAGAAAAAGACAGTTAAATTTCTTGGGACATGAAATAAGGAAAAGAGGGCTTGGAGAGTCTGATACTCACAGGTCAGGTAGAGGAAAAGAGAGACATGGGAAATCAGCGCGTAACGTACTTGACAGGCTTGGTGGGATAACAGGAGAAAGCGTGCTATGAGCCACTAGAGATAGGAAGATGTGGAGGGCCATGATCACCTTGATCACCTTGGTTCTGAAAGAACACGGCACATGATAGAAAAAGAAGAAGAAGAAGAAGAAGAAGAAGAAGAAGACATTGACAGAACTTCATATAGGCTATTTTTTCTTGAATATTCAAGGGTTTTCTGTATGTTTTGAAAATTTTAGTTATTTCATGTATAAATAATATTTTTTTAATTAATACATAGTTGACAAAGTATATTTGTATGTGTGTGTGTGTTTGTGTGAGAGTCCCGTTGGATGAAATTCAACGAAATATATAAGAAAATTCGAAAGAATATCAGTTGTAATTCTGTATTATTAGATAAACAATTTATTACCTTAGATAAACAATTTAATAGTGGTTAGTTGTTAATTCTATGATTAGGGTTTTTTTCTCCCGCGGTTCACGCTTGTGTAACTATTTTTTGGCCTCATGCTTTCCGATCAACGTTTATTTTTTTTTTTTTTATGTAAGACAGTTATATAGAATGGTTATATAGTACTGTGGTGATACCGAGCAAAAGCGATGGGCCGGATGTTTGCGCTTTCACCACCAAAAAGCAAATGACAAAAAGTCGTCGCTGCGCCGCCGGTTCCGCGCAGGTGTTCCGGTTGAAAACTAAAAATGAATTAAATATTAAATTTCCAGTTCGAGAGCCTACACGAATTTTATATATCATCCAATGGAAAGCCCAGAACCAAATACATGTGTGAAAGCCCAAATGAGCTGCTGTGATCCAAAAAGAAGATATAAAACGCGGATACAGAAAGCATCGACAGGCAGACCGACTGGAGGAGAAGAGAGTAATTAGTATCTCCCTTGACCGAAATCAGGAGTCTTACTACGCTCGCCTCCCTTACCTCTTTCCTTCTTCCCTGCCTCAAAACTTACTTACTGACCTAAGGAGCGAATACATCAAAGACATTCCTTACTTACACGCTCCCAAATTCCTAAGCATTAATTCTCTTTCAGCATTTTATTGCCATCAACATTTTAACCTCTGTTGGACCTATACTTCATGTATTACTTCAATTGTAAAAACATTAATTGATATGTGTTATATATAAAATGTTATCTTTCAACTCAATTTGCTTTTCTTGGTTTATAACCTTTCTTTATGACTTATAGTGGACTATCTACAACAAGGCCAAATTCCGTTAACTTGCAACAGTATACAACTACGCATCACTAGAACAGACTCTCCAATGCTAACAGAAAAGAACAGATAAGCAACCCACTATAGTACTAGTCGTGCAGTCAGTCGAATGATATAGAATAATAAAATGGTAAAGATAAAAAAATAGAAATTACGATTTATGCATGGTGTAGAAACTGAAAGTTATAGAATTTAGCAATGTTAATATAATAATAAATAAACGAAATTAAACTATTTGGAACTGTTAGCAAGGCGGGCATTCTTATTGTAAAGAATACTCCTCTATGGCATCGAAACTAAGCCAATGTCTATTTTATAAAAAAGAAAACAAGAAAACGGCTCTTAAATACAAAAAATGTTGTTTCTTCCCTTATACACGATAAAAACTCGTTTGCTATAATATCTTTTATCTGTAAATCTACGCTAAACACTATAACTCAAAATTATATATATATATATATATATATATATATATATATATATATAGAGTCAGAAAATCTAAGCAAGAGCTAACAAACCTACCACGGTTTCGCCCAACGGCTCGTCAGGGAAACTGACTCCAAATTCCCTGACGTGCCGTTGGGCGAAACCGTGGTATGTTGTTGGTTCTTAGATTTTCTGTCTTTGTTTACTCTACTTTCGTATTGAGCGCTTTAGTGTTAGGGCTTTTTTTTCCCATCTTACGAGTGCTTGACTTTTTGTTCATGTACTTCGTTTGTTTCTTTTTTTACTTCCCTTTCTTTTCCCTCCGAGTTCATTCTAGGTGGGTTATATAAGACGATTTAAATTATAGCTTAATTAATACTAGTTTCGGCAGAGTTAGTTCTGTTACTATTCGTATTGTTATTACTAGAGTTTATATATATATATATATATATATATATATATATATATATATATATATATATATATATATGGTGTATGGGTAGGTATTTGAAGGCTATCACAATGCATTTAGTAAAATAAAGTAAGGTAAAAAAGGTGTTGGGAATTACCTATTTATTATTCATTCTGACCTCGAAATATTAATGAATAATAAATAGGTAATATTCAACACCCTCTCTACCTTCCTTTATTATACTAAACGCATAGTGATAACATTCAAATACCTACACATACACCTCAGATATGCAATGCTTCAAGCAAATTACAAAACTGACCTGTATACATAGTCATACACAGACAGATCTGTTTGCTGTATCACAGCTAATTAGTACGGTTAAACACACGATTTTACCCAGGATTGAAACCCGACCGCATTGACGCCAGTCGGAGATTCTACCTCTGACCTATGGGCGTTCGGTAAAGATATATATATATATATAATGATTCCTAAAAGGAAAAGATTTCACAGCCTGATGAGGTGCAAATGAGATAGTACCGAAACACAATGGCTCGTCTTGCATTAAACTTTGTTTTTATTATAAACTTATAATAAAAATATATTACTATATATATATATATATATATATATATATATATATATATATATATATATACTTAGTTTTGTCACAATGTCACTCTGGATCGTTTGAGTCGGCTATATCAAAGACATTTGTCGTATCTAAAAGCCCATGAGAATTCATATTCAATGTTTCTGTGAAAATTTGAATTCACAAACGCTCTTTAGCTGTATGTATACATACTTTAGGAAAGTACGATTCCAGCAGTTTCTAGACTGGTTGCCAATCAAGGTTAATGAACAAATCTCACTTGCTATTTGCACATAGCTGGATTGACACCTTTCCCAAATCATGTATGTGTGTAGGTATTCTTTCTTTCTTTCTTTCTTTCTTTCTTTCTTTCTTTCTTTCTTTCTATCTATCTATCTATCTATCTATCTATCGAGCGAGCTGGCTAGCTAGCTGTATACATAAGCATGGGGAAGGTGATTATGCTTAGTGCTATTATCCTCGATATTTTTTATTATTTATATAAGAAAATCGAATAAAAATATAGTAAACATAATTAGGTTTATATATATATAAATTTGTGAGATTTATAGAAGGTTATGGTCTGAGGTACAATCTGATTTGGTGGGTTCTCTGCAATGTCAATATAAATATTGTCATGAGAAATTTTCTTTGCTGAAGTGATTCATTTAAAACTTAGACATGCATATATGGAGTGACTCGTAAAATACTGAGTTACAAATAGGGAGCGACCGGAATGGCATGGGGATTCCCGTTAAAGGCCCTCTTTACGCGCTGATGGACAAGCTAAACTTTTGCAGAGTGACAGGATGTTCTTTTATGGATTAAAAGAAACTGTAAATTTCAGGGAAAACGGATATTTGGATATGTCATAGCTGAACCATTAAAAAGAGAGAACCGATCTGTTCATATCTATTTTTTATTCAGCTACTTATATCAGCCTCTTCATCTATCTATCTATCTATCTATCTATCTATCTATCTATCTATCTATCTCAGTCTGTTCATATCTATCTATCTATCTATCTATCTATCTATCTATCTATCTATCTAATTATATTCATATCTATCTATCTATCTATCTATCTATCTATCTCATTATGTTCATATCTATCTATCTCATTATGTTCATATCTATCTATCTCATTATGTTCATATCTATCTATCTATCTATCTATCTATCTATCTATCTATCTATCTATCTATCTCAGTCATTTATTATCTATCTTTTTAAATCTGTTATCTATCTATCTATCTATCTATCTATCTATCTATCTATCTATCTATCTATCTAAACGATCCTCAGACAGGCCTGTTTCGCTGTATCACATCTCTTCAGTGCGGCTAGATTAACTATTTTGCCTCAAGCCGCGATTGAAAACTTGACAGATTTGATAGCAGTCGTAAATTCACACAAAAAGCGATCGGAGCAATGTGTTTTTCATTTGTAAACGAGTTATTACGCGACTTAGATTTCTACCGTGTGATGTCTGAAGGCGATTTGCAAGAACTGACTTTTAACGCTTTTGTAAAAATTACCTCGTTGTTCACAGGAAAATATATTAAAAGTTCTACAATATAATTGTATTGAACAGTTTTTAATACAACTGTGTACTGATCTAGTTTAATTATGACCCCAAAATAACATCAAACTCCATATACTAAGAATAAAACCGGGACACAACAAGTGACGACATCATAATGGTGTCCCCATAAAACTTCGAAATCGGCATGACTTTGTTCAGTTAAGTAATAAACGTCTTCACATTATTCCTATTAAAGCTCTATCTCAATTTTGAGTATTTTACAAAAAACTTGCTTGCTAAAATAAACTAATGAAAAACAACAATCTAGGCACTAAGCATTATCACAACTTAACACTATCAATGTGTGTGGTAATATATATATATATAATTTTAATCTTTTCTAATTCTTTGAACGACATCTTAATGTTGATATTGAATTCTTGAGGGAACCGCCATAGATTTTTTTTCTATTTTTTTGTTTTCCAAAGTACTTTCAATTTCATCCGAGATCATCTTCAGGAGTGAATGCTGAGACAAAAAATTAATGAAATTTGTAGTTGTGATTTTTTGGTAAATAGGCATGAACTGCATTCTGTAATAATTATTCTAAACGAAGATGAACACTCTTTTTAAGCAGTAAATAATGCTATTCATATATATATATATATATATATATATATATATATATATATATGAATTGTGACTTACGAATTTGTACAGTACTGTGCCTTTAATCGTTTCCCGATGGAGCTCGTATTTAACATATGTTGTGTAAGTTACATTGATAATGTTGTTGTCGTTAAACCAACATATTTAGTGTCTTTATTCAGAGATACATTCTCCCAATGAAAATTTCAATTCATATACAATCTTGGTCTTTTGCAAAACAGTGGTTAACAGAAAAGAATTATTGCGCATGATTAAGTTGGTCGTAATCAAATTTAGCATAGAACATAATTAGTTTTATTTTTTGTATCTTGGGTCAGTGGGAATATATTATATGCTTGTGAGTTCTGGGAAATGTTCATTTTTTTAAAATTACAATGCATGTGTTGGCTGTATAGCAGCATGATATGGTTGGGATTATCTGAAGAAATATGTTCTTTTTATTATTTCTAATTTGTTTTCTCGTTGCTTTTTCTTTTCTTTTCTTTTTTTCTTTCATGTGTATGCATACAAATTTTCTTTCTTTCTTTATTTCACTTTTCATTTGTTCTTTCTTTCTTTCTTTTACTTGCATCCATTTTTCTTTTACTTTTTTCTTTCTTTCTATCAATGTTCCTTTTAGATTTCTATCTTTCTATATTTCTTTCTTATTTTTTCACTTGTCCCCTTTACTTTCACATATTACTTTTCATTTGTTCTTTCTTTCTTTCTTTCTTTCATTCATTCATTCTTTCTTTCTTTCTTTTTTCTTTCTTTTACTTGCATCCATTTTTCTTTTACTTGTTTCTTTCTTTCTATCAATGTTCCTTTTAAATTTCTATCTTTCTATATTTCTTTCTTATTTTTTCACTTGTCCCTTTTACTTTCCATTTGTTCTTTCTTTCTTTCATTCATTCATTCTTTCTTTCTTTTTTCTTTCTTTTACTTGCATCCATTTTTCTTTTACTTTTTCTTTCTTTCTATCACTGTTCCTTTTAAATTTCTTTCTATAATTCTTTCTTTCTGTTTTCATTTGTTTCTATTACTTTTCTTTTGTTCTCTCTCTAATTCATTCTTTATTTCTTTATTTCACTCGCATCCATTTTTCTTTTACTTTTTCTTTCTTTTTATCAATGTTCCTATTACATTTTTCTTTCTAAATTTCTTTCTTTCTTTTACTTGTTCTTTTTACTTTTCTTTTGATCTGTCTTTATTTCATTCTTTCTTTCTTTCACTTACATCCATTTTTTCTTTTACTTTTTCTTTCTTTCTTTTTATCAATATTCCTATTATATTTCTTTCTTTCTTTCTTTCACTTTTTCTCTTTACTTTTTTTGTTCTGTCTTTATCTTATTCATTCTTTCTTTCTTTCTTTCTTTCTTTTACTTGCATCCATTTTTCGTTTAATTTTTTCATACTTTCTTTTATATCAATTATCCAGTTTCTTTCTTTCTTTCTTTCTTTCTTTCTTTCTTTCTTTCACATATTCCTTTTACTTTTCATTTGTTCTATCTTTATTTCATACTTTCTTTCTTTATTTCTTTAACTTGCATTCATTTTTCTTTTAACTTTTTTCTTTCTTTTCTATCAATATTTCTATTACATATCTTTCTTTTTTTTGTACCATGTTCTTATTACTTTTCTTTCTTTCTTTCTTTCTTTTTTCTTTCTTCACTTTTGTCCATGTTCTTTTCAGTTTTCTTTTCTTTCTTCTCTATTTCTTTCACTGATATCCATGTCTCTTTTCCTTTTCTTTCTTTCTTTCTTTTTTCTTTCTTTCTTTCTTTCCTCGTATTAATGTCATTTTCCTTTTCTTTAACTTGTATTCATCTTCCTTTTAATTTTCTTTCTTTCTTTAAATTTTACCTATAATTTTTGTACATTATTTTTCTGTCTTTCATTTTTCTTTCTTTCCCTTTTATCCATGTTCATTTTACTTTACTTTCATTTTCTTTCTTTTAATTCTTTCTTTCTTCTCTTTGTTTTCAATTTATTTTCTCTTTTTGTCCTCTCTTTTTGTATGTCTAAGTTTTTCTTTCTTCTTATTTTTTTTTTAAATCTCTTCAAATTTCCTTTCGTCTCTTAATATATTTTTCGCTATTCTAAAATCAATTTTCCTCAAGACGCATTATACAATTATTTTCTCCATTCCATGAAGGTGTCTCACTCCCTCATTCACGATTTCCATTCGACTTCATACTTACCTTCTTTCACCACAGATTACTTTTCAGAGAGATTTCTTGAAATTACATCAATCTTGCACATCGATTTTTTTTTGGCCAATTTTCTTCTTTTCTGTTTTACGTTCATGAAAAAGAAAAAATAAAGATCTTTTTATGCAGCGTTTACTTTTTACTGGATTGCTGTTCATTATTTATTTAACCTCCTATCATTTTTTGCAGTCTTTTAATCTATTTTCTCGGGTCCTGATTTTATGGAAGGCGGCTGGGGTTGAAATCATTTGTTGTTGGCATTGCATCTTTTTTTCATCCTTATGTCAACCGCTTGTCTACAAAAGTTGGTGAAATTTCTCCGCTCCCGATTGATTAATATACCTGTCTCACTAACTAGCCATCGAGCTATATTGTGTATGTAATAAGTTGTTATATATATATATATATATATATATATATATGTGTGTGTGTGTGTGTGTGTGCGTGTAGAGCGTAGGTAAGTTTTCATTTTGCGCTACGCATATATTTTTTCTGTCGCAAATGCGTTATTCCTCTTCATCTATATTAATCTAGTCGTAATTCTTTCTTTCCTTTTTTAATTCAGCTGTTAATTCTTTTTTGTTCGCTTTGTTATTTCTTTAATGGATTCAGTAATTTATTCTTTCATTCTTTCCTTCTTGTTCGTTAATTCTTTCTTTTATTTTTCTTACAAGAAAAATATTGGAAAGAAAGAAAAATCTTACAAGTAAGATTTTTCTTTCTTTCTAATATTTTTCATTCTTTCTTGCTCGTCTGTTGTTTTCATTCTTTCTTTCTTTTCTTTTATTTCTTTTATTTTGTCTTTCTTCCTTGTTCGTTTTTTGCTTCTTCTAATTTTGTCTATTTTCGTGCTCGTTTTTTCTTTGTTTCTTTATTTCTTTCTTGTTCGTTTTTTCTTTCTTTCTTGTTTGTTTTTCTTTCTTTTATTTTTTCTTTCTTTCTTGTTCATTTTTCTTTCTTTTATTTTTCCTTTCTTTCTTGTTCGTTTTTCTTTCTTTTATTTTTTCTTTCTTTCTTGATCGTTTTTCTTTCTTTTATTTTTTCTTTCGTTATCGTTCGTTTTTTTCTTTCTTTCTTGTTTGTTTTTCTTTCTTTTATTTTTTCTTTCTTTCTTGTTCGTTTTTCTTTCTTTTATTTTTCTTTCTTTCTTGTTCGTTTTTCTTTCTTTTATTTTTCTTTTTCTTGTTTTCTTTCTTATATATTTCTTTTTTTGTCTTTCTGTCTTTCTTGCTTTCTTTCTTTCTTTCTTTTTTTCTTTTTCTGTTTTATTCCTGTCTTTTTATCCTACCTATATTGACTTATCATATACATTTTTACGCTTTAGTTCTGTCATTCTTCTTTCTACACCACTATTTGTTTATACATGCATTCTTACATTCATTCATACATACATACATACATACATACATACATATTTGGACATCTAGAAGTATAGATATAAAAATATATGCATGAATAGAATTATATATTTCCCGAATGCTAAAACATATTATTCTGCGATTTGGTCACGCACATAGACGTGATACGTACATTCTTTTAATCTCTATACAAAAAATAAAAAAATAAAAATGCCCAAAGAAATAAAACAATATAAAACATTTCCATTACTCAGAAAGCCATCACATTTTATGGTCTTTTTTGCTGTCTTTGAGAATTTAACATTTGTTAATTAACCCCGTTTTGACTCAATCGTATAACACCCACATATTCTGTGTGGTAGAGTGGTTTTGGTAGAGCAGTTGTTAGTAGTATAGAGAGTAGAATCGGCGAGCCGAGTTTAAAAAATGTTCCCGTCTATTCAGTTCACTTAGCAAAAGTATTAACCTATTTTTTCTAACAATTCACCAATGAGCTAAATAGCAGTGTATGCTATTCTCTAGCCTCGGTTGGACAGGTAGGCTAGACGACGGGCAAGACTGGATTCAGAACTACGAAAGTGGCAATGGGTAATTACTCCATCATGTTTTTGAAGGCGTTATAGCATTTCATAAATAATAACGAAAACGAATGTGTGGAGAGCCATTATCGTATAAATTCTGATGATTCATAAGTGCATGTGCTAAAAACAGAATTTTTTAGAATAAGGCTCACCCTTTATAAGGCCCGTGGGACACTTGTGGTAGGCGGTTACGTCCAGAAGAATTTCATACAGAAATATGGAGAAGATGACGGTTGATTCGAACAGGGCAGAATTGTAGTGATCGGAGAAACGTTATCTAGGGAGGCGGTTCCACAGAGCAGTGGTTCGCGAAGAAAAGCTCATAGACTACATTATGTTTGGGAAGACAAAAATAACCTCATATTAAGAGCTAACGTATGGACATGTTTATAAAAAAAAGGCAACAAGCTTGTGGCGAAATTAAATTCATATTAGTAAAATTAGTATTATAAAAAAATACATTCAACTATTTAGTGGCGGTTTTTCTCGAATGACGTAATAAAAAAGGCGGAAAGGAAGGAAAGAAGGAAGGAATCAACAAACAAAGAGAGGAACGAACGAATGAATGAATGAATGAGGGCGAAAATATAATAAAAAAACAATAAATGCTGAAAAAATTAAAAATTAGTTTTCATGATGTTAAATATCAGTTTCATTCTTGTGTCCACCCTGTCCAAAAGCTCACCTTTGCTCACGGGTTCCATCCATGATATTCTCAGCATCCTTTTGTAGAACCAAATTTCGGTTGATTGAAGGCTTTCTTTCATCTTTGATGAAATTGTCTAGCGTTCGCTGCCATATTGAACGACAGACATCACATAACAATTCAGTACCTTATTCTTTGTTTCCAGCGATTTTTCCTGTCTTTCAATACTTTTTTTTTTTTTATAAGCGTTTCACCCCGAGCAAGGCATGTCACTGCCACTACTGTGCAGGGGGCTACGTAGAGTGGAGAAAGGCTGATTAAATATAGGAAATGACAGAGGGTGGGTGATAGGCGGGTAAGAATACCGAGAATGAGGGTTAGGTAGATGAGAGTGTTGTGAGAATAGTTGGGGGTTAGTGTGATAGGAGGTGTCTATTGACCCTACATTTAAACACCTGGAGATTGTAACTGTCGGGAAAGCAGATTGTGGAAGGGAGTTCCACAGGCGGGAAGCGCGAGAAAAGAAGCTGTTGGAGTAGAATTTACGGTTACATCTTATTTGTTTAACTGTAAAAGGGTGGGACCTAGTTGCTAATCTAGTATCTCGTGTAAATTCGTGCTTAGGCGGCACCAGTGATCTAAGTTCATCGGAGCAGAAGCCATGAAAGTACTTGTAGAAGAGGCACAGGGAAGCCACATCACGCCGGTGTGAGAGCGGCTGCAGCCGGTCTGCCAAGTCAGTATCAACCACGTTACAGATCCTCCTTTGTATTTTGTCAAGAAGCCCAAGGAGAGCAGCAGGGGCACCCGACCAGATATGGCAGCAATATTCAATACACGGGCGGATGGTAGATTTGTATATGTGCAGAATAGATTCAGGTGGGAAAAATTTCCGGGCCCTGCACAGGGAGCCCACTTTCATAGCAGCAGATTTGGCAATGGATTCAATATAGTCATTCCATTTGAGGTCCGCCGAGAGTGTAAGGCCAAGGAGGCGTAGTATTTTACTCTCTGGGAGGCTAGCCTGTCCCATGCTAATGGGAGGTAGTACGCAGCTTTTGGAACGCACCCTTATTCATGCAAATACGCCTTTGGATCTTAGTGTCGCATTTTCCATTCTCCGTTAGAACACTTCTTAGATATTTGAATTTCTGCATTTGTTTGACTTTAGTACCACCAATTTATAATTGGCATTTTGGGCGCCTCTTTCTACTGGTTAACATGCATTCAGTTTTCTTTGACTGCTTCATGTATGAGGTCTTGTAGCTACTTTTCTGTATGTGGTAGCAGCACTGTATGGTTGTACCGTTATTATTTGTGCAAAATACGAACCCGTAGTTTGGGCTATGAAATTCCGAAAAATATTTAGTGTATATTAATCACGGGCATTTGTTTTTATAATTTGTAACAATGAACAAGCTTATCACAGATGAAGAGAGTTAAAATAACAGAAATATGGTTTTACAGAAGGAAGCTGAGAATTCCATGGACCAAGCATATGAGTTAGTTTTAGAGAAAGTGATAACTAAAATAACACATATACTTTAGTCATGTAAGTGCCACACGTGACACACGCCTGGGCGACCACATCCTGAAAGAGACATAACTGACTAGGCAGAAGATTATTCTGCAGTAGGTTTCCATTGCTTTCTGGTTACCAGCCAAGGCTATAGAACCCAATCTGTCCTATTATTTAACCCATAACTGGAGGGAAGAGATGGATTAATACCTTTCCCAAGGGTATTTGCGCGTAAGTGAATGCAACGAATTCAACTAGAATTCGAACTCGGCTCTCCGATTTCTCGTTCCGAGCCGATATCCACTGCACCACAAACGTACATCCATGCACCACAACCGCACATCCACTTATACTTAGAATGCTAAAAAGTAAGCTGAAATCACTTGTGCAGCTAATGTGTAAAGATGACTTGGAAATTTGACACTCACAGGGCAGATGGAAAGTAAAGAGGAAAAAATAATTCATGGCAGGGCAAGTTTTACAAAATATAAAAAAGTACAACATTTATTAAGAGCTATAAAAGAGAGGAAATTGTGAAGAGCCATAAGTGTTTAATTTAGAAGTGATGTGGAACTCTAACCGGAATGAATTATAACCGATCTTGTCGTCATTCCAGGTGGGGTGAATTGTTATTAATCCACTGAGCATTATTCAAGATTGAAGTTTCTTTGTTAGTGGAACCAGGGAAGGATGACAAGAACACGGGTCCTTCATTCCAACCGGTCACATTTGAATAATGGGATCTTGTAACGTGTTGATTGATATGAGAAGCCTGGTAGAGCACTGAATCCGATTCTGCATTACGAATGCCTTGGACATCAGAGGAGATGGCATCCTTTCTGAGGAAGGAAGTTGATTGGGCTTTGAATATAGAGAAGAAGAAGAAGAAGAAGAAGAAGAAGAAGAAGAAGAAGAAGAAGAAGAAAAGGGAAAATAAGGAAGGACGACGAAATGAAGAAGAAAGAGAATAGGAAAAACGAGGACGGAGGAGGAAAAAAAGGAAGAGAAGAAAAAGAAGGAGAGAACAAGAAGGGGAGGAGAATAAGAGGATGAAAAATAAAAAAAAAAAGAAAGAGGGGAAAGAAGAATAAGGAGGAGGAGGAGAAGAAGAAGAAGGAGAAGAAGAAGAAGAAGAAGAAGAAGAACCAATCAAAAACTTATTGGTCTGCATTTGTTTTCTAATCATGTAATGGGTAATAGCCAATCGATTAGGAACAATAAAGAATGTGGAATTTTGTTTCTTCCACTTAATTCAACAAAAGGCAGCTATTAACAAGAAACGAAAACTTAAATAGACAAAGATATTTTCAGAATATATGCTGTGCTTGATAGAATTCATTTGGGGATTTCTTGATGAACAAGGGATTTTGTTGATTTATTGAGTTCCTTTCTTCATCAGAACAGAAGCTCCAACCACAGCAGGAACAGTTTTATTTCATGCCAATCCATCAGCTCGATCAAATTTGCGTAGTCGGTATACCAGAAAAATAAATTTGTAAGAACAGTGGACATAAAAATATTTATAGAAAAGACAGTGGTTAGCCAAGCTACGTTGACTGAAGCCGAGATGCCTGGTTAGGATTGATTACATTGCAGATCCTTCTTTGGAGTATTTACATTATTCGGACTATTGCCCTCATTTTTGTTGCTATTTGTGCGACGTTTCGGCCGTTGCACGCTCCGGTCTTCTTCAGTTGCTAGGAATTTTGAACCGAACCATTTATTACGATCACTGAGGTATATCATTCGCACTTCTTGCATAAAGCCTCGATTGGAAGTCATGAGTTATCTCCCTCTAACCCTGTAAGTTACTTGTTCAACATTGCTGTCGTCCGGTATTGAACTCACAACTCTTTGTGTCAAGTCAAAGCAAATAACCAATGTAGAAATAGACGTTGATAATTCTCGAATTTCTAATCCAGGCTTTACGCAAGAAATGAGGATGGTATACCCCAGTTATTGTAATAACGGGTTCGGTTCGAAATTCCTAGCACCTGAAGAAGGCCAGAGCGTACAATGGCCGCAACGTTGTACAAATGGCAACAAAAATGAGGGCAATAGTCCGAATAATGTAAATACTGTAAATACTACCTCATCGCAGAAATATAGACAAGTACTTTCCTTCTTTGGTTTTTGTCAAGAATCTTGAGATGTATAGCAGAAGTACCAGACAAGGTATGGCAGCAGTATTCTATGCACAAACGAATGATTGATTTGTAAATCTGCAAGATGGCCTCTGACGAGTTACACTCTTTAATATAACATCTCGTGTTTTAATTGATATTTTAATTAATAGGTTTCTTTGTTATGTGTAATACTATATTCGAGAATTTAGAAATTTTCTACGCAATGAGTGCTTTATATTATTTCGAGATTGTCTACTAGAATTGATTGTGCGTTGTGGTTCGGTAGATATCGACTCGGAACGAGAAATCGGGGAGTCGATTTCGAATTCCGGTTAAATTCGTTGCATTCACTTACGCACAAATACCCTTGGGAAATGTATTAATCAGCCTCTTCCCTCCGGTTATGGGTTAAATTACAGAACAGATTGGGTTATATAGCCTTAATAGGCAACCAGTCTACCGCAGAAAATAATGGCAACCTGCTGCAGAAAAATATTCTACCCAGTCAATCAAGTTCCTTTTGAGGCATGATCGCCCAAGCGTGTATCATGTCTGGCACTTAACTGACTACTAGAATTTGTCTTATACGAGTAGTTGTAATTTGATTGTTTGCGGCGTGCTAATCGGTATGTGCTCAAATTGCATTCAGTTTCCAAGTGTAACTAGTCAATCTTTAGGAGAGTGTAGTGTATATGTGTTCAATATAAGAATTTAATGTTGCTTTTGATTATTGATCCTGAAGCTGCAATATTCTAAAGCATATTAGAATGTATAAACATTGTTTAAATATAAGGTTTTTTGAGGTTCCGAGTTCTCGACAATAATTAGGTAAGATTTGTTTTTAATTTTTGAATGATATTTCCATAGAGGTGAATATGCCGCTAAACAAACTCAACCAACCTACTAACCAGCCTATAAGCATTTCAGTGAAATTTCGTAGAAGTGTTGTCTACATTTCTTCTGGTATATGTCGCTTCGACAAAAATAAACTTCATACAAATTTTCACGCTCTCCTTCTCACTCAAAATGACGGGAAAAATTGACAAGAATATACCTGTTTCTTCGTCGACGAAAATAAACTGCAACGAATTCGACGAGAGTGCGAAACTTGAATCAATTCGGTGAGAATTAGCTCGAGCTAAATGTTGATTATCCTTTCAAGAAAAATGATAAAATATAAATTAGACCCAAAGTGACATACTTTTCATTCTGCAATATATATATATATATATATATATATATATATATATATATATATATATATATATTATTCGGTTCTTCTTCGGTGACATTTGCTGCAGATTAGGTGGTTTGGTCGGGCCAAGTATGAGGTAGGTACGCGCATACGAATAGCCAGTAGGCTGCATACGACTCATCTGACTTCTTCAACTCCAACTACTGTCTGCAAACTGCTGAACTGAACTGACTCTCTGTCAATTTGAATTCACTTAAATAGGCCATTTTATGATATCTGGATTTTCCGTCATACTCAATCATACCTCTGGTGCTGACTTATCGCCAATACAAAATTCTAGCTCGACACCTGCGTTTTCACACCCGCTTGACCCTTTAAAACAATACCCTTTTTTTTTTTTCAAACCCTGTCACAAAATTCGAATACACGTCTGGACGAAATTTTATACCGAGCAAGATATTTCATAGGACAAAAAACAATCTAGTGATGTTAAAAAGATCACCTTTTTTATTCTAACGACGGCAAGGAAAAATTATATTATATTTTCTTTTTTTTCATTCATTTCCCCAGAAAAAACAAAACAATTACAATAATAATAATAATAAATAGATAGATGAAATTATATATTTTTTTTAAAAATCATATTACCCCGAGCAAGGCAGTAACGCCACTGATGTGCAGGGGGCTACGTAATAGTGAAAAGATTGTAAAAGAGAAAGCCGGAAACCACATCCTAAACAGGGAACAAGGGATGAGCCTCTTAACCTGTTCAATTGTTCAATAGACGTGGGTGGAGTGTGAACCGGGCGATAGATAGATCTATCTAGTTCAATTTATATATTATTTATATATATGAAATTATTTGGTTGAACATTATTTTGTTTATTATACATAAGTTTCGTTAATCTTCAATATATATATATATATATATATATATATATATATATAATGGACTCTCCCGTCGGTTTCGACGTATGAGTGTCTAACCTCAGTTAGACTACCACACAAAGAATTGTTTAAAGTGGTGAAGGCTTGTGTAGAACCATCCACACTTTTTGGAACTGCTGATAACAACCAATCGGTGCAGAAGTTTGCCACGGATCGTATGAACAGCAGACCTGAGATATTTAATCCATAACTGGAGGGAAGAGACTAACCCATAACTGGAGGGAAGAGACTAACTGATTAATATCTTTCCCAAGGGTACTAGCGCGTAAGTGAATGTTGGACTGCGAAAGTGGTGTTGGACTGGAAACCGAAATCGGCTCACCGATTCCTTTTTCCTAGACGATATCCAATGCACCACAAAGCACATCCGCCAATAATTGCTTATAGCACCTGGTATTCCCAAACGGTCACCCATCTAGTACTGATTGGATCAACGTTGCTTAACTGCGGTGATCGAGCGAGAACCGGTGTATTCAACGTGATATGACTGTGTGTGTGTGTGTGTGTGTGTGTGTGTGTGTGTGTGTGTGTGTGTGTGTGTGTGTATATATATATATATTATCTTAAATCGACAAGAGAAGACCAACAGACAAAATAAGAGCCTGAGATAAAATGACTAACGTAAACTGATAAGCGACTGAAGTCGAACTGAAAAGTTAAAGCTGTCTGCTCTCTGCGCATCCGTGCCTACGTAAAAGGAGTAGGGTTAAACCTTTGGGTCGAAAAGAAGATATGGTGTTCTAAATTAAAGGTCATTAAACTCAAGAGGATGAAAATAATCTATTCAAACCCGTACTGATATATGTGCATATTTTTCTGATTCATTTCAGTACTAGTTTCTTTCTTTCTTTCTTTCTTTCTTTCTTTCTTTCTTTCTTTCTATCTATCAATCTATCTGTCTGTCTATCTATCTATCTGTCTGTCTGTCTATCTATCTATCTATCTATCTATCTATCTATCTATCTATCTATCTATCTATTGTATTGTATTGCCGAATTTTGTACAAGATAACAGATATTGGAAGAGTGAATTAATTTCCAGTCGACGCCAAACAAGCTATTCAACCACAAGAATTCTATCCAACAAATTTTCATCTATATTTACTAAAAATTGATTATCTTATCTATCTATCTATCTAGCTAGCTATACATTGTTTAGCTAATATACATTGTATAGCAAATATACATTGTATAGCAAATATACATTTAGCTAAATATACATTATCTAGCTATCTAAACAATGTATACACAGAAATTATAACGGTGTAACGTGCAAGGAATTTTTGTTAAGGCTTTTGCTGATTGTTACCAGGCAGTGAATAAGTCGTTTAATATCAGCTGTAAACATTTAAAGGAAATTTCTCACAATAATGTCCGAAGTACCTGTGGCCATCAACGTTTGCAGCAATTTGATAGTTATAGCCATTTAAACATGATCCGAGTAAAATACAGAATTTTATTTCATGGAAAATTTATGGTATGGAAAATAAAATTAAGTGACTCTGAATGCGACAGGGTCGTCGGTGACAGTAACGCGTATATGAGTATATTAAAATCTACCGCTTTACTATAATTTTCACGCAAAACCGAGTTTCGGGGCTTCAGTGGGCCGCAGTTCTATCGCCGGAAATCCCGTGGTATTGAAAGAGGCCATAGGAAAATGGCTTGACTGACTCAAGCTGTTAGAGAGGCAAAAGTACTTGAAATAGTCAATCTTATAGTTTGGTTCGGTTTGTTTAACAGTATATTAAATTTTCTGGGTCATTCTTTGGAGCTTTGAAAATTTTAAAGATTTTAATACAAAAAGTTATATCTATATTTTTCTCTTTTGACTGCAGTTTGAAGCTTGACTGTTTCCCATAGGTTGGACCTTAACAGATCAGGGTGAACATGTAAACAACATTAATTTAGAGTTGGTTTATCATCATGCCCATGAGAAACACGTTTATAACGGAGGTGTATAGAAGATTAGCTCTGAATGCATAACACGTCAAACTTTGAAAAAAATAGTTTAGAGCAGCTGATGACGACGCAAGCTTCCACTGCTTTAATTCCACATCTAAATATTGAATTATTTTTCTATTTGGTTACAGTATTATATCAAAATCTAGTTTTTTGAATATTTTGAAAAGTTCTTTCCTTATTTTATCATTTTCTCTTTTGTTGTCTGGTGCTATCATTAATTCGTCATCTCGGTATAATCCGTGGATTTTTCTTTTTATGCAGTGTCATTTCAAGATGTAGGCGATTATGGACCCCTACTTACTCCTAACCCTTGTTACTCTTAACACTTTCCCTCTTGGTATCACTCTCAAATCCTGTTTTGCCATCCACGTCATCAAGCCTATCTCACGTTGCATTACCCTGTCTTTCCTACCCTCTATCCGACCCGTGAGGATAAGATTCGCCAAGACCTTCTTTCACATTATGTGTCCTAGAAACTTCAGCTGTGTTTGATGTTAAGTAAAAGTTTTCTTTTTCTTTGCATCCTTTCCAAAACTTTGTCGTTGCTCAAATATTTGGTTCTCAGTATCCTTCTATAGAACCACATTTAATTTGCATCGAGTCTCTTCATCTATCATTCTCTACCACTTAGGAACACAGGTATCACATAACAGTTCAGTATTATTTATTTGTTTCCAACGAAATCTTCCCATGTCTTAATACTCTGCTTGGCTTTTGAAATGTTTCCCTAGTCACACCAATGCGCCTTCGAAACTCAGTGTCACACCTCTGTCAGAACACTTTACAGGTATGAGGATATATAAAAACACTGAGGCTACAGTTCACTAATGACAGCAAAGAGTGGCTCTTTTATTATGAAACCAATAAAATGTAAACGCAAATTCTACTCCTCCAGCTTCTTTTCTCGGACTTCCAGCTTGTGGAATTCTCTTCTATTTACTTGATTCCCCGACAGTTACAATCACCAAGAATTTAAATAAATTTCAATGTGTCTAAAGCAAAGTTGCTGTCTGTCAATTATCACAGGCAACCTCTTCTGCCTCCCATAAGCATGGACCAAGCGAGTCTCCCTGAAAGCAATACACTGCGCCTCCTCGGACTTATCCTCTCTTCCGATCTCAAGTGGAACCATTACATTGAGTCGATAGCTAAATCTACTGCTTGGATGGCTGGGTCACTGTGTCGGTCCGGGATGCTTTTTCTTCCTTAATCCATCATGCATATATACAAATCAACCATCAGTCCGTGCATGGAATACTGCTGCCATATATGGTCAGGCGTGCCCGCTTTCAACTCATTGTTCTTGGCAGGCTCCAAAGGCGAATCTGTAATGTGATAGGTACCGACTTGGTGGCTCGATTCCAATCACTTTCTCACCGATGGGATGTGGTTTCCCTCTCTCTGTTCTATAAATATTTTCATGGCTTCTGCTCCAACGAACTGGTGCCTCTGCCACTGGTGATTACACGTGCAACGAGACTGGCAACTGGGTCCCACCCATTTACAGTTATATTAACCAAATGCAGACGACAATCCTACTCCATTAGCTTCTTCTCTCGCATTTCCCGCCTGTAGAACTAGCTTCCATATCCTTGCTTTCCTGGCGGCTACAACTTCCAGGAATTTAAATGCAATGTCAATCAGTCAGTCAGTTAATTGCCATACGTGATACACGCTTGGGCGATCATGTTTCGAAAGAGACATGACTGACTGGGCAGAAGACTATCCCGCAGTAGGTTGCCATTGCTTTCTGCGATAGACTGGTTGCTGACCAAGGCTATAGAACCCAATCTGTCCTGCTATTTAACCCATAACTGGAAGGAATAGACAGATTAATACCTTTCCCAAGGGTATTTGCGCGTAAGTGAATGCAAGGAATTCAACTGGAATTCGAACTGGGTTCTCCGATTTCTCGTTCCGAGTCGATATCCACTGCGCTACAACGCATATCCTTGTCAATACTCATCTCTTAAGCATTTGACTCTAGTTCTTTCTACATCATCCTGTATATCTTTTCTTTCTCTCCACCTTTGCAACTGTCATTACACGTGTATTCCCATTCTTCTCTAGTCTTTTCTAACTGGTTCGTCTTTTTCTTTACTCTTCTCCTATCTAATCTTTTTACACTTATGTAGCCCCCTGCACATCAGTGTCGCTACCGCCTTGCTTGAGGTAATAAAAAAAGAAAAAAAATGTAAAGTCAATAATCATCTCATGCTCTTTTCTCCGTCCACTCCACTCTCATCAGTATTCTCATCCTTCTCTTACCCACTTCCTGACACCCTCTATAACATGTCACTTTTTTTCATAACTTTCCTTTTATGCAACCCCCTGCAAAACAGTGGCAGTAAAATGCCTTGTTTGGGGCGATATGATTATAAAAAAATTAAATATTAGAAAACATTGTCTGGTCTAATGAGTTGACTTTTTGTTGCGATATTCAGATAGTAGAGTCAGGAATTTGTCGTAAATAATATCTAAGTATAAATCCACCCTCTATTGGATAAACTGGTGTTAAGACTGTTAGTGATGAATGAGTATATAAAAGTTTCCCCCATAGCCTTACGACCTGAATCTGATAGAGAGCCTTTAGAATAGAGTAGAAATAAGGATTCGAATGTTGGATGTGTTGCCAAAGATTTCATTAGAATTGAGTTGCACCAAAATTATAAACACAGATTCCGAAAGAATGCTTCCGGAATATCATCGAATTTATGACAAAATCGATTGAGGTAGTTCTTGACTAAAAATTGGGGTTAATACGCGTATATCAACGTTAGCAAGTAAACAAGAATGAATGATATTCAGCGAGTGAAAAGGAAACTGTGTGTGTTTGTGTGTGTGTGTGTGTGTGTGTGTGTGTGTGTGTGTGTGGAGAGAGAGAGAGAGAGAGAGAGAGACAATGTGAAAGAAACGAGAAACAGGGTGTCGGTAAAGGATGGAAAAACAGTGGGTCGATAAGCTAGTCATAAAAAGAGTAATAGAAAGAAAGAAAGAAAGAAAGAAAGAGAGCAAGATATATATATATATATATATATATATATAGAGAGAGAGAGAGAAAAAGCCAGAGAAGGAGAGAGAACCAGTGAGAGAGAACCAGTGAGAGAGAGAGAGAGAGAGGGAGAAAGAGCAAGAAGAAGAGAAAAAGAGAATCAGAGAAAAAGAGCATGAAAGAGTCAGAAAGAGGGCAATAGAACGAGAGAGCCGATGAGAAAGAGAGATAGAGAGAGAGAGAGAATGAAATATAAAAAAAGAGAAAGAATAAAAAACATATAGGAAAAACAATCTTTAGAGAAAGATGTTTGCTGCTGATTGACATATCTCCTTTTATTCGATTTATATGATTGCCTCGTTTTAGTAATCGGAAACTGACACTGATTAATTAAAGGAAGAATGAAAATTGAAATGCTTTCAAACATATCCAGTAAATTACAAAATAGACCAGACAAATTTTATCATGTAAAGACTCACGGCATATTTTATTGAAGGCATTAATTGCTCTTAATTGACACTAAATGTTTAAAAAGACGTCGAAAAGTAAGCGATTTCCAGTTGAACGGAAAAGGGAAAGGAAATTGCTTTCTGAATTGTATGTTTGATAAAAACTTTTATGACAAAAAACTGCAAAATCTATCTTCACAAAAAACAAAAAATGTAACCAGAAATAAATATACAAAGGCTATGTTAGTATATACAGGTTAATATCAAACTAAACCCTTGTGCAAATTAATTGAAACAAAACTAATAATGTCTATCGAGAATATTTCACACTTTCCCTGATCACGTATGCGCCAACTCTCGGTGTTATTTTTTCTTCCGACCGAATTTCCCTTACGTTTTGGACTTATGGATGCAATTAAAAAAAATTATGTGTTTCTGTTACAAGGTACAGTTCTTTGTTTGGGACAGAGTAACACCTCTCCATCATGTTCCTTAAAGAATGGTCCTTGCTAAGACCTACATGAGCCATTCGTTGGAAGCTAATTTCATACTATATTTAAGATTAAACTATAGATATTAACAAAATATTAGTAGTAAGAGAAAAACAATAGTACATCAACGTCACGAAAAATTTATCTGAAAATGGAATACAACAGAGTAATATATATATATATATATATATATATATATATATATATTCATTTATTTACAGTCTATTTGTAGTAAGAAAAAGCAATTGTACATTTATGTCACGAAATTGGTGCATTTATGTAACGAAATTGACATTTGTCTGAAGATGAAATAAAACTGAATATATATATATATATATATTGACGGCGTATTCGTCGTAATAGAAAAATCAATATTACATTTATCACACGAAAAATTTATTTGAAGCTGAAATACAACTGTGTAAATATGAATATAAAATTGTGATTTGAATTTATCTTTTCAGAGTAGTGCCTGAGACCCTATTCTTTGCACGCCTGTCTTGTGCTGGTCTTCCTTTGAAAAAAAAAACAAAAACAAAAAAAAACAAGCAGTTGGACACATTGAAATGTTAATTCTACCGCAGATTGTCACTGAAAAAAAAACTCTCATCGTAATCAACACTTATGGTGTCATTCATGATACGCGCTTTCGAGACATGGTTGACTAGTTAGAAGATTTTCCCGTGATAGTTTTCATTTCTTTTTGCAGTAGACTGGTTTCTAAACAAAGCTATAGAACACAGTATGTATTGCTATTCAACCCACAGCTGGGGGGAAAAGAGATGGAGTCATACATTTCCGAAGAGTATTTGTTCGTAAGTGAATGAAACGAATTTGACTGGAATTCGAACTCGGCTCTCTTTTTTGACATTCCGAGTCGATTTATGATACCCAGATCAATTTGATGTTAATGTAAGAAATTCAAATTAAGATATTCTGTATTTCACTGTTTTATGTACCGAAAACCTTTTTTTAGGAAAGTTTAGCTTAGTTTAGTTAAATTGTTTTACCAGCATATCTACTCTTTTGGGTCATTTAATACTGAAGAATTTGTTTGGTTTTTGTTTACTTCTTGTTGAACTTTTGTGAGTATTTCTGTCGAGATATAAGTCTTTTGTGATTTTTATTTTTATTTTTATTTTTTTTAATCATTTCACCCGAGCAAGGCGGAAACGCCACTGATGTGCAGGGGGCTACATAAATGTAAAAAGATTAATTAGAAAAGAGTGAGGAGTACAACCTAGTTAGAAAGGAACAATAGAAAGCTGAGATAGCAGGTGCGATGACAGATACGTACGTGGAGAGAAAGGGAAGGTTATACAGGGGTAGGGAGAGAGCTAGAGTCCAGTGGTTAGTAGATGAGTATTGACTTTGCATTTAAATTTCTGGAGGTTGTAGCCGTCAGGAAAGCAAGAATACGGGAGCGAGTTCCACAGGCGGGATGTGCGAGAGAAGAAGCTGCAGGAGTAGAATTGTCGTCTGCATTTGGCTAACCTGACTGTGAATGGGTGGGACCCAGTTGCCAGTCTGGTTGCACGAGTAAACACCTCATTTAATGTGGGATGGTTATATGTTATCTTCTTTTGCAACTATATTTTGTTATAATTTTGTTGTATTTAGAAATTCTAAAAGGTCATTTGGGTCAGCTTTGTTGAAGATATATTTCAGATTGTTTCTTGATAGTATCTTAATCGCATTTGTTCAAAATCTATGCAGCTTGTGAGTATATGTTTTACTGTGTAGAGCTCCTGACATGGAATGCAAATTGGCACCTCCTCACCTTTTAGTAGATGTGAATGCGTAACAGCAGAGTGGCCTATTTGAAGTCTGGTCATTACTACTTCTTCTCTTCTTGACATTTTCCTATTAGAAATTTTAACTTCTATCCATTCTTTGAGGATGGGTTTAATTTTGTAGTTTGTTATTTTTGCAGGAGTTCCACAACTCTTGCCATTTGGTCGTAATAAAGTTGTTGATTAGAGGTTCTCACCATCAGAAATTGGACTTTTAATCCAATTTTTATGGAAGTGAATGTTAGACGATCTCATCAAAGATGAAGAAGAGGTTGAGGTAGCAGAAATCTGGTTTTACAGAAAGATGCTGAAGATACCATTGACTAAGCCCATGAGCAACGATGAGGTGTTGGAGAGGATGCAGACGAGAAAAAAACTCATACTTAACATCATGATAGAGATAGATGCTGTTCCTGAGACAAGTACTGAGGAAGGAGTGCCTGGAGAATTTAATACTAACAAGACGTATAGAAGGAAAGAGATACAGAGAAATACAGTGCGAGACATATTTAATAGGCCTGAGCAAATGGATGTTTGGGAGAGATAGCAAGAGAAAAACTAGAGAGCGACAAGAGACAGAGCCAAGTGGAAGTCCATGATCGCCTACGACTTGAAGGGACACGGCGCATGAAGAACATGTAACATGTCTTAGAGCCACATCACATTTAAACACTACTGAGCATACAAGCAACGACGAAGTGCTAGAAAGAATGGCAACAAAAAGGAAATTGATGCTGAGCATCAGGAAGAGACAACTGAAGTTCCTGGGACATGCAATGAGGAAGGAGAGCCTGGAGAACCTGATACTGACTGGACAGATAGAAGGAAGGAGAGACAGAGGAAGGCAGCGGATAACATATTTGCAGGGTCTGATCAGGTGGCTGACGGAACGGGGGTTGCCAGGAGCAACAGGAGCAAACATACTAAGAGCCACAAGGGATAGGGAGACGTGGAGATCCATGATCACCTACGTCCTGAAGGGACAGGGCACATAGAAGAAGAAGAAGAAGAAGAAGAAGAAGAAGATCATTAAATTTAACACCAAGCCTGGTCAATATCTAGGTGGGTGACTACGTGGAAATACCAAATGGTCTAAGTTTGGGTGTGCGGGCGGTGTAATGAATAATGGCTCAGAATTTTAAATCTAAGAGTCAAGTTCCAATGTCAGTTGGATTCGTTATACTCATTTACGCACAAGCAAGGAAAAGTATGAATTCGCAGCTTCTTACCCAGCTACGTGTTAACTAGTAAAATTTAATTACTAAATCATCTTTTTAAAAAATTACTTGCAAAATATTTAGATTTTGGTATTAAAACATAATAACATATAGACATATAAAAATAAAATACAAAAGCACATATTAACACACATACATAAAACTACAAAAACATAATTATACATGCAATAGGTAATTATTAAATATAATAAAACTGTGTAAACAAATATCATGACATATCTACCTATACAAATGTAAAGATATATATATATATGTTTCAACAAATTTAAATATGTTACGGAAATTACCGAAGATTAACGAAATGTTATAAACAAACTGGCAATTTGAAATTATTTGTTTGAACATTATTTTTGATCGATACTTGTATTTAAGTAGATATTCTGTTTATAATCAAACAGTAATATATATTTATTTTTACCGGTCTGAATATTTACGATAAATTTTTATTTCGAAAATGTGTGTAATTAGGCAGGATTCGAACCTACGATCCCTATCCACATAGGGGAAGCGACCAATCGATCTCGCGCATCTTAGACCTCTCGACCACGAATGACCAACAGTCTAAACGAAGTCAAATCAAGCCTTTACGCACTCACACCCTGATTGAGCACTCTGGAAAAATAGTAAACTTTGATAAACAGTAGCTACTCTGGCATGTACCCATCGCTCATTCAGTGAAATGAATTAGAGTGCTCTAGCTATTGGGCGCGTATAATGATATGCGCTAAAAAGTCTGCCTACTTCCACCAGTCTCCCATAGCCCATGGGTAGAGTCGCCGACTGACGCCATTTCGGTCGGGTTTCGATCCTGGGTAAAAAAGCAATCGGAGTCTAACCGTACTGATGAGCTGTGATACAGCGAAACAGATCTGTCTGCGGATGACTATATATATATAAACTTTTATATAGATATACAACTATATTTAATTTATTTATTTTTAAATTCCCACTCTTCCCGTAAAATTAAATTGGTTCTTTCAAGGGAAGACCGACGTAAGAAACGAATGCAAGGGAAAATATATAAGGCGCGACTCTGAAAAGCAAAATTCGACTTACAGTTTATGTTTAAACAGTTTTATTCCATCATCCATCTAATATGTATATATGTTATTGTTATTTAAAATATTCTATTTTTATTTATTATCAACAGAGAATGATACGGTAGTAAACTAAAAGAAGTGACCAAATAAATCTTCAAAATTACACCACTAGATTGTTCAAGAGTCGCAAGGCTGAGTGGATTAAACTATTGATTACATGCATGTCGTTGGATTAATCACTGAATCTTGTTCAGTGGAAGAAACAACCAAGCAAACAAACAAACACTATATATACATACATATATATATATATATTATCATCCACAGACAGATCTGTTTCGCCGTATCACGGCTCATCAGTACGGTTAGACTCCGATTGCTTTCTTACCCGGGATTATAGATATATATATTCTCTAAACACATGAAACGGAAAATACTGCGTACAGTAGACTTCCAAAAAGTTCGGACGTTGAAGGGATAAAAGCTATGGCGAGTGTAACAGTTCTAATGAAGAGGCATATTGTACATTTATCCAGTTTATTAAATCAGAATTGTTTCCAGTTCCGTAAAAGCCAAAGCAGTTGTGCATAGCAAAATCAATTGTATCCCTAGCCGCCATCACAAGAAGTTATTAATATGCTCTGGATATATCATTTACCTTGAATATAAATAGGATTGGGCAATTAGTATAAAACTTCTTGAATCATGCGCGTGCGCATTAAGGTATCATCCAGATGTGTCAGTAAAGTTTGAATACGAATTCGAAATCAGTGCACAGAAGTGGCAAAAAGACATATTAGCACAGCTGAAAAATCTAACCTGGTGTTTCCTATTTTCTCATATATATATATATATATATATATATATATATATATATATAAAATCATTTCACCCCGATCAAGGCGGAAACGCCACTGATGTGCAGGGGGTTACATAAATGTAAAAAGATTAATTAGAAAAGAGTGAGGAGTACAACCTAGTTAGAAAGGAACAATAGAAAGCTGAGATAGCAGGTGCGATGACAGATACGTACGTGGAGAGAAAGGGAAGGTTATACAGGGGTGGGGAGAGAGCTAGAGTCCAGTGGTTAGTAGATGAGTATTGACTTTGCATTTAAATTTCTGGAGGTTGTAGCCGTCAGGAAAGCAAGAATACGGGAGCGAGTTCCACAGGCGGGAAGTGCGACAGAAGAAGCTGCAGGAGTAGAATTGTCGTCTGCATTTAGCTAACCTGACTGTGAATGGGTGGGACCCAGTTGCCAGTCTGGTTGCACGAGTAAACACCTGTTGAGGAGGTATCAGTGACTTAAGTTCGTCTGAGCATATATATATATATATATATATATATATATATGTGTGTGTGTGTGTGTGTGTGTGTGTGTGTGTGTGTGTGATAATATAATTTCAATGAGAAAGAATGCTTAATATTAAGATAGAAAGAATGTAAATATAACACTGGACACTGGTGTTAACACAAAGTGCCAACTGTCTGTTATATATGCTCTCATTAGGATTGATCTCTCTGGGGAGGAAAACTTTTAAAAACATTTAACACTTCTGCGATTTACGCGTTACTCTGCAGTAAGATTTCCCCTCACTCATTCTATGGTTTAGGGAGTAAGCTCCGACTGACACCAAATCGGTCAAGTTTCGATCCCAGCTAGAAGCAAGTAGATGTGTAGCCACACTTATGAGCTGTGATACAGCGAAACAGGCTTGTATGTGGATTACATACACACACACACACACATACACACGCATATATATATATATTCTTCATTTGTAAACGAGTTACTACGCGACTTAGGTTTCTACCATAAGTGGTATCTTCAGGCGATTTTCAATAACTGATTTTACCGTTTACCGTTTTTTTTTTGTAATGGGGAATTTTTGAACGCGCAATATTAAAAATTACAAGAAATTATAACGTTTTCATCCATGGCTGTATGAACCTAATAGATATTTTTTGGTATGCTTACACATAATTTCTGTTCTTTCATTCAATAGTTCATCTTGTTTTGGGAATAACATAATCGCTAACTATTCTTTCTGGAACAGTCTACATATTTTGCCACCGTTGTAATGCTTGGCAGTTTTCACTATACTCCTCGTTATGACTGGATCTTTTCCATATTTTAATTTCAATTTACACACGTGGCTAGCACATTTTGTACAATTTTTTCAGTTTTCTTTTTTAAATGTAGACTTCTGATTGAAATTTCAGAATTGATGGGTATATACATTTTAAATAAAATCAACAAAATAATCCATGTAGGCAACCACGGATTATACAGAGATGACGGATTAATGATAGCACCAGACAATAAAAGAGAAAATGATGAAATAAGGAAAGAACTTTTCAAACTATTCATAAAACTAGATTTTGATATAATACTAGAACAAAATAGAAAAATAATTCAATATTTAGATGGAGAATTAAATTTACAAACTGGCAATGTTCATCCATACATGGATTCTAACACAAAGTTAAAGTACATAAACGTAAGATCTAGCCACCCCAAAAGCGTAATTAAGCACATTCATAAAAGAATAGAACACAGGCTATCAATATATTACTCAAACAAAACAATATTTGATGAAAAAGAAAAAAAATCGATGAAGATGCACTGAAACATATGTCCTAGGAACATTTTAAAATACAATTCTCAACCAAACAGACAAACAAAAAACGATGAAAGAAAACGAAATATTATCTGGTTCAATCCACCATTCAACTTAGGACAAATATTTTTTAAACTGATAGACAAACACTTCCCAAAAAGCTCAAAACTAAACAAAATTTTCAATAGGAAAACAATCAATCTAAGTTATAGCTGTACTAGTAATTTAGAAAGTTTCATAAAAAAACAAAACACCAGAAATTTAAATGCCATTGTTCAAAACAAGATCACTATAAATGACGAATATTAGTCGCATTACGATTGAGCTCTCTAAAGAGGGAAATTAGAAAAAAAAAAGAACTAAACAGTCACTGCTTCGGCGATACATGCATAACTCTTCAGCAATGAATTGAGATATATCGGTGCGTATACGCCGCTTATATATAACAGGCTAAAATTTCCTTTCTCTGATTCCATGTGCTTACGGGTTAGCGAGTCCGACTGACACCAAATCTGTCGAGTTTCGATCCTTCGATCCCGGTCAAAGGCAAGTGGATGTCTAGTCACAATGGTGAGCTGTGATACAGTGAACAGGCTTTTATGTGGATTACGTATATATATATATGTATATATATATATAAGTCGTTTTTAATTATAAAAATAGAGTATCTACACAAATACGAGGATCCGTTAAAAATAATGTTTCAAATAAATAAATATGTCGGCTAATGCCATTTCGTAACTTTCTGTAAGATTTCGTAATAGTGCATTTCTTAACATTTCTTTACATCAGGATACGAACCGAGCAGTTATTAATGTTACGAAAAAATCGTGAATTTGTGTATTTAAGGCTTAATTCGACATTAGCAAATTATGAAGCCTTCGTGGTCGAGTGGTTATGAGATATCAGATTAATTAACTGGTTTCTGACTATACAAATGTCTTTCCTAACAAGAATGGTTCGAATATTTAGGCATGTATGTATGTGTATATATATATATATATATATATATATATATATATATATATATAAGTAAATTAACCTAGTGAGCTAACAAACCTACCAAGGTTTCACCTAAACGGATCTTCAGCGTTCCATAAAGATCCGTTTAGGTGAAACCTTGGTAAGTTTGTTGGCTCACGAAGTAAATTTACTTATTCTGCTCAGTTTAAGTATTGAGCGCTTTTTTTTATTGAATACTCATCTCGGGTTTTTTCCTTGGGATACGTACTGGCTCGGTCCAAATCGCTTTGGCTGATGTTCATGTAATTAGCTCTTTCTTTTTTTACAACCATTTTTTCCTTCCGTATATACGCGGAGAGTTTTTCGAAAGGAGTATAGTGATAAGTTTGCATATATATATATATATATATATATATATATATATATATATAAACATGCGGTGTGGATATAGAAAAATCCAAAGGAGTGTCCTGTACATAAAGTGGGAGGATAACTCTCTAGGAGAGTTCTAAATATATAGAGCAAATATATGTAAAAATTAAGACAGTCACGTTATTCCATGGTAAAGCGGAAGTATATGCCTATACCTCCGCTTAACCATGGAATAATGTGTCTTTCTGAATTTCTACACACACACACACACACACACACACACATATATATATATATATATATATATATATATATATATACATGTACTGTTTAATTATAGAATAACAAGGTATTCACTAAGATAGTTGCTTTCTTTAAAATAATGTTAAACACAGATTTATATATATTGCATGAAAATTGTATAAAAACTTAAACCCAGCATCTTGTCCGTTATTTTAACGAAATTATATATATATATATGAATTATTTTGAACATTATTTTTACCGATACTCGTATTTAAGTAGATATTCTGTTTTTAATTAAACAGTATTTTATATTTATATCCACCGGCCTGATTATTTTACGATAAACTGTGTCATATAGGCATGATGAAAACCTCGTCTGATCAAGAGGCTATTCATGGTCGAGTGGTTAAGACAGTAACAGATCAAATGGTAGCTTCCCCTATGTAACACACATTTTCGCAATAAAATTTAAAAACAGAATATCTACTTAAATACGAGTATCGGTAAAAATAATGTTCAAAATAATTCATTACAAATTGTCGGTTGCTTATAACGAAGTTTCGTTAAAATTCGTTAATTTCCGTAACATGTTTACAATATATATATATATATATATATATATATATATATATATATATATATATAAACACAATAACATGTATGCATATTTGCTTGATTGAAAAGAAGAGCGAGTAAATATTTCTTTAAAGAAGTTTTTTTTGTTTTCTTACAGGGCGCACCCGACCAGATATGGCAGCAATATTCAATACACGGGCGGATGGTAGATTTGTATATGTGCAGAATAGATTCAGGTGGGAAAAATTTCCGGGCCCTGCACAGGGAACCGACTTTCATAGCAGCAGATTTGGCAATGGATTCAATATAGTCATTCCATTTGAGGTTCGCCGAGAGTGTAAGGCCAAGGAGGCGTAGTATTTTACTCTCTGGGAGGCTAGGCTGTCTCATACTAATGGGAGATAGATGCGATTGTCTATGGTGGTTAGTTGATAACAGCTTTGTTTTAGAGGTATTGAAATTTACTAACCATTTCCTACCCCAGGCCACTACGGATTGGAGGTCCCTTTCAAGTACGGCAGCGAGGTTGACTTTGTCGTCCAGACCTGGTTTCTGATCGATGCGAGAGTAGAACTTCCTTCATGAGTAAAGATTATAGATATATTTACCGATATTATGTCTCGAAGAAGTTTCTGTCACTTTGGTATTCTTCAGGAATTAAAATTGTTTCTAATACTCATAGATATTAACTTTGTCTGAGTCCTTAGGTTGCTAGTCTTTGAATGAAATTTTGAATTTGAATAATTTTACACTATCTTTTGTTGTTGCTGCGTATTTGCATGTATGTGGCCGTCCGTGCGGGATGCTTTAGATCTTGTAGTTCAGAGCTGTGCACGCGCTGGTGACTTAAAATCGTCATGTGTATGGAGGTGTACAGACACGCTTTATTTGCATTGAAATTCCCATTGTAAAATCGTACATTCTGATTTGAGCGTGGATGCAGACCCCATCAAACATTATTTACTTAATACTTATAAAAAAATTAAGCGAGTTTATCTGTTTTGCGACGAACAGCAATATCCCACTTTGTTCATATCTACGTGCGAACGCTTTGTTCTTTTTATTGATGTTGTTGAATCGACGAGTAAAACTTCGTTTGTGAGGAAAGTCAGCTCACTGATAAGGCAATCATTGTTATTGTCTTTTTCAGAGCTGCATTAGTTTTGACAAAGCAAGCATTAAAAAGAAGAAAAAACAAAAATTTTCCTCTCAGGTCTTTTGAACAAGACGATTTAACTTGCAGACAGTTTTCTTAGAAACAGTACAAACCTTATTATCACGGCGTCACAAGTAAGACGCATGAATCCGTGTCTGCTTGATACTAAAAGCCGGGAAAATAGTAAAGTGCTTATACAGGTGTCAATGTATAAGATAGATGCTGGACAATCTTCTAACAGATAAAAAAGGGACCTGAGGCGAGGGAAGAATGATGTGAATTTTATGTACGGAACATATGAGCAAAGAAGACATTTCAAGAAAAATAGAAGCAGTTTTGTGCCTAGAATCAAAAAGAGAACACTCTAAAGACCATAAAGAGGGCTTGTAAAATTTGATACTCACATAGACCTGTTGAAGTCAGAAGATACAGAGGAAAGCAGAGAATAACAAACATAACAATTGTGTAAATTGTTGGCTGAACAGGGATTAGGAGAGACAGTAAAAACACAAAAGCTGCTAAGCGCTACAACAAAGATGAATTTGAAGAGAACAATGATCCTTAACGTCCCAAAAAGATATGGAAGAAGAAGAAGAAGAACAAGAAGAAGAACAAGAACAAGAAGAAGAAGTGTTTAATAACAACACTATGAAATTTACGGTTGACTTTCAAATGATATTATCTTATCAAGTGAATTTGTTTTCATATATATATATATATATATATATATATATATATATTAGCAGTATATCCCGGCGTTTCTCGAGTGTAATGAAAGCTTTAAAACTAATCCATGGTCCTGGAGCTCAGACTCTTTGGACACGAAAGACTAAAAAACAATAGTTGTTTCCAGTTAAAGCTTAAAGCGAAACCGTAGACTGAAAGAAAAATGAATGTATGTAAGTCAAATTTTGATTTCCTGGTAACGATATCAAATGAGTTTTTTCGTCGTAAACTGAATTTTGAAGACTTCTGAGTAAACGGTACCATGTCTGAGACTAAGAACTACACTTATACCTACTTAGAGCCAAACCCGAATCAAAAACTAAAATAAAAGGGCTGAAAAATACAGACATACAAGCATCTTGCCTTACATATATATATATATATATATATTATCGATTTTCTGCACTATTGTAAAAACTGTAATCTTGAAACTTTTGAATATCTATTCTTATGTCTTTGTCTATGAGTGTATCAAATTTGATTAAAATCGAACCACACTTTCTCTAACCCGATTTATTCGATTATCGATTTTCGATATTTATTGGGGGGTACCTCGACACAAAACCTAGCTAAGAACACTCGCAGACGCTTATAGCACAACTGTGTAAATTTTCAAGAAAATCGGTTCAGTGGTTTCGGAGTCTATAGGTAACGGACACACACACACACAGACACACACACACAGACAAAGTTATATTTATAAATAAGTTAATTTGAGCAATCTAGCTATTGGGTGCTTAATATGATATGCGCTAAAAAGACTGCCATTTTCCACCGAACGCCCCGTGGCCCAAATCGGGTTTCGAGCCTGGGTTGTGTAGCAATCGGAGTCTAACCGTCCTGATGATCTGTGATACAGCGAAACAGATCTGTCTTCGGATGACAATAATATATATATATATATATATATATATATATATATATATATACGAGCACACTACCGGCGATAATTATTAGGCCACCCCAGTTTTTTTAAAGAAATTATGTGTTTCATACTATTTTTAGTATTTATTGCCAAAAGAAAATAGAATGGTTCTTTTGTTATTATTAATTTGACAACTTTTACAAGGCAAGGAAGCAAAGATGAAGCCGTTCGAATCACACTAAATATTTCTTCATTCTTTCATTGATGCAACTCTAATATAGGTAATTATTAAATATTAATAAATTCATTTGATGCACATGTTAGTGTGCAGTATTTACAAAAGAACCACTCTATTTTCATTTACAATTATTCACTTGCCAATAAATACTAAAAAAATATTATGAAATACATCATTTTTTAAAACACTGGGGTGGCCTAATAATTATAGCCGGCAGTGTATATACGATGATGACGATGATGATTATGATAAATTCCAGATTTCTTATTTGAGTAATCCATTGGACCCCAAATCCTGGAGAATTGTAATTAAAGTTGTTTAGCTGTCTCGAATGATAAAATCCTAATCTTTTAAATTTTTTTTCTAATTATTAATTTTCTATCCACGTCTAGTTTACACTTACTGTTTCACATCTATCTTAGAGCTAAGGTATCAGAAAATCTTATTAAATTTCTTACTGCGACGGACTGAATGATAGATTTGATACTCTACATTTTCTGGCTAGCAATGCATTTACTTTTAATTAAAAGTGAAAGTAATTTACGGAAACATATAGAAAGTGCATTAACATCAGAATCATTCACAGTAAACATTTTTCTGTTTATCCATCTAGCTATCTGGCTATCAATCTATCAATATGTAACTTTATTCACGTCTATCAAATATATTACATTACTGCGTATCGAATATTTACAAAACTATCCACATGCACAGACACAGACACACATATCTATCTATCTATCTATCTATCTATCTATCTATCTATCTATCTATCTATCAATCTATCTGTAACTTTTTTCACATCTACCCCCCCCCCACACACACACACATATATATAAATATCTATCTATCGATCTATCTATGTATTTATATACAAATATCTGTCTCTCTTTTTCTCATGTCTATTCTGTACATAATCATTTTCATATCAATAGTTCTAATTATTTTTCTAATATCTATCTGTCTATCTTTCTGTCTAAATATTTATCTCTAATTACTTGAAAATTTATTATGAATGTATATATTTATATCCTTATAAATATAATTATCTATCTATATATATAATTTGTTTATATCGATGTGTCAATTCAGTCAGTTTAGTGCCATAAGTGATACACGCTTAGACGATCATAACTCGAAAAAGACATGACTGACTGGGCAGAAGATTATTCCGCAGTAGATTGTCATTTATTTCTGCGGTAGACTGGTTGCCAGCCAAGGCTAGAGAACCCAATCTGTCCTGCTATTTAACCCATAACTGGAAGCAATAGTCTGATTAATACCTTTCTCAAGCGTATTTGTGCGTAAGTGAATGCAAAGAATTCAACAGGAATTCGAACCGTATCAATTAGACCGTCTAATTTTATAATATCTATCTATCTATCTATCTATCTATCTATCTATCTATCTATCTATCTATCTATCTATCTACATAAACCGATATCGAATCGATCTACCTATATTTTATCTGCCTATCTATTTTAATATCTATATTTCAATCTATATATTTATCTAATTTTTTATATCTATCTATCTATCTATCTATCTATCTATCTATCTATCTATCTATCTATCTATCTATCTTTTAGTGTATATCAATATTTCTCAGATGAGGTAGTATTTACACTATTTACATTATTCGGACTAGTGTCAAAGATGAGAACTATAGTTCGAATAATGCAAATAGTGTAAATATTTTTCATCAGTGTGTATCAAGTGTTTACAAATATATATATATATATATATATATATATATATATATATATATATATATAAATCGCTTTCAATTAATCTATATTTTATCCACCTATCTATTTTAATATATATACTTTAATGTATCTAGTTATCCTGTTTTCATATCTATCTATCTATCTATCTATCTATCTATCTATCTATCTATCTATCTATCTATCTGCTTACCAGTGGCAGTGTCAAAATGCTTTGCTTGGTCTGAAATGATTCAAACAAATATTTATCTACCTAAATTTGCGTACGTGAGTAAACAGTTTAGGTATGCCATACCATCGGCGAAATCGTCATCAAATTACTACAACGTAGTTAAAATTCAATGTCTCTGTAGTAACACGTCGTCTTCAAATAGAATACCGTATCTTCCACACCAATATGCGTCATTGGAATTTCTTTTTTTTTTTCATATAAGTGGGACGTTAGCATCCTTGTAGGTCAAAGAAAAAAATGTAAACCTACAAAGGGCGGAAGAACTCTCAAGTAGTCAACGGCCAGCTAACTAGAGGTGGTGTTTCAATAAACCACCGTGGAGAAGGCAACGGGATACCACTCCACTATTTACCCCAGCTCAATCATGGTTACTTACGAAAAATGTATTAAAGCCAACAGCGTGAAGGGGGTTGCTTCCCAAGGAAACAACTCCTCGCTCTGTAAGGACTGGCATAGGCAACAGGTGCCCCCTGAGCGCCGTCCGGCGACTGTTAGCACCAACGGCGTAAAGGGAACAGATTTCTCCAAAATCTGTCCCTCGCCCTGGAAAGAGCGACATGAGCAACAGGTGTCTCTGGACCGTTACCCTGCGACTGTGCGCATCAAAAACAAAATTACTCTTGGAACATGGAACGTCAGGACATTCAACTGTGGACAACTAGAGAATATCAAGCAGGAGATGGACAGACTGAAGATCAACATCCTAGGCATATGGGAAACCAGATGGTCTAATAATGGAGATCTCAGTAGTGACACCCACAGGATAATTTATACAGGAGGTAAAAACAAAAAACAAAAAAAAAGAACGAAGAAAGTGGTCGGTTTAATACTAAACAAAGAAGTGAAGAAATGCGTTCTTGAGTATTGTCAGTTTTCAGAGAGAGTCCTCTTGGTTAAACTGCGGGTAAGGCCCTTCAATATAGCTATTATAGTAGTTTATGCGCCGACAACTCAAAGTTCGGAGGACGAAATAGAAACTTTCTATTCAATACTAAATAGTGCCAAGGCTCAGTGTAAAAGCTAAGAAATTAAGATTATAATGGGGGACTTGAATGCCAAGGTAGGTAAAGATAGGGAAGCAGACACGACCGGCAACTTTGGACTAGGGGATCGCAACGAACGAGGAGGAAAATGGGTCCAAGAGATTCATGAACGCAGTGGTCCAATCCAAAACATATCCAGGTACCGACTGCGGAAGTGACCACGTCCCAGTCATCTGCAAACTAAGGGTGAAACTCCGAAGACTGAAGAAAACCAGCACATCACCAAGACTGCAATAAGACACGCTTGTGAATGACCTCACCCTGTAGAAAGAATACAATAACAGCGTGAGAAAGAAATATGAAGAACAAATTGGAAAAGGGCACTCAAAATGGGATTCACTAAAGGAAGCGATGGTGACCTCAGCAACCAAAATAGCCCCAAATGAAATCAGACGCAGAAGAAAAAACGAGTGGATGATCGAAGAGATTCTCCACATGATGCAAAGGAGACAAAAAATAACGTCAAGACATGGAGAAGAGTCCAAGAAACTTCACAGGGAGATAAGGAACAAATGCAGACAAGCCAAAGAGAAATGGCTCAACAACAAATGCGCAGAAGTAGAGAGACTGAGCAGGACCATCAAAGCAGAGATGCATAAAGAGATAAGAGAACTGCCAGGACAAAAAACTGCGATGGGAAGAATATATAAAGGATCTTTTTTGCGACAGGAGAGAACAACCGAGAATACACAAGGAGGTGGATGGACCGGAAATACAAAAATCCGAAGCGGAAGCTGCAAAGGCCAAAATGAACAGAAACAAAGCAGCTGGTCCAGACGGCATAGTGATAGAGCTGCTGATAGCCTTAGAAGAATATAGCATAGAAAAAATTACCGAAATAATAAACGAAATTTATAGCAGTGGAATAATACCAGAACCTATGCAAGTCGACATTTATAGCACTGCCAAAGAAACCAGGTGCAAACGAGTGTGAACTACACAGAACAATCAGCTTAATGAGCCACATTACAAAACTAATTGTCAGAATCCTGAAGAATAGAGCGAGAAGCAGAATCAGGTCAGAGATAGGGCAGGAACAGTGCGGGTTCGTCAAAGACACTGGAACAAGGAACGCCATATTCATGATTAGGATGCTCTCCGAAAGGGCCATACAAATGAAGAAAGACTTGTACCTATGTTTCATGGACTATGCGAAGGCATTCGACAAGATACGACACAAAGAATTGTTGAAGATGCTCGGCAACCTCGACATTTTCGGCAAAGACATAAGAGTAATCAAGAATCTCTACTGGCAGCAAACGGCCTGCGTACGGACACGTAACGATCTCGGTAGATTTACAAAGATAGATAGAGGCGTAAGACAAGGATGTGTCTTTTCACCGGATTTGTTCAACCTGTACAGCGAGAATATTTTGAGGACCCTAAATGACAAGCGAGGATTTGATATTGGAGGCCACCACTTGAACAACGTGAGGTATGCAGATGATACAGTGCTGATTGCGGACACGGAAAGGAAACTATAAGACCTCATACAGAAAGTAGCGGCGGAGAGTGACAAAAAAGAATTACAAATAAACTTTAAGAAAACTGAATGCATGGTCATCAGCAAAATGTGCAACCCAAAATGCCAAATACAGGTGGGGGATACCAGAATCAAGCAAGTACAAAAATTTTAATTCCTAGAAAGTGTTCTAACAGGAGATGGAAAGTGCGATACTGAGATCCGAAGGCGAATTGGCATGGCAACGGACGCGTTCCAGACGCTGAGTAAAGTGTTAACACACAGGAAAATCTCAATAGAAACAAAAAAAAAAAGAGTGCTGGATTGCTATGTGATGTCAGTTCTTCAATACGGCAGTGAATGGTGGACAATATCATCGAAAATGAGGATAAAACTTGAAGCAGCGGAAATGTGGTTCTACAGAAGGATGCTGCGGATATCGTGAACTGAGCATGCAAGCAACGATGAGGAGTTGGAAAGAATGGCAACAAAAAGGAAATTAATACTGAGCATCAGGAACAGACAACTGAAGTTCCTGGGACACGCAATGAGTAAGAAGAGCCTGGAGAACCTGATACTGACTGGCCAGATAGAATGAAAGAGAGACAGTAGAAGGCAGCGGATGACATACTTGCAGGGCCTGGTCGGGTGGTTGACGGAGCGGGGGTTGACAGGAGTAACAAGAACAAACATACTAAGAGCCACAAGGGATTGGGAAACGTGGTGAACCATGTTCGCCTACGTCCTGAAGGGACAGGGCACATAGAAGAAGAAGAAGAAGAAGAAGAAGAAGAAGAAATAACTATATATTTTTCTTCATGCAAATCTACTTATCTATTTTACATCTATCTACCTAATGTTTTTATTATCTATCTATCTATCTATCTTATTTCACACACACACACACACACACACACACACACACACACACACACGCACACGCACACACACTCACACACACATATATATATATATATATATAAAGTTATTGTATCGAGGCAGCAGATAATTATCTACACATATATTTTTAAATATAACAGACAATGGATGTCTATTATGTTTAACCATGAGCCGTAAACATCGTAAAACCAAAATATGTTTTTTAGAACGGCTCATGATTAAACATAAAATACATTTATTGTCTGTTATATTTAACAATATATATATATATATATATATATATATATTCTTCTTCTTATTATTATTATTATACCAGCGTACTTCAATTCATAATCTACTAAGTTTCGGTGTTCAATACACCATAACCAGAGAGTAAAATTAAATGGTCATATATATATATATATATATATATATATACTGTTACGAACCCGTTTGTGTCCGCAACACTTAAAAAAACAATTTTAGTTGTAATGATGCTGAAAAGAGTGAATTAAACTGTAACGCAAGATAATTTGATAGAGAAAGGAAATTTATTCTAACACACAAAAATATTCAGCAAGCACACAGGAATAAGGTAACATAACTATAATATACTAGACACTAGAACGGGTTTAACTTCGTACGAGTTTCACACAATATTCACGGGAAAATAAGAGGTGAGCCTAACGAGGAAGATCTTTCGAGGAAGTTTAGGCGGAATGGAAAAAGGTCATTCAACTCGGCTAAAGATTATATATATATATTCACTGAATGTTGAGGAAAGTCTTAGTGCGGAGATGTTTGGCTGGTAGCTTGATGTAAAGTTCTTTCGACGTTTTGAACGAATTGCCCGAGAGAGGTCACGCTTGGCCGGTAGCCCAACAACTCTATGGTTTCCTGCTATTTCTTCCCTTTTATATAGAAACAGGGTCCTATATTCATTGACCCTCTCTTTCTCTGGTCTTTTTCTTCTTTTCACGGTAATCATAGTTACCAGGCTATTTAATCTCTTTTTGGGAAGGGAAGAACCTGATCCAGTAACCTAATTCATACTACTCTCCTTTCTGGAGTCGTTGAATCCTGACCGAATGACCCGTTACTATGGTGACTATTTTTAATCGTGATCCAAGTCTTTTGAGTCGAAAAAACGCTTCTAACTTCCTCGTTACAATATATATATATATATATATTTATATATATATATATATATATAAAATTTTAGATATTCTACAATTTCATGGGTAATATGTATTTCGCCGCTGCTAACCTTGCGGCTCGTAAGACCCAAATTATACAGCAGTTAATCTTCAAAATATTCTCGAAAAATCATTATACACAAACGCTCACGTGTCCGTATTGAGAGTAGACATTCGTAACGGGAATTTACAAAAAAACAATTCTTTGCTCATTCATAAAAAAGAAAAACCCAAAGAGAGAAAAAAAGGAAAATATAAACAATTGATAAATGGAAAGAGTAGAAAGAAAAGGAAAAAATAGAAAAAGAACGAACAGTATACAGAGAAAAAGAAAACTAACGTCATGCATCGTCCATTCCATTGCAACCCATCTGCTTTCTTAGAAAGAACATAACGTAGAAGTTTCACATTGAAATTTAGTTTTAAATACAATGGGATATATTTACGATTAAAAATAAATTATAAATCATAATTTTCAATACAAATTAGATATAACCACTATTTGTATTATTTCATAATTGCATTAAAATTAATTTAAACTTATAAAAGAAAACAAAAATTACAATTAAATATAGAAAAATAGAAAAAATAGAAAAATTTTAAACGTAAAAAAGAAAAAGGAAAAAGCGAAGAAATAGAAAGAGATAGAAAGGGATTTAAAATAAATGTCTTAGATCGACATCCACGTCTCTTACAATTATCTGCATTCTTAGAAAAACATGACATGGGAAATACGTATTACTCATGAAACTGTCAGTCAGTCAGTTAAGTGCCATGGGCGATACACGCTTGGGCGATCATGTCTCGAAAGAGACATGACTGACTGGGTAGAAGATTATCCCGCAGTAGGTTGCCATTGCTTTCTGCGGTAGACTGGTTGCCGACCAAGGCTATAGAACCCAATCTGTCCTATTATTTAACCCATAACTGGAAGGAAGAGACGGATTAATACCTTTCCCAAGGGTATTTGCGCGTAAGTGAATGCAAGGAATTCGAACTCGGTTCCCCGATTTCTCGTTCCAAGCCGATATCCACTGCGCCACAACGCACATCCTAGTAGAATATCTAATTTTTTTTTCTAAATTATATTACTTTGTTAAATTAAAAAAAAATAACATTGAGTTCCTTTGAGTTCGTCTCTATCGGAATTTACCTGACTAATATACCAAGTTTTCTACAATATATATATATTGGATTGGATTGGGGTTTAGCCAAAGTTTAGTTAAGCTGGTTAGCATCACGGTTTATTAAAAGGTTATTTGGATTGGGGATATGGGCCTGAGTTTAATTAAGTAGGTTAGCAATACGGTTACTGGTTGTTTTCCGTTTGTTGCTCTGTTTTGTACTTTTTGGACTAGGTCTGCGTTTCCTCCTTTTCGTAAGGATGAATTGCCCGACATCAAATTGAGCGATGTGATATATGAATTTAATTGCCAGTGCGCTGCTGGTTATGTGGGGCGTACAACTTTACATTTGAAAACAAAAATTAACCAACATGTGCCTTCGAAAATACGATTAGGCAAAATAGGTAGCATGTATTGTCTTTCCTCTACCAATATAGAATCGGCTATTGCTCAACACCTAGTAGAGAATATAGCCTGTGCTAAGTCGTATAAGAAAGAGTGGTTCAAAAATATTTTTACATGTAGCTGGTTCCAATAATCAATTGAAGATTTTGCAATCGGTTCGCATATCTTTACGGAAACCTTCTCTTTGCCGGCAGAAGGATTTTGTTAAGTCCCTTTATTTGTTGGGGATATTTTATTTTAACTGACCTTTGATAATTATTTACACGCGATTTCTCCTCACCTCGTTATAAATATATATCTATATGTATATTTATTTTAGCGTTTCCCCCCCCCCATTTTTTTTTACTCTTCATGTTCGTTGTTTTTCGGTTTGATTTGTGATTCCAACGATTTTCTCCTGAATTAAAGAACTCTTGAGACTATTAAGAAATTACTTGTTTTTAAAGTGGTATATATATATATATATATATATATATATATATAAAACAAAATTAAATTAAACATTGAAAATTAAAAATAATATCATATTAGATTATTATCATGGGATCTTAGGTACTTAAATTTTAAAAGAATTGTGTGTAAAGACAACATAAAATTAGGGCAAAATATAGCAATTTAAATCAGCTATGACCTATCAAATATTTTAAAAATAACTCAAATAGCACAGTAGCTTATATATTTGTTTTAAAAGCGAAGAGGTAAAAAATGATGAACGTTATAAAAGTAAAATATACATTTTAAAGAGTTTTATTAATAAAAAATATTAAAAAAAAGATGTGACAAATTGAAGTTAGATTTTGAAAACAGAAGTATTAGATATTTGATGATTATTAATGAAAGAAAATATACTCAACAAAATAACAGTCAAAACAGTTTAGTTTTAGGTATATATAATTATTTAAACGGGATAGGTTTAGAGATTATAACAAATAGTAAGCATATTGAGATAACTTTAGATATATTTAAAAGTGTGAATAATCTCTTGATAACAGTAAATAGTAATTTCATTTCGTGAGGTTAATAAGTTAGTTTTTGGTAATTTAATTATATGAAATTATTCTTGTAAGCAAAGAAATCATATTTCAAGTAACAGTTTACCCGTCCTAACTTCTGACTGCAAGAATTTTATTTGCATTTTTTAATTGCTAATAGTATTTGGAGAGAGAAGTTGAGTTACTAGAGATTTTTTATTGACGGATAGCTTATGCTGATAAAATCGAGTCTTTAATGTATTCTTAGTACTTTTGATATAATGGTTGGAAAGATTTGGATTTTTTGTGGATGGTACCTTGGTATACTATGGAATTTGTTAAGCATCTGTTTTACAGAGTACATACGATTGGGATTATGAAAATTGCAATTATTAGTATAATTATCATTAGTTATAATAAGTTGGTTAGGATTGTTAACTTTTTTATATTAGTAAAGTTTTGTAATCATCAGACCAGAAAAAGGTCCCAACTGTAAATCACACACACACACACACACACACACACACACACACACACACACACACACACACACATGCTCTAACACACTTACACACACAAACACACAGTAAAATTAATCAGAGCAGCACCAGCAGCAGCAAGGAATGGCCATTCCTTGATAAGCACGGACTCACTCGACCAAACACACGCTCCTCTGACATTCTGAAGATGAGATTTTGATCTCGAAATATTAATGTATAATAAATAGATAATAAAAAGTTCTACAACATAATTGCATTGAACACTTGTTAATACAAATGTGCACTGGTCTAGTTTTATTATCACCAAAAACTAAGTCATAAAACAATCAATATATATATATATATATATATATATATATATATATACGCTCTCAAACCCTGATTAAGCACTCTGAAAGAATGGTAGACTTTGAAAAACAGTAGCTACTCTGGCATGTACGCATCGCTCATTCAGTAATGAACTAGAGCACTCTGGCTATTGGCCGTGTGTAACGATAATATACACGCTAAAAAGTTTCCCTTTTTCTACCGAGCGCCCATAGCCCAGAGGTAGAATCGCCGACTGGCGTCAATTTGGTCGGGTTTCAATCCTTGGTTAAAAGCAATCGGAGTCTAACCGTACTGATGAGCTGTGATATAGTGAAACAGATATGTCTGCGGATGACTATATATATATATATATGTATATATATATGTGAAGAGATTGTCGTTAGTTAAACTTCTTCTTTAGGCTCTTCCTTTCAGAATGTTAGTAATTATAGCTCTCCACAACTTCTGCCGTTCATTTTCTCAAGCTCGTTACGAAGATTATGCGTTGTCTAACTTTAAATCGTCTGTAAGTTTCAACTTTTCCATAACCGTAATATCTCATCAGGTGCACTAAAAATTTAAAATCTCTTTTTCTGATATGAAGTGTATGTGTTTGTAGCAATAATCTTCCAGTACGGTTTTTTATCTCTTTTACATTGAGGTAAATTGCTACTCATTCGGTTTTGCACTTTTCATGAGGCTATTTTTTGCTCAAACTTTTATGTACAACTTTAACCTCACTGTCTTTTAGTTTTTTTTTCCTCACCATCTTTTTTTCAGAGCGATAGTAGCAACTTGAAACACTTCTTTAAATGCCGCTGGTTTCACTAAAGTGTGTGACTTATTTTCCGGAAGTAGAACATGCCAAGCTGATTACAACGCCAATTCCACAAAGATTACACAGAATTCCTTGTGAAATTTACCGTGATCTTTCTTTTTAAAACTCACTCGAATTATTTTTTATTTTTTATTCCGAATGTAATTTAATTTAAACGTTTTGAACAGGAAAACATCAAATGATAGTAGTAAAGTTATCGCTATGTCCTTAGTCTTACTGACATTACCATTGCAATCGCAAACAGATAGAGGCAATGAGAATTCTTTCGGTGATTCAAGAACTAACAATTATAATACCGTTGTCGTGACAACTGAAGAAGCGACGTTCGCGTTTTTAGTTGTCGTTATGGCAACAGAGTATCGTCGAAGAAAAGAAAGATGGCGTAATTATAGCGATAGAGTAAGTTGAAAAGAAAAGGGATATGACGCACAAGAAAAACAATATAAGTGAATAGAGGAGTGAGAGAGGAAATAAAGAGACATCTAAAGATAAAAATTTTGGTAAAAATGAGAAAGAGTAAGAAAGGAAGAAAAAAGAAAGAGAAAGCGAGAGATTAAGAGAACGTGAAGGAAGATTATCAATAATAATCCACTCATGAATAAACCGATGTCTCTATAGCGTAAGGGTCATCTGCGTGGTAAGTGAAATCGAGGAAAAAATTCCATTTTCGCAGCTAGTCTGTTTTTCTTCCTTTTCACATAGTCTCCTGGAAAAGGCATTAGCTCTCCTTTCTATGGGTTAAATAACATAGTAAACTAGAATGTCTCGCCATGTAAATTCCAAAGTATAAAAAAAGGAACATTAAAGTTCAGTCCAAATAATTTTCCAATCAGTCATGGCTATCTGCAGATAATGAAAGAAAAAACGATATGGAGTGACATGAATCGCTGTCCTAACTGAATATGGCTTTAAATACATTATAATAGAGGAGAGAGAAACCAAATATATTTTATTGGTGTTGGTAGTGATAAAAGTTGCGATCTTGACTCAAATTAATAAGCATTAATTAGAGCAATAATGTTTGTAGTATCAACAAGAAGACAATCAACATCACCAACATTACTAATAATAAAACGGGATGGAAACTGCCAGAAACTGGTATGACCATCATATTGATCGGGTTTCAGAGATTGTCCTGCTACAATTTTAGGGAAGTTTACAATGCACACGGAGGACTGAACAGTTAATGCTAATCGACAAGAGACCGAGATAAAAAACCACGACAAAAGAATGTCCTTTCTTATTGACATGTCAATTCCGGCAGGTTGTAATATATCATAGAAGATCTTCGAAATCCCATAAAAATGCAAGGATTTTAAGAGGGGGATTTAAAAAATGGAGCACATGACGACATCGATAATTGTAGCTGTAGCTCTTGGATTAAATTTAAAAGTGTTCGATAAACTCATTAAAGTGATTCGTCGTTGTCTAAAACTTAAAGAAATGCAAAGAAATTTTACTCACAAGTAGAGCTCACATCTAAACTTATTTATAAATAGAACTTTGTCTCTGTGTGTGTATATGTGTATTTGTGTGTGTGTGTGTTTGTGTGTCCGTTACCTATAGACTCCGAAACGGCTGAACCGATTTTCTTGAAAATTTACACAGTTGTACGATAAGCGCCTGCGAGTGTTTTTAGCTAGGTTTTGTGTTGAGGTACCCCCAATAAATATCGAAAATTGATAATCGAAAAAATCGGGTTATATAAGGAGTGGTCCGATTTTAATCAAATTTGATACGCTCATAGACAAAAACATAAGAAACGATATTCAGAAGTGCAGAGAATCGATAATAGATATCTATATATATAAAAGTCAAGATGTTTGTGGGTGTGTCTATTTATCTGCTTGTATGTCTGTATTTTTTCAGCCCTTTTATTTTAGTTTTTGCTTCGGGTTTGGCTCTAAGTAGTTATAATTTTAGTTCTTAGTCTCAGCCATGATACCATTTACTCAGAGGACTTATTTAGTCTTCAAATTTCAGTTTACAACAAAAAAACCTTATCTGATATCGATACCAGGAAATGAGAATTTGACTTACATCCATTCATTTTTCTTTCAGTCTACGGTTTCGCTTTAACTGGAAACAGCTATTGCTGATATATATATATATATATATATATATATATATATATATATATATATATATATCTTTGTTTATCTAAAATGTGCATGAAGTTAGATTTTACTTTCTTTTATTTTTACAAAAATGATCAGTGGAAAAATATCATGAGGCCATTTCTGACTTTATATCTCTGATTGAGACCCAGAAGAAAAAGTGTATACAACGGAAATGAAAGGAAACAACAAAAACCACAACAACAACAACAACAACAACAATAATAATAATAATAATAATAATAATAATAACAAAAAATTGTCTTATTAAGTACAGCCCACACACTAAGAAAAAGTTTATCTATGTAACGCTAGGGATGATAGGGAAGATAGAAAAACATGAAATGGGGCCATAACAACACGCCATGACCTGCCTTAGGTCTCCCGCAGACTGGGTTGGTAGTGAGACCAAAGCAGAAATCGAAATATGATGAAAAATGACATAATAATAATAATAATAATAATAAAAATAATCCTTCTAGCCGGACTGATAGGGCTATACAGCCTTGGTTAACAACCAGTCTACCGCAGAAATTAATGGTAACCTACTGCGGGATAAACTTCAGCCCAGTCAGTCATGTCTCTTTCGAGACATAATAACCTACGCGTGTATCACGTATGGCACTTAATTGACTGACTTATTTATTTTAAACCTTTAACCCTAGTTTGATATTAATATTTCTTCATTTTAACGATTAAACTTGTTTTGCAAGTCAGTAAACACTGTATGTCATCTAAAGTAGTGAGTACATTTTTTTGGGAAAACCTTGTATGTGAAGTACGAGCCATCGGTTAGTGCTTATATTAAATCGAACATTTAGAATCCTGCTCTAAACGGCAGAATCAATGCTGTCTTCCGGATTGAAGTGGAAACTTTATGCTGCTGTTGTTCAGTTATAATTGACACGTTGGGACCTGTAGCCTTGAAATTAAAGTACTATATCGATAAACTCGGAATAATGCCTAGTATTTCATCGCTTCAGAAATTTTCATTGTTTGGCTCTGCAGATATTCCTTAAAAGGTTATGTATGAATTCATAGAACTTGATGATAAACCGCCATAATGCAAGATTACAGGTGGAAAATGAAACAACATCGCGCGGGAAAAATCATAGTAATAAAATCTGTTAAGACACTTGAAGTAACAGGAATATGGCTCTACAGAAAGATGCTCAGGATACCATGGACTGAACATCTGAGTAACGACAAAATGTGAGAGAAAATGAAAAAGAAGTGACTTATGATTTACATCAAAAAGCAAACTTGAAATTCATAGGGTACATAATGAAGAGTCAGGGTTTGAAAAGTTTGCTACACATAAACACAGGACATTGAACAACGGATAATCTACTTAATGAGCTTGGGTAAAAAAGCCCGTTTTAGGGAAGATAACCAAAAGACAAACTTCATTTGAGCTATAAAAAATTGTAGAGAACCATGATCGCCTGCGCTCTTAAACGGAACAAAGAAGAAGAAGAAGAAGAAGAAGAAGAAGAAGAAGAAGAAGAAGAAGAAACTAGTGACTTTAATTGAAAATTACATAAGGCCAGAATGTTCGTTGTGGTGCGGTGGACATAGGCTCGTAACGCGAAATAGAGGTGCCGAGTTCGAATTCTGTTTTTATTTTAACCATTTCACCCTAAGCAAGGTATTAACGCCACTGATGTACAGGAGGTTACATAAGAGAGTTGAAGTATTAGGCGTAAGGTGAGTGAAGACAAAGACGAACCAGCTAGAAAGGGTGAAAAAGAAAGTGCCATAGAAGGATGTGAACACAACAGTGAAGACAGTTGCGAATGTAGAGAGAAAGGAAAAGAACAAGATACAAGGGCCGATGTAGAAAGGGCTGGAGTTAAGTGGATAAGAGATCGGAATTGACTTTTCATTTAGATTGCTGATGGTTATAGCCGTCAGGAAAGGAAGTATATAAAAGGGAGTTCCACAGGCGGAAAGCGCGAGAAAAGAAGCTGCTGGAATAGAAATGTCACCTGCATTTGGTTGATCTAACTGTAAAATGTTCAGACCTTGTTGCTAGTCTGGTTGCCTGAGTAAATTTTGGTGGAGGAGGGCATCAGAGACCCAAGTTTGCCAGAGCAGAAGCCATGAAAATATTTATAAAAGAGACAAAGGGAAGCCACATACCGACGATGAGAAAGTAGCTGAAGTAGAGCTGCCAGGTCGGGATTAATCACATTGCAGATTCTTCTCTGGAGCCTGTCTAGAACACTGAGATGAACAGCAGAAACGCCTAACCAGATATGACAACAGTATTCTATGCACGGTCTGATGGTTGATTTGTATATGTGCAAAATGGATTCAGGCGGAAAAAAAACTTCCTGGCCCGACACAGTGATTCCACCTGCTAACAGTGGATTATCTATTAATTCAATGTAATTATTCCACTTGAGATCGGAAGATAGGTTAAGGTAACTTCATTCTCATACGCGCAAATACCCTTGAGAAAGTTATCAATCCGTACCTTCCTTCTAGTTATAGGTTAAATAACAAGACAGATTGGGTTATATAGCATTGGCTGGCAACCAGTCTAACGCAGAAAGTAATAGCAACCTACTGCGGGATAATCTTCAGTCCAGTCAGTCATATCTCTTTCGAGACATGATCATCCTAGCGTGTATCACGTATGGCACTTAACTGACTGACCGAATTCTCTTTATAACTTCAGGACAATCTTGAGGATTACTAGCGAAATCCTGCAGAGTGCACACACCCCATTGCACTTAAAGTCTAGAAGTCAGTTTTCATACCGGAGACGTCACGAAAAAGGTAAGTCCTAGGAAATCACCCGACATATGTACCTGCCATAGACTCAGTGAGAAAGAGCCAAACTTGTTATATACTGCAAATATGCTGACTTTAGACTGTAGTTAGAGTTTCTGGGAAAGTGTGCACATCCTGGCGTGATTAGTAGTATAAAAATATTTAACATGGCGTACGGATAAAAGAGTTAACTGATTATATTTGACGAGAAAGAGTTAAAAAAAAAAAGCGATCTTATTTTTTAAAAATGAGATTCGCTTTCCTATGATTGCAAATAGGCTAAAAATAGGAATGAAATATAATCATACCATGTTATTGTTATTATCCAGGGAGACACAGCTAGCCTATGGGAGGTCAAATGTCAAACCCACCTTGTTAACAGAGTTGAGACATTACTAACAATGCATAAAGAAAAAATGATTAAAAGAAGGGAAACTTACTTTTTTATATTCATATTTTCTCAGATGGAATTTGGCAAAGGATAGTTGACAGGTCAGATGTCAATCAATCGTGTTGAAATAAGTGCAACAGAACCGCAACCCATAGACAAGAAAAACAACTGCGGAAAAAAACATTAATTTTTTGTATTATTTTTCTAAACCTTTGGCGAAATACGGCTGATATAATTAGAAGTCAAATGTCAAAACTACTGTGTTAAAATAAGTGTAACAGAACAGCAATCCGTAGATGAGAAAAACAATTGAGGTAAGAATTTTATTTTCTTTGTTATTGGCGGAATACAGCCGATATACACCTGCATGATTAGGAGATAAAAATGTCAGGCTCGCCTTATTGAAAAATATAAAAAATGTAATTAAAGAAAGTGGGAATTCGGTGAGAGAGCAAACGTTAATTTGATCTGTTGAGAGAAAAAAGGACAATTATTAATTACTGAATTACTGGGAAAATGACTATTCAAAATTTCCCTGAAAGAGGCTGATGTCATGTAATAACTCCACCCAAAGCACAGAGAAAGAACAGTCTATGATTGGATGTATAAACAGAGAAGGAGGATTGGTTGAATGTTAGGATATTTGCATAACGCCCCTTATGCGTCCTCACCACACCAGTAAAACAGGACACCAGCAGTTCCTGACATTTCCCAGTAGGTAGTTAGACAAAGTCAGTTCGAGTCGCCGCGCTGCTGTAACCAACTGTAGAGTTCTCGACTGGAGGTGAAGTAATTTTACAGTTGAATTTGCCAACCGAAGTAGCCAACCGAAGTTTGAAGCGATAATACCCTAAGTTATCTGTTGAAGAAGAGACAGACTCTTGTACCAAACTGACGATAATAATAATAAGAAAACGCTGAAGAACATTTTCCCAAAGTAGAAACAATAGTGTTTGAATTTACCAGTTACCTGATTATCATGTCTGGCCCGACTTAGAGAAACTAGTCGAAATTTTCGTTCCGTCGCCAATTAATAAAAACGGGTTGAGAAAAAGAACTGTAATTAATTTTGTCTTATTTTTTGTATATAAATACTATCTAGAGTTTATGCAGGCTTCATTCATTTTATTTCCAAAATTGGTGCCGTTTTATTTCCACAATTGAGCGCGCGTATCCAACTTGGTTTAGTTTTTACTGAGATACCCCAGTGATAATTCAGCCAAAGTCTCTTAAGATTAAAATCACAACGTGGTTAAGAGAGATTACATTTGAAGAGTTAAACCCAAGGACCAACTGCCGTGTCAACGCCATCAACAATCGCTGAATGTGAGCTAACGGTTTGTTCTCGGACTGGTATCCATCATGACAAAAGGAACAATAGGCCATGAAGGCTCCGGTACGACTGCGTCACAGTAGTTGATCAAGACAAATCCACTCAAACAGTGGATTACGGAGTAACCTCTCTGACAATTCGACCGTGCTCTTGTGGTAATACCGAGCAAGCGAGGCACCGGATGTTTGCCCTCAGAGATCCAGAAAGCAAATGACTAAAACCGGTCTTTGTGCAACTGGGTTTCACGCAGAAGTTCCGGAGGTAAACCAAAAATAAATAAATATCATATTTCTTTTACGGACCTGTAGTGGAACTCTGTATCCTGATTGGTCATCAAATCGCAAAATTCGAAATACGTCAGAGAAACGGTTTTTCCATAGCTAAAGAAAAAAATCGTTTCTGATCCACCCCATTCAATATTTAAGGATGGTCTCTAACCGGTAACGGTCATTTCAGAGGAGGCGGATTACTGACACACATCAAAGATGTAACTCTCAACTTCAAGTGACCCGGACATTGTCCTCTCTCTCTCTCTCTCTCTCTCTCTCTCTCTCTCTCTCTCTCTCTCTCCTTCTCTATCTCAACAATTACTGCTACAAACATTTTGTACGAACTCTTAATTCTTCAACGTCATCATTGAATACGAACTCTATCATTAACATATTAATGTTTCTAATTGTACATTAACTCTTACCAGTTGTTATTGCTCGTTATAATAAATTTCTGTTTTACATTCAAAGTGTATATTTTGTGATTTTACTTTTCGGTACTAATCCACACCTTCCAATTGCCGACAATTAACCTTCTGATGAAAACCTTCTGATAATAATTTTGATGAATATTATTCAACATAAAACTTGTAAGCTGTAGGGAATTCGCTTAAGTCTGACACAAGGCTGAACAAAAGAAACATTAACCAGCTGCGTCTATATTTGTTCTCAAAAAAAAAATAGTTCTTTATTTATCTGAGGTAATAGAAAGTCATATTAGACCTGGTAACTAAGGTAGAAAGAGAAATAATTATAATATTCTTATTTTTAATTATTTGAGGCATATGGTGAATTATTATATGGATTTCTTATGTTTTCAGCGTTACTGATTGCTAAAGGTTGTACGAGAACAGTTCACACATTTTCAGCACCTTATCTTTCTTGGTCCCAGCACTAGGGTATCTGCATTTTCTCAATGTTTTCTCGAAACATCAATTGTTTTAATTTCTGACAATATTGAAGAGAGAGCTGGACATGTAAGAAGACCTGGTCTCACTGAAGCGAATAAAAGAATACATAAGCGAATACGAAGAAAAAATGCAAAGAATATTACAGGGAAAGCAGAATATTATGAGTAACAAAGAAAACCGGAAGTGTTTTAAAAAACTCGTTAGATTAAACGGAACAAAAGAATTAAATACTTTTGTGGCATATTAGGATATTTGGAAACTACGTATTTCACAGCTACATATTATAAATAAACACACCTAATGAAAGTCAATAAAGAATGGTATGAAAATATTAGTTCATTGATAGATTTTTGCACGGCTTATCAGTCTTTTGAATGTTATTCAAAGCTATAATATATTCTTAAATTTTAATAACATTTTTGAGATAATGATTTATTGATACAAGTCGGAATAATTAACCCATAACTGGGGTAAAGGTGACTGATTAATAACTTAACCAATATTTGCGCGTAAGTGAATATAACGAACGCAACTGTAATTGGACCGCGACTCCTCGACTTCAAATTTCGATCTGTTATCCATTATACCGATCACTTATCCAATCGCACAGCTCCTGATCTTCTGAAGATTTCACCAATGTAGGTACTGATCAGGCTCGACGTTGATTAAGTTCGGTGATCTTTCGAGAACCGCTGTTTCACCATGATATGGCCGTTAACGTAATACATATATATATATATATATATATATATATATATATATATATATATATATATATATTACGTTAACGGCCATATCATGGTGAAACACCGGTTCTCGAAAGATCACAGAACTGTCAGTCGTATATATATATATATATATATATATATATATGTATATACGACTGACACCAAATCGGTCGAGTTTCTATTCCGGCCAGAAGTAAGTAGATGTGTCTAGCCACACTGATGAGCTGTGATACAGCGAAACAGGCTTGTATGAGAATGACTAATATAGTATGCTCTCATTACGATTGAGCTCTTTAGCGAAGAAAATTTTAGAAACAGTTTCCACTTCTGCTATATAAGCGTGACTCTTCAGAAATGAATTGAGTTCTTTTGGTGACTGGCCTGTGTATACACTGCATATATACAACACGTTAAAATTTCCTGTCTCTTATTCCATGCGCCTATGGCTTAGGGAGTAGCGACTCCGACAGACACCAAGTCGGTTGAGTTTCGATCCCAGCCAGAAGCAAGTGGATGTGTCTAACCACACTGATGAGCTCTGATATAACAAAACAGGCTTGTATGTGGACTACTAATATATATATATTAGTCATCCACATACAGATATATGGGAAATTATGTAAATGGTATGATTTATTATATGAAGTTAATGTATTAAATTAATTTACATAATAATATAAATATATTTTAAATTTAAAATTAATGTTATTATTCATTATTAATTATAAATGATAATATTAATCTTAAATTTTAAGAAAATAGCTTATTATATATTGACATTAAATATTAAAAAATAAAATATTAATAATTAATTAATATACAAATTATATAAGGATTATATATAAAGGAAGGATGTACAGTAGTAACTGCTTTAGGGGCATCTAACACAGACATCTCATTGAATACATCTGTACCTTTTTAAAATGTATTAATTAGTCAGTTAAGTACCATACGTATTACACGCTTCGGTGATCATGTCTTGAAAGAGAAAAGATTCACTGGGCCGAAGATTTTTCCGCAATAAGTTGTCGTTACTTTTTATAGTAGACTGGTTAGCAACCAAAGCTATAGAACCTAATCTATTCTGCTATTTAACCCATAGCTGGAAGGAGAAGCGATAGATCAATGCCTTTTCCAAGTGTATTTGCGCCTAAGTGAATGCAACTGAAATTCGAACTCGACTCTTTGATTTCCTGTTGCGAGCTCATAGCCACGTATTTTAAAATAGTTTATTACGAAATATACTAATTTATACTAATTTATTTATACTAATAATTTATACTAATTTATTCTAATTTATTATAAAATATACTAATGCACGTAAATATTCTCTAACACTTAGTTGTTAAATAAAGTTATTTTTTCAGTAAACTAGTCACATATGTACACATCTTCTTCTTTGTGCACTGTCCCTTCAGAACGTAGGCGATCATGGTTCTCCACGTCTCCCCATCCCTTGTGGCCCTTAGTATGTTTTCTCCTGTTACAACTCCCAACCCCCGTTCCGTCATCCACCTGATCAGGCCCTGCAAATATGTTATCGACTGCCTTCCTCTGTTTCTTTTTCTTCTATCTGGCCTGTCAGTATCAGGTTCTCCAAGCCCTCCTTCCTCATTGCATGTCCCAGGAACTTCAGTCGTCTCTTCCAGATGCTCACTATTAATTTCCATTTCCTTGCCATTCTTTCCAACACCTCATTGTTGCTCGCATGCTCAGTCCACGATATCAGCAGCATCCTTCTGTAGAACCACATTTCCGTTGCTTCAAGTTTTGTCTTAATTTTCGATGATATTGTCCAGTATTCACTACCGTATTGAAGAACTGACATCACATAGCAATCCAGCACTCTTGTCTTTGTTTCTAGTGAAATTTTCCTGTGTGTTAGTACGCGTCCTTTGCCATGCCAATCCCGCTTCAGATCTCTGTGTCGCACTTTCCATCTCCTGTTAGAACACTTCCTTACTGTTTCTATAATACAATCTTTAAAATTATATATAAAAAAAATCAAATCGTTTTTTCGTTGAATGGTTATGTGGGTCTTCTACTTCTTTTATGTGCCATTTCCTTTCAGGGCGTAGTCAGTCATGGTTTTCCACATCTCCTTGTTCCTGGTGGCTCTTAGCATGCTTTCTCCTGTTGCACCATGCAAACACCGTTCCGTCATCCACCTGATCAGGTCCTGCAATATGTTATCCGCTGCTTTTCTCTGTCTCTTTTTCTCTCTATCTGGCCTGTTAGTATCAGGTTCCCCAAGCCCCTCTTCCTCATTGGATGTCCCAGGAACATTAGTTGTCTCTTCCTGATGCTCAGTATTTATTTTCTTTTCGTCTCCATCCTTTCCAAAACCTCGTCATTGCTCACATGCTCGGTCAGTGATATCCGCAGCGTTCTTCGGTAGAACCACATATCAGCTGCTTCAAGTTTTTCCTTCATCTTCGAAGATATTGTCCAACATTCACTGCCATATTGAATGACCGACATGACATAGCAATCCAGTACTCTCTTCTTTGTTTCTAGCAAAATTGTCCTGTTTCTTAATACTTTATTCAACTTCTTGAATGCTTCTTTAGCCATGCCAATTCGCCTTCGAACCTCAGTGTAGGCTTTTATTAGTATCGCCTATAATAGATAAGATCGTTATGTTAGGAAATTCGTCCACAACTTCATTCCTTATCAGATTGAACTCTAGAACGTTTTATAAGTGACACCACATTCACAAACCAAGAAATTAAAGCAATCTTGCAAAATCCATATTTCTTTCAACGTGGAATCGAAATTTCATTGGTATGAACGCGATTAAATATTTGATAAATGGTATTTAAGTACATCTAAGTACAAAACTTTAAGTACCTAGGAAGTTTTCTAACAGGAGATGGAAAGTGTAACACGGAGATCGGAAGGCAAATTGGCATAGTAAAGGACGCGTTCCAGAAGATGAGCAAAATACTATCACACAGGAAAATCTCAATAGAAACAAAGAAAAGAGTGCTGGATTGCCACGTGATGTCAGTTCTTCAATACGGCAGTGAATGCTGGACAATATCATCGAAAATGAAGACAAAACTGGAAGCCGCCGAAATGTGGTTCTACAGAAGGATGCTACGGATATCGTGGACTGAGCATGCAAGCAACGATGAAGTGTTGGAAAGAATGGCAACAAAAAGGAAATTGATACTGAGCACCAGGAAGAGACAACTGAAGTTCCTGGGACACGCAATGAGGAAGGAGAGCCTGAAAAACCTGATACTGACTGGTCAGATAGAAGGAAAGAGAAACAGAGGAAGGCAGTGGATAACATATTTGCAGGATCTGATCAGGTGGATGACGGAACGGGGGTTGCCAGGAGCAACAGGAACAAACATAATAAGAGCCACAAAGATAGGGAGAGATGGAGAACCATGATTGCATACGTCCTGAAAGGACAGGTCACAGAGAAGAAGAATTTACATTTGTTTTTCTATTCTCCAATTTGCATTCCTTCCCCGTCTATTGAATTGGAATAGCGGTTCATTTCTTGGTTCCTGTGTCTGACTGTGTTGTCATTATCTTCTTATTCTTTTTCCTCTTGGTAACCTATTGCGTCTTCGTGACATTATCTCCTTACTTGAGGCGAATTGCCTGAAAAAAAAAGAAACAAAATTTATGTAAAACATGTATACTTGTCGACGAACTTTATATAATCAAAATGATTTTTCCCTGTTAGATTATTCATTTTTCTCCTAATTTTATGGTTCATTAATGGGGGCATTTTGTGAAAGTGGGAATCGCCTAGTGATTTATTTATTGGGTTGAAAGAAATGTTAGTAAAATCAGATACGATTTGTGCATATTTGTTCACAGATGTATTTAACATTTTTTTGTTGTTGAAAAGATATGTGCTGCTAATGTAACTGTTGTTCCTAGCCTGCTCCCGACGTTCTCTTTTGTTTTGATCCACGTCGAGATTCCCATCCTCCTCAGTCTGATTTTGGCTCCCTTTTAATCTTGACTGGGTTAGTCTTTGATTTTCCCATGCCATTAGTAATTTTTTCCTTTCCCACTCCGTTTATGAGTGTGCGTTTTGATTCTGTCTACTCTTGGTTTTGTGGGATTGACGGGTCTTACTAACATTTATTTTTATTTTGATGTTTTTTTTGTTTGTTTTGGCATTCATCCGCACCCCCACACATTTTCATATCATTAAATTTTTATGCTTATTTTTCTAAAAAAATTGTATATAAAGTAAATCTTATTCATGTTTTTCCCCATTTTTAGATTCCCCTGTGAATGTGAGATATTGTGTTGGGTGTAGAACTGGAAAATAATGAGTATTTTTTTTGTAATGAGTGTTTCGGTTGGGAATTCGGTTAGCTAGGTATAGGTCTCCAATCCACTTTCCCTTTGGTCTTGTGCCACAATTATTGTAGTATTACAGTAATAAATATACATATTCCATCCTCTCAGAGTATGGCTTCTTTCCGGTTGATGAACTCCTGTGAATACGACTGGTGTAGTAGGACGTCCCCGTTACGCTTCAGTAATTTCTATTGATTCTACAAAATACGTGATACATTGCTTTCGTAGATGTTACATATCTGATTGCCCAATTTATGACACTTCTAATCATAGTATATCAATCGATCGAATCAGGTACAGTAGTGGTGCAGTGGATATCAGCTCGGAATGAGAAATTGGAGAGCAGTGTTCGAATTCCAGTTGAATTCGTTGCATTTACTTACGTGCAAATACCTTTGAGAAAGGTATTAATCCGTCTCTTCCCTCCAGTTATGGGTTAAATAACAAGACAGATCGGGTTCTGTAGATTTGTGGACATCCATTTTAGCGTAGAAATAATTGGCAACTTACTGTGGGAAGATCTTCCGTCGAGTCTATTATGTCCCTTTTGAAACAAGATCGCGCAAGCGTGCATCACATATGACACTTAACTGACTGATTTGTCTTAAATCAACTTTGGAGAAAGTAGCTCGTAATGCGCAATTCCCTTCAATTTCCACCAGATGCATAGCATCAGATTCTTTGGAGGGAGACATTATGCGGTGTTTTCTGCAATGTCTTGTATCGAATGACCTGGATTCTTTTTTTTTAATCTGTTATTGGAATTGTTTATTAACAACGACTGCATGCCCCCCCCCCGAAAATTCTCGATCTTATGAAGGATTTACGAGCAGTACTCTCAGCTACGACACCATCTTAATAAACGGTACATAGCTTTATTTGCTTTTTATACAAACTTTTTTCATCTGTCCATATTTCTGAGTTGTGGTAATGTTCTTCTTTAAACTATTTACACAATTTGGACTCTTGTCCTCATCTTTATCTGCATATTTACGACGTTTGCGTTATTAAAAGAAATTAACTGAAACTGAGATTTTTTTTAATCATCTCACCTCAAGTAAGACATTTTACTGCCACTGATACGGAGGGGGTTACATTGGGGAAAGTAATGAGAAAGAGGGGTTAGTTATAGGAAATGTCAGGAGGATGGTAATAGGCGGATGAGAATATCGAGATTGGGGTGGAGGAGATGAAAAAAGCGTTTGAGAGAATGGATGCGAGTTAGTGTGATAGGAGATGTCTGTTGACTTTACATTAAAATTCTTGGAGATTGTAGCTGTCGGAGGAGCAAGTATTGGAAGGGAATTCCATAGGTGGGAAGTTCGTGAAAAGAAGTTATTAGAGTAGAAATTTACATTTTATCGGTTTCACTGTAAAACGGTGGGACCTAGTTGCTAATCTAGTAGTTCGAGTAAATTCATACATAGGGGGCACCAGTGATCTAAGTTCATTGGAGCAGAAGCCGTGAAAGTATTTATAGAAAAGACACACGTCACGCCGGTTAGACAGCGACTGCAGCCGAGCTGCCAAGTCGGTATCAATCACATTAAAGATTCTCCGTTGGATTTTGTCAAGAACCCCGAGAGAAATAGCAGGGGGGTCTGACCAGATGTGGCAGCAGTATTCAATACACGGGCAGATGGTAGAAACATGGAGCGTTTAATTAGAAAGTTTTACTCATGTACTTATTGATACTATTTACATCGTTTAAACTGTTGTCCCCAAGAACACATAATCCAGTGGTTAATGGCGTTGTATGAAGTAATCTAGTGATAGTTGCGAGTTTAATACCTGGCCATAGCATAGGTAAAGAAAAACTTTAAGATTTGAGTTACAAAATGAGATATCCAGAAAATGCATGGCATTTAGAACCAGAAACATCTACCCTACTAGACCAAGTAAAAGGCCCGGTTTCAAAATTACAGCGTATATCACCTGAAGAAGGCCAGTGGGTACAACGGTGAAAAAGTTGTAAATACGGCAATAAAGATATGGACAACAATCGGAATGATGTAAACAGTATAAATATTTGTTCCTATTGGAAAAAAAATTAAACGATTAAAAGGTATCAGTTTTTTCCATTTTTTCTTATAATGTAAACACTTTTACATAATACAATCCATAGATAAATCATATTAAGGCGCGTTGAAATTTCGCATTGCAGCATATGTGTATTTGTTATAAATATCAGTCACGTGTGAAACAAAATCATTTGCTCTGATGCTACCTATGATTAACAATACGAACATCTGTTTGAATCTCATAGTTTTATGAACGTTCATTCATTGATTTTGTGCTCTCTTGTATGTCTAAATTTTGATAAATGTGTCGTGATTCATGTGCATATTTTAATATAACATTCTTCAAAATGCAGAGTCAACTTCAACTTCAGCTGGCTTACCGGATACTTTCTCGGGCTCATTAATGAAAATCTTTGCTTTGAAACTTTGTGAACGACTTACTATTATCCTCTCAGACTCACTAAATGACATATATCTTTGTAAAAAAAGAAAAGCACACAAGTCCATAACCGAAACAGCGGAAAGAACAGCTAATTGGTTATGGATCAAAAGAGAGAGTGCCTGGATTCCAAATTGTTAGCTAAAATTCCCCGAAATTCTGCGTCTAAATTAATGTTTCGGACAAGCTCATGTGCGGTTCGTCTCTAAATGGAAAGTGGCTCTGACTGTCGACAATCGGAAGCATTTGCAGGGTTTCGTACCGGGCCTAAACGTAATTTTCCAGTGTCTGAAAGCGCTTATCGAGGGTGGGCCGGAGGCTGATCATCTCTGGTCGGGACGGCGCAGTGAGGGGGGTATGATGCTGAAAGACCCGAAACCCACTAGGAATCCTCACGATGACATCACTGACGACACCCTCTAGCGCCCCCATTACGGTGCGTATATTTGAAAAAATTGCTATTTGTAAAGAATTTTTCATGTCCTTTCTAAACATAGCATTAAATGAAGAACATACACCTGATTTTCCTACACATTCACTTTTAACCTAAACACATTAAAAATTCGCTATCCACACACGAATATTTTATAAAGACACGTTGAAAACTTTCAAACAGGTATATTGATCATAAGGTTCAGTGACGTGTGAAAAAAAATCATTTGCTCTGATGCTATCTATGATAAACATTACGCAAGTCTGTTTGAACCTCATAGGTCTTTAAAATGTTCATCCATTGGTTTTGTTCGCTCCTGTATACTTTCAAATGGAATTGACTCCACTTCAGCCAATACAGAATTCTAATGTTCATCTGTATTGTTAAATTACCGCCCTTGAGTTTTCGATCAAATTATAATCGAGGAAGCAAGATGGCTACTTCATCAAAACAGTGTGTTTAAAACCAATTTCACTCAGGTATTCTTTTTTTCTTTCTCTTTCCCCGAAAGTGATAGAGCCCAGGAGTTAGTAATAAAAAATCTGAAAGCTGTTCATTCCTTCTTGAACTATGACCTTCAAAAAATCGTTGCATGTCTGAGTTGTCATCTTAATGCCATCTGAAAGTAGGCATGAAACCCCTATTTCCTGCTATCATTTTATGACTTATAATTTACAATCCACTGACAAATCTTATATAAAGACACGTTGAAATTTTGTATTTTAGAATATGTGTATATCTCAGTCACGTGTGAAACGCTACTTACAGCATGAATGTTTGTTCCAAAGCAACGCCTTTGCTCTTCTTTTTGAACAATGAGTTATACTTGTAATAATAATTTTTTCGGTTGGTTGGTTGTTTTGTTTTTCTGGCACATCAACCTCGGCGGGTCATTTATTGCCAACTAAATTTTATTTATTTGTTGCTGGTAATACCTTTTTCTTTCAACAATTTATTGTTGTTTTTTATACAAGTTTTGTGTCTAGTAAAACTTCTTTATTTTCGAGTCTCAAGATTGCGATTTGTTTTTAAGGGCAGGATCCTTAAGTCCTATCCTTGTTATTTAACCCATAACTGGAGGGAAGGGACGGATTAATACCTTTCCCAAGGGTACCAGTGCTTAAGTGAATGCAGGGTATTCAACTGGAATTCGAACTCGGCTCACCGATTTCTCTTTCCGAGCCGATATCCACTGCACCATAACGCACATCCGTCACTATAAGCTTACAGCACATGGTGTTCTAATTGTTTCGTAGTATGAATTATACGTCAATTTGCTAATTATTGGACATCAATAAGAAGTCACATCCTCGAAATTTCTCAATGGTTGTAAGTCAGTAATAATTTAGGCTGAATATATTCGCCTTCAGTCAGAGGCAACAGCTTCGTGATTGCTAGACCGTTACATGAAACTGCCTGGGGATCAATTTATTCAGCATTTGAATGAATAATATGTACCGATTCCTTTAGGTTTCTTTATCTATATTACATTTCTTACTGTAGGTATGAAATAGAGATGCATTAGGTTTGCAATAAATAACACGAGATTTTAAATTGTGTCGCTGAAAGTGAATCGGAGTTTTAAATTAGCTTCATAAAACAGAAAAGGGAATATTTTATGCAATGATATTACAAGTATTAATGGAATAGTTCGGAGTTACGTTAAAAGAGCGATAAGTTTATTTGCTAAACAAAGATTCGTAAGTATATAAGTAGAAAATATTCGCGCCAGTTTCTAAAAGAGCATTGTTTCTAGGTTTAAGTACATCATACATTTTTTAATCTACTCCAAACCATCATTCACGCTTCAGCATTAAGCTCATATATATATATATATATATATATATATATAATCGCATAATTATGAATTAAATGCACATTGCTACACGGAAATTTCTGTGTTTCGAGATAGAATCTCGTCATCAAGCAATGTTGGATGTTGTTTGTGAAAATGATTTGCATTTAAATATAAATCATTTTCACAACCAACATATCCTGATGACTAGATTTTTTCCCGAAACATAGAAATTTCCGAGACACAGTGTACATTTAATTCATAATTATATTCAGCTGGACATCCTCTTCGCCTGGATATATATATATATATATATATATATATATATATATATATATATATATATATATATCCAGGCGAAGAGGATCAAAAGTGTTACGGTTTTGAATCTTCTGGCATTTATTTTTTATAAACAGTGCTCAATATAATAAATATTGTAGAGCTGAATACACTGGATTTAGTTATTGATTCGATGTAATGCTTCCAGTTGAGGTCGGCGGAGAGGGTGGGGCCGAGGAAGCGCAGTGTATAGTTTTCAGGGAGATGGGGAAAGTAGGAGGGACAGCAGCTTGGTTTTAGAAGCATTAGAATTTACATGCCATTTCTTACCCCAGTCTACCACAAAGTGGAGGTTCTTCTTAAGATCCGCAACGAGGTTATCTTTGTCCGCCTCCCCAGATTTCTTACTGAGGCGGGAGTAAATGTAACGCTCGTTTTATTGGGGCAAGGTTTTGAAAATACCTTAGATACTCATCTCTCAGTTGAGCCTCAGTTTTAAGAGGGAATTTGGGTGCGGATACTCCAAACGAGTCAAATGTGAATTTGGAGAAGAACCTGCGAGCAAAGCACTCGGCCTTCTTTACAGATGCCATGAGGACCTCAAATGTATTTTTTTAAGGGAGAGATGGAGGATATGCTGTTGTTCAGCACACGCTTGCAGGCCCGCCAATAGCCACTGCCTGATTCTCTCAGCAAACAACATCTTAGCATCATTCAAGATCCTTTTACACTAATTACGAGCAGAGACAAATAAAATAGGTGCCTATTATGATCAGACATGCGGCTCTGATATAGCCGGAAAAGTGGCTTCTGTCGGCACTGGCGGCTAATCAGGCAGGAGATAATCAGGGAGATGAATGAGGTTTTGGACAGAACTTCCTGACCGGTATGAAAGCATCGATGCTAGCTGTCACCCAGAAGGAGACATCAGAGATGCAGTCCCAAGCGGGGAGACAACACTTTTTCCTCATAAAAAATCGTGTCTCATAAAAAATCGTGGCTCTTTGCTAGAAGTAGTAAATTCTGTTAGTAGAGGCTCCTGGAGTGAGTGTGAGTGAAAGGAGATATTAATAGAAACGACAGCATGATAGGAGTTATCGATAAGGAAAAGCTGCGAGTTTTGGCAGAAATCAGGGACGGAATGAAGCAGAAATCTAGCGGAGAAGCGTGTCCTCTAGGGATACTGGGGAAGCGCGAGGGAAAATCTACCACTCGCCTAAAAGACTGAGAAATAGCAAAGTTCATGCCATGAATGCCAGCAGAATCAGTGACAGAGTTTTCTAGCCACTTGGCATAGAGGTAGAATTAAGATCTCTGAACACAAATATGTGAGCAAATGGGTGGGAAGAAGTAGCATATCTATATTATCAAAGATACTGTTAAGCAGAGAGAAGTCAGGAGAGGAAACAGAATATTACAGAGGGAAAACATAGCTTACTGATTTCAGAAGTAAAAGACGGAGACTCATGTATGAGTGGTCAGGGGATTCGAGAGAAGTGACCCTCGCTAGAGGGAGCAGTTCGCTGACATAAACTCCCAGACCATGCATATGGGCAGAGGAGTCCTTCCTTAATGCGGGGAAGGTAGCCAGGAATGAACAAGTCAAAGGAGGGAATTGAGAGATTAAAATTAGTCACACAAAGCGGTAGGATGTCAGAGGAATTATAGTGGGATAAATATTCTACGCTATAAATTTGATACAAATACCACTGATGTTCGTGAAGCAAATGTCGAGAGGTTTAGGTGGTTTTAGTTTGCATGGTTTAGTTTTGTTTGTTGAGATGCTGTTGTTCATTATTGTTGGTGAAGTGAGACCTCGAGTGGCGGTAGCATAGGGTCATTGGCTGCGATATGCGCTGGAAGGGAGCTAACGTGGATTGCAGCCAATTGTCGCCTCGGTGTTGGCCACCGGAAGCGCTTGCAGGGACACTTATCCATGCGCAACATAGTCCTACTACAAGAACCCCGATATTATGCATCTGTTGATCAGAGCAGCCGTTCTCGATGCTAAGCAGGAGATAGGGTTACTAATTACCATCGGAAGCAGAAACGAGAAACTCCCAACCCAGTGCCCTCACAATGAAAAAACGTTGCCACCGAACAGGCACATCACAGGAAAATCGTTGAAGCACAAATATTGAGGTTTGAGGAAAGGACGAGAGCCAGGAACTACTTCCTAAACAGGGAACAAGAGATAAGACTCTGTTCCTGTTCAGCAAAAGTAGGAGGAATGTGATCCGGGCTCTAGTAGTGTCTATCAACTCCAATTTGAATAATAAATAAAATTAGATTTACTAAGTTTTAACTTAGTAAAAGTTCGAATGCAAAAGAAATTTCAAACAAGTTTAAAAAATCCCATGTGACGGCAAACGTTCAATTATGGATAATGAAGAGATGAATGCAGATTTAAGAAAATAATTAAATAAAGATTTTCAGCAAAAACAATGTCCAAGTCAGATGCAGTTGCGTTAATAGCATAGATAAATATATTTACTACATAATAGTATATCAAATAAATACTTGGCCGAACTGAATAATATCAGTTACCCTACTCAATCAGTTAAGTGCCATATGTGATAAACGCTTGGATGATCAAGAGACATGACCGACAGGACAGAAGATAATCCAACAGTAGGTTGCCACTACTTTCTGTGGTAGACTGGGTGCCAGGCGAAGCTATAAACCCAATCTCTCCTGTTATTTAATCCATAACTGGAGGGATGAGACGGAATAATAACTTTCCCAATGGTATCTGTGCGTAAGCGAATGCAACGAATTCAACTGGTATTCGAACTCTAATTTGTTGGTAATAAAATCACAGACACTGGCCACTGTAGAGAAATTGTGCAAATGGTTTTTTAGCTTAAGAACAGAGCGAAGGCATCCAACAATAACAATAGCTGGTGCCCCAAGCGCCTTCATATCTTAGATGGCATTTCATGCATCTGTAGTATCTTTTGTATCCACATAGACAAGTGACTGGAGCAATAGAAGCTGATTGCCTTATAACTACTACTACTACTAATGACCCATTATTATTAGTAGTAGGGTAGGGTAAATCAACTGACCCATTATTATTTTTGACCCATTAATGACCCATTATTATTTTCGACCCATTAATGACCCATTATCATTTTCGACCCATTAATGACCCATTATTATTTTCGATCCATTAATGACCCATGATTATTTTCGACCCATTAATGACCCATTATCATTTTCGACCCATTAATGAGCCATTATTATTTTCGACCCATTAATGAGCCATTATTATTTTCGGCAGCTGCAATTATTTCTTAGAAAAAATAATTGCAGCTGCCTAAAAAATAAGACCTGCTATTGAATGGTTAGTGTATGTCCGGAAGTATTTTTTATGGAGTTCGCATCAATTCGGATGATGATAATGTTAAATTATACTTTGGGCAACTGTTAAAATGTGGGAATATAGCTTTCATAACCACGTGTTGTCCTTAAACAACAGAAAGCAGTGTTTTATCCATATGTTACTGGAAATTAAAAAACAACAATAACCTAATTTTTACCTGTAATATCATCGCTAAAACCAAATGTTAAAATGGAAAAGGAGACAGATGTAACTTATGGCTTTTAAAAAATCTTGTCGTCTCAAATCATACAAACAACCCTAATCTACTTAACAAAAAAGTGAATTAATGACCACATAGAAAAACATACTTAAAATTTAGACTATGATTGATGCTGATTTTTCTATACGTTATAATATATATATATATAATATATATATATATATATATATATATATATATATTAAAAATAGGCAAATATATTTGCAATTTATTTAATCTGACATGTTTAAAAGAAAATTTCCTGCCTAAATACACAAATTTTAATATATATATATATACACACACACACATATATATATATATATTTATATATATATATAGGTAACGCTCATTCAGTGATGAATTAGAACACTCTCAGCTATTAGCTTGTGTATACATTGTATATCACATGCTAAATGCCTGCCCCCTTCTAGCAAGCGCCCATAACTCAGAGGCAGAATCGCCGACTCATGCCAATTCAGTCGGGTTTCAATCCTGGGTAAAAAGTAAGCGGATGTCTAACCGTACTGATGATCTGTGATACAGCGAAACAGATCTGCCGGCGGATGACTATATATATACGATAGAGAAATCATACCGAGTTGTCCTACAATATTGTCAAATTCTTTCTGCTAAAATAACTAACGGTCCTTTTTCTTCTGATTTTAATCAATTCATGTCAAATAATAATAATTTAACTAAGTTAGAGTGCTACTGAGAGTGAAAGAGAATGGGGACATAGATGTAACCGGGGACCCACTCCTAAATACGAAACAAAGAATAAACACTTTTTGTTGCTCAAAAGACCGTGGATTAGTGTAAAGTAGACGATAGGCGAACATGTCCAAACTTACTGAATCGTGAATATGAATAAAGGGTATACTGCCGTGGCTTAACCATGTTAGACGAGGTTACATTAGAGTTTCCTCCACGTAGCTTTCTTTTCTAAACAAGAAAAAACTACAACACAACGGTTGTCTTAATTTTCTCTTCATGAATAGATCACCACCGCTCTGGATTTTTATCTAAACCATAACTACATACGTATTTCTGAAAATATTTTTTTATCCGAAATTATTTCTTTAGGTATCTAAACTTATTTATAAAAATGAACTTTGTCTCTGTGTGTGTGTCTGTGTGTGTGTGTGTGTCCGTTAACTATAGACTCCGAAACGGCTGAACCGATTTTCTTCAAAATTTACACAGTTGTACTATAATCGTCTGCGAGTGTTCTTAGCTAGGTTTTGTGTCGCGGTACCCCCGATAAATATCGAAAATCGATAATCGAAAAAATCGAATTATAGAAGAGTGGTTCAATTTTAATCAAATATGATACACTCATAGACAAAGACATAAGAAACGATATTCAGAAGTTTCAAGGTTGCAGTTCTTAAAATAGTGCAGAAAATCAATAAGATATATATATAAAAGGCAAGATGTTTGTTTGTGTGTGTGTGTGTGTGTGTGTGTGTGTGTGTGTGTGTGTGTCTGTTTATCTGCCTGTATGTCTGTATTTTTATACAGCCCTTTTATTTTACTTTTTGCTTCGTTTTTGGCTCTAAGTAGGTATAATTGTAGTTCTTAGTCTCAGCCATGATACCATTTACTCAGATAACTTATTTAGCCTTCAAAATTCAGTTTACGACGAAAAAATTTATTTAATATAGAAACCAGGAAATCAAAATTTGACTTACATCCATTCATTTTTCTTTCAGTTTACGGTTTCGCTTTAACTAGAAATAACTATTGCTTTTTAATTTTTCGTGCCAACGTCCAAATAGTCTGAGCTCCAGGACTATGGATTAGTTTTAAAGCTTTCATTACACCCGAGTAACACCGGGCTATACTGCTAGTACGTCCATAAATAAATGAAAGTTAAAACAGACGACCAATATTTTATGCCAGTACGTTTTCTTTCTTCTGGAACATTACCAATACAAGTGAGGAAATGTGTGATTTGTTATTTTATACACAAACACGGTGGATAGAATATCGCCAAATGTTTTATTAGAGAACGCACCAAGATATTCTAGAAACTTTCTGTGTGACGACAGGTAAATAAATAATAGTTTTTATAAGTGACGTAATATTTGGAGCTTTTAAAAGTCGGCTAATATTAAACTTTATTTCTGGTATACATAATTAAGAAAGAAGGCTTCAAGATTTACCATCCGACCGGTATATTAGGTTGTCCCAAAAGTTCGTAAACACTTGCGAAACGGGTCCATCTGGTCCAGCACAATCGAGACAAGTGACGTGTTCAGTAAGGGCAAGAGACACCGTCGGTTCCAAAACAAGATCGATTCGGCAAGAAAGTCATGTTGTGCATTTGGTGGAACTTTGAAGGAATCGTGCATTTTGAGTTCGTTCCGAAAGGTCGTGCCATCAGTGCCAAACTTTACTGCCAACAACTTGAAAAGTTGAAGCAAAAGTACCCGGCTCTGATCAACCGAAAGCGTGCTTTGATGCAGCAGGGCAATATCAAGCCACACACCGCCAGAAGACCAAAGACAAGTTTGAAGAGCTCCATCAGATTACGGTCTTTTCCACTCAATGCATCATTTTCTGAAGGGCCGCCGATTCGATTCGTTTGATGAAGTCGAGGAAGCATGTCAAGAATTCTTTGATTCGAAGCCGGTTGAATAGTACTTTGACCAGATCTGAAAGCTTGCAGATCGATGGTAGAAAGTCTTGGAAAATGATGGTCTTTATTTTAAGCAATATGTTTTGTTGTTTTTGCGAGTAAGATTTCAATTTTCTGCAAGTGTTTTCTGGTAACCTTAGATTACTTAGCTAGTAAAATTTCAATTTTTGCAAGTGTTTACAAACTTTTTGGACAACCTAATATTTAAAAAAGATTTTGATTAAACTGACGACGACAAAAGAAATACACACAATGAAGACGCGTGCTAAATATACCAATAGACAGGTGTGGTATTGTGTTGGAATAGACACTGAATTCATATTTAACTCTAGACGGTTAAAAATAAGTCAGGTGCACGGCGGACCTGGAGGTAATTTAGGCTATGAATAAGAAAAGTGCGTGGCCTCACGAATGCATTCAGCATTCTTGGCGTAAGAATGGGAATGTTGAAGTGATGAATCTATTAACAAACCCACCAGAGAAAATTGGGCAGTTTTTTCCCAACAGCGCTGACAGAGAATCTAAAGTCCATATATTGAGATACAGGCGACTGGTATCACGCTCCAGACTAACTGAGAATAACTGCCGAAATCTTTGGGTGAGTAAAATGTTTAGTAATATTGAATGGAGAACAGACATCACATAACATCAACCATTCTCTTCTTTATTTTCAGTAGTTTTTCCTGCCTCTCAATACTTTGCTTAGCTTCTAAAATGCATCCTTGGCCATGCTTATTGAGCTTTAGATTTCAGTGTCACATTTACTGTCTTCTTTTAGAACACACTTCCTAGGTTTTTAAATTTCTGGACCTGCTTGATTGTCGTATCCCAGCAGGTAGTTAGCTTCTTTTTATTGATCTCCATGGCAGTGAATGCTTGATAATTTCCTCAAAGATGAAGGGCAGACGCAACAGAAATATGGTTCTACAGAAGTAGGCTGAGGATATATGAACTGAATTTCTGTACCTGCTTGATTGTCGTATCCCAGCAGGTAGTTAGCTTCTTTTTATTGATCTCCATGGCAGTGAATGCTTGATAATTTCCTCAAAGATGAAGGGTAGACGCAACAGAAATATGGTTCTACAGAAGTAGGCTGAGGATATATGAACTGAACATGTGAGGAAAGATAAGGTTTTAGAGAGGATAAAAACGAAAATGAAACTAATATTTAACATGAGGAACAGACAGCTGAAGCTCCTAAGACGAATTGAGGAAGGAGGTTTGGAGAATCTGATACTCACAGGTCAGACAGAAGTAAAGACAGACAGGGAAAACCAACGCGTAACATACTTGATGTGCTTGACTAAATGAATAGCAGCTCGGGGTATGGATGGTGTTCTAAAAGCCAAAAAGGATATGGAGATGTGGAAAGACATAATCGCTTATGTCCTGAAAGAACACAGCACCACAATAAAAAAAATGGTTGGTCGACTTTGTTTGCCAGCATATCAACCTCTTTGAGTTATTAATGCCGAAATCTAAATATTTTGAACACAGTTATATGGTTTCGACTAAACATTTGTAAATGTAATAGTTTGTCTAGTTACAGATAAAATATATTATTGGTCATTTTGTTAACAATAGGTATTGTTATTAATTTTGACTACGAGAATCTATTGCATGCATTTTTTATATAAAATGTGTATTTATATTATCAGTTTTGCTTTTAATTAGGTGGTTATTATTTGTCCATAGCTAGTGCCCTAACATGCTACCATCCCGAGTCAAGGTGGGCCTATAAACAACAGCTATTAAGAGGTGGTTCCACGCTCCCTAAAACATCTAATGTCCCGATCAGAGGCCTTGCTGTCGGAAGGGTTAAACCTGGTAACAACATCAATTAAGAGGTGGTTCCACGCTCCTCAAAATCTTCAATCTCCCGATCAGAGGCATTGCTCTCGGAAGGGTTAGACCTGGGAACAACAGCAATTAAGAGATAATTTCACGCTCCTCAAAACCCCCTATGTTCCGATCAGAGGCCTTGCTGCCGAAAGGGTCATACCTGGGAATAACAGTTATTAAGAGGTGGTTCCACGCTCCCTAAAACATCCAATTTCCCGATCAGAGGCATTTCTGTCGGAATGGTTAGACCTGGGAACAACTGCAATTAAGAGGTGGTTTCACGCTCCTCAAAACCTCCAGTCTTCCGATCAGAGGCTTTGCTGTCGGATTGGTTAGAACTGGAAACAACAGCAATTAATAAGTGGTTTCACGCGCCTCAAAACCTCTAATCTCCCGATCAGATACCTTGCTGGCGTTTATACTTTATTGTCATACCCAAGACTATGTCTTGTAATGCACGTGGACGTATTGATCATCTTTAAATGTCATTGTATACGAACTAAGAGGAATGAAGCCTATGATAAATCTTAACCTAAAATTACTTTTTAAGGGGTCGATCGAGGAGAAAACAAAAAATAAAACGATTATTTGTTTTCTGGAAATTGATTTTGGATTCTTAGCTTCGGAATTTTTACAAATACTTGTAAACGACAAAATGCAATTTCTTCATATTTCGTCTCTAGAATATTACGAAGTTCTGCTGTTTTAAATCAAAATATTTTCTTATTTTAATTATTTTTTAAAATTTAGATTTGAGTAATATGCAACGCTTTTCGATTTATTGTATATTAGTGTATTATTGTCACGTATGAAAACAAACAAAACTACTATACCTGCATTGCATCAAAATATTATGTTCCTGTGACTAAAATGCATTTATAATACCACAGAATCACGAGCGAATTTTAGTATCTCGATAGAAAAAACTGTTTTCACAGAAACGTTAATCTTCACTTTGCTGAGAGCAGAACCTTCTATATTCAACTTATAAATACATATAGATCTACGCGAAAGTATTTCCGTACGTACGTTTAAACTTTTGTATTATATTTGTTTATATTTGTCTTTGTTTGTTTAGTTATTTATTTAGTATACATTATATACAACTCTTGATGCAAAGTTATGGCGTTTTTGTTGCATATTTTAGCTGGAAGTGATTTTATGACAGAATGAGATTTATCGAAGAGGTGGAGAATAGTGACTTTGAGCAATTTCGTAAACTTTCTTGAGTTTTTTAATTTTACTTTTTTTTTACAAAACAGCTTTTAAAATTGTTTAGAAATCTGGTTGTTTTATTTGTTCACTTTGTTTATACAGACATAGATAGATATTATGAGAAACTGAAATAGAAAATAATGCAATAAATAGACAACCAGATAGATAGATAGATAGATAGATAGATAGATAGATAGATATTTTGAGAAACTGGGATATATATATATATATATATATATATATATATATATATATAGATAGATAGATAGATATTTTGAGAAACTGATATATATATATATATAGAGAGAGAGAGATAGATAGATAGATAGATAGATAGATAGATAGATAGATAGATAGATAGATAGATAGATATTCGTAGAAACTGAAATATAACATGATGTGATAGGTAGATAGATAGATAGATAAATAAATATTTTGAGAAACTGAGATATAATACACACACACACACACACACACACACACACACACACATATATATATATATATATATATATATACATATATATCTGAGTGAATGCAGAACGAAGAAAGAGATTAATTTAAAACAGTGCTCGTTATATAAAAAAATAAAATAATATAAAAAAATATAAAAATATTATATACATGTTCTAATATATATATATATGTATATATATATATATATATATATATATATATATATATATATATATATATATATAGATAGATAGATAGATAGATAGATAGATAGATAGATAGATAGATAGATAGATATTGTGAGAAACGGAGATATAAAATAGATAGTTATTCTAAGAAATTGCTATAAACAATATAAACGATAAACAATAGATAGATAGATAGATAGATAGATAGATAGATAGATAGATAGATTCTAAACATTGATCACTGTAATTCTTCATAACTTATTGAATTGTCCTTCCTTATAGCACTTCGATTATTATATTACGTTTTTGAGATAGTAATCACATTTAGCAAAAACTTAAAAACAGAAAGGTAAGTTCAATTTATTTAAATATACGAGTGTTCCAATGGTAAGGTTGTTTTGCCAGAAAGGTTAAAAACACAAAAGTAAGTTAGATTTATTGAATATGTTCGTAAAATAATGTTTTTTTTTTGCGAGAGAGGGTAAATATAAGTTAAAATTTTTAAAGAAATGAAGTATGTGAACGGAATCTGGATTCTGGTGTTGGTACTGGTTTCGGATTTTGTACTAACCGTTTTCTTTTCGTTTTCTATTGGCATTCAAGACACATTTTTCATCACCTAAATAACGTGAGGCAAATAGGGAAGATTTGGATTCATCGTTAAAAGACAGCTGTAGATGAAGGAACTTTATGCCGGTTTCTCGATTGAAAGCACACAAGAAACTTAATGTCCTGCTTGAAAATTCTCCTAAAGAAAGTCTGGAATAAAGTATGCTTCAAAAATTCACCACTCTACATTTTAAGGGTTGATAATCCCTGCCTCCAAAAATACAAAAAGAACGAGGTAACTGCTATTAACATATTTCACTATTGTTCGTTTTGTTTTACGGCTTAGCAACCTCTATGGGTTATATAAAAACAAGGTTTTGAAAACAGATTTGTATAAATAGAATATGTATTCTTTGTAAGAAATCAGATTGTATATTAGGTTTCATTGACGTAAAGAGAGTTTTGTCGAGAGTCACATGTATTACTCGTATATTTTTTTCTTCAAAAATATACTCCTGTTAATATATTCTCTCCAAAAAGGTATTATTGAAAATATTTTAACTTCATAAATATACTTCTGGTAATAATTTTTCCTTAAAAAATATCTTGCTAGTAATATTTTCTTCTTTCAGTAGTATTACTATAATTTTCCGTATAAAAATGTATTTTTATAGTTTCATAGTGTTTTGACCCTAGTTTGAGGGTCAAGTATTTACCCATGGTTGTGATCGTAAAAGGTGCTACCACACCAGCTCAGGGTTGATCTGAGAACAACAGCAATTAAGTGGTGGTTCCATGCTTCTCAAAAATCCTGCACTTAGAAGCATTGCTACTGGATGCAGCTTATCGTCAAATCCAGGAACCAGATGTAGTTTATCGCCATACACAGAACGATTCATGGGACGTTACACTTCTGCAGAGGTGGTGACGGCGTATTCTGTAAACCCTATCAGACAGGGCGATTAAACAAAGCCCTATATTTTTTTTTATTAATTTGTTTTTTCAAAGAGACTTTGTATAAATGGTGGCCTTCCATTCGCCATACACTCTTGCAGATGATTTTTAAAGTTTTACAACACTCGAAAAATCACTTGTGAAGGTATTTTTGTCCCTTTAGCGAATAGCATTCTGTAATTCATCATCGACTGTTGGTCGATATTTATAGATCTCAGCTTTCAAGTAACCCCAAGAAAAATAGTCCCAAGGTGGCGAAATTGGCGAAGAGTGCAGACCGTCCAATGTCACTGCGTAAGGAAATCAAATGTCCTGAAAATGTCTCTCTCAAAGCTTCCTTGGATACTCTCGTTCTGTGAGCAGTGTCCGCACCCGGTTGAAACCAGCCATCGAAACTTCCGAAGTCTCTGAGCTTTTCTTTCCCTAAAGGTCCGTAGTATCCTCTCATATCGGTCAAATATTACTGTAACCGAGTTGTCGTCTTTCTAAAAATAATAAGGTCTTTCTACAGCTAATTTTGCAACTGCACACCATACAGTCACTATTTCGCTTTCATAAATCTCCTTAGGGTTATTTTCCCGCGAGTAGCGAAAATTCTCCCTCTTAGCGCAGCCAGAGAGAAGAAAGAATGCGTCATCATTTCTGAAAGGTATAGAATCAGTAGGAACATTCTGAAGGATATATATTCTATAAGATTTTTTCAGTTGCTTTCTTGCAGATCCTGAAATACTTCAGATTGGTTTGTTAATTTTTTAATGACGGCTAGATCAAACAATATCAAAGCAGAAGCATGTTTAAGGGATAAACGTGTCGAAGATTGTAAAGGAGGGAGAAAGATCATGTTTTTTAAATTGGCCTTGTGGCAAACATAACCTCACTTTCCTCAGCCCTGTCCGATTTTTGGTTTCTGCTAAAAAGATAAAAATTCTCTCAAATCGCAAAAGCATTTTTACCTAACTAGCCGTCTCATCTGTGGGCTGCGGAATGATTAATATTATTTTAGTATTTCACATTCCACCTCTTAAAATCGCTAGATTTCTTTTAGGCTTGAATTCTTTAAATGTAAATCATTTTCATGTATCTTTGCATTCCTTTATGTCGACATTTATTTTCCTTAAGATGATTTTGCTATACTTAATTGAACGTTTTTCTCTTTAGTTTTTCGTTTTTAACTTGTTAGAAATTTCTAAAAGCAAATTCTACTCCAGCAGCTTCTTTTCTAGTATTCCTCTCCTGTAGAATTCCCTTCCATTTACTTGCTTCCCTGACAGCTACAATCTTCAAGATTTTAAATGTAAAGTCAATAGTCACTCCTATCTCACTAACTTGCATTCTCTCTCTCTCATGTTCTCATTTCATTTCTTCAGTATTCTCATTCCTCTCTTACCCATTTCCCTGTATTCTGTCACTCCTTCTCATAACATTCCTCCTATGTAACCCCCTGCACAACAGTGGCAGTGTAATTCCTCGCTTGCGGCGATACGATTATAACAAAAAAAGTAGTTTTTTTTAAAATCGTGTCACCCCAAGCAAGGCATCCCACTGCCTCTATAGCGCAGGGGGTTACATAGAGCGATTGCCTATGGGAAATGTCAGAAGGAGGGTGGTAGACGAGTTAAGATGTACATAGGGAGAGAGTTAGTGTGTTAGGAGGTGTCTATTGACCTTACATTTAAACTCCTGGAGGTTGTAGCCGTCGGGGAAGCAAGCATGCGGTAGGGAATTCCACAGGCGGGAAGTCCGAGGAAAGAAGCTGTTGGAGTAGAAAATGCGGTTACATTTCATCGATTTCACTGTAAAAGGGTGGGACCTAGTTGCCAATCTAGTGTCTCGTGCAAATTCACATCTAGGGGGCACCAGTGATTTAAATTCGTTAGAGCAGAAGCAATGAAAGTATTTATAGAAGAGGCACAGCGAAGTCACGTCACGCCGGTGAGAGAGATACTGCAGGCGGTCAGCCAAGTCGGTATCAATCACATTACAGATTCTTCGCTGTATTTTGTCAAGAACCCCGAGGAGAATAGAATGGGCACCCAACCAGATGTGGCAGCACTACTCAATACACGGGCGGATGGTGGATTTATATAATTGCAGTATAGATTCAGGCGGAAAGAATTTCCGGGCCCTGCACAAAGAGCCGAATTTCATAGCTCCGGATTTAGCAATGGTTTCGACGTACTCATTCCACTTGAGGTCCGCTGAGAGTGTCAAGCAGGCGTAGTGATTTACTCTCTGGGAGTCAAGCCTGTTCCATGCTAATGGGAGGGAAGTGCGGTTGTCTGTGGTGGTTAATTGACAGCAGCTTCGTTTTGGAAGAATTGAATTTTACGAGCCATTCCTTACCCCAATCCACCACGGATTGGAGGTCCTTCTCAAGCTCGGCAGCGAGGTTCGCCTTGTCACCAACACCAGATTTTTGATCGAGGCGAGAGTAAACTGTGGTATCATCGGCGTACATGCCTACTTGTGATCTTATGGCATCGGGGAGATCATTGATATAGATTAGAAAGAGCGTAGGACCTAAGATAGAGCCTTGGGGTACACCCGCATTTGTAAGGTAGTTCTGGGAGGCATGTCCGTTTAATACCACCTTTAGTGTGCGGTTAGAGAGGAATGACCGGCAGTTTTGACTTTAATTTATTTTATTTATGACCCGGATGAAAACCTCCTACCACACTTTACTAGTGGGTCACTCATATAGATAGGGTAGTCAGTAGTAAGTGGTCTCGTCCCCAGCCTTGTCCGATTATTGGTTTCTGCTAAAGAGTTAAAAATTATCTGAATTCGCAAAAGCATTTTTACCTAATTAGCCGTCCCCTCTATAGGGCTGTATGATGAATAATATTATTTTAGCATTTCATCCAACTCTTAAAATCGCTAGATTTATTTTAAGTTTGAATACTTTAAATGGAAGTCATTTTTATGTACCTTTTTATTTCTTTATGTCTATATTTATTTTCCTTAAGATGTCTCTGCTATGTTTAATAGAACGTTTTTCTTCTTGGTTTTTCATTTTTAACTTGTTAGAGATCATCAGAATGTTAGAAAGAATAAATGTTTCGTGTGAATAAAATTTAGAAATTTATTTATAGAACAGAATAACATCAAATTTTAGGAAGTGAAATTATTAACTGTGGAAATGTTCTAAGATAAATATTAGTAGAGTTAAATGAGTCTAGAGTTCGTTTCTTGTCGTAACGTCTTCGTTCTTTTCTTTCTTTTTGCGGCCTGCGAGTAAGTGAAGAGGAAGAAAAAACGAGAAAGGAATATTGTACTTATCGATTCAGTTGAAGTGTCTTATTGTTGTTGTTGTTGTCTTCGTTTTGTTGACGGCGAGTGGTCGAAGACGAAGAAGAAGAGATAAAAGAAATTACATGCGAGACGAAGAGGAAGTGCGTATGTGTGTTGCTAGGACAGTTTTGTCCGAGCGGTTTCAAATTTCTCTTTTACATCATGGCTGGTTGACGTTCTCTGTCTCCTTCGTACCTCTCTGAACTTTTCAATTTTCTTTCTATACTGATATCAAATAACGTTTTTACATTGGCTTGTTACTTTCTTTCAGTTTTGTAAATCGCCCCCTTTCATTGGTTATAAAATAATTCACACTAGATCGCGAAATTTGCTTTGGCTTTTTTCTTTCAGTACGAAGTCAATTCTTTTTCCTATTCGTCAAAATTAGATTTCACACTGGATTTCGAATTTGAAAACAGTGAAGAAAAGAGTGTTATTTTTATTTCGTATCCAACACAATTGCAGAACAGTGAGTCTCACAGCATGGACATCTCTTATTTTTAATCATTTTGCCTCATGCAAAGTGGTACCCCCAGGAGAACGCTGAGGATTACAGTAAGAGAACAGACTGGGTACAGGGAGTATTGAAGAAAGGAAAAAAAGGAAAATCATTCAAGTATATAGAGGATGGCAATTGATATTGCATTTATGTTTTTAGAGATTGTAGCTGTCAGGGAAGCAAGTAATCGGAAACCAATTCTCTATGCGGAAAGTGCGAGAAAAGAAACTGTTTGGGTAGAAGTGGAGGTTACATTTAACTATTTCTATGGTAAAAGAATGGGACATGTATGCAAATCTAGTAGCACCCTTAAATTCATACATGAGGCACCGGGGGAAACAGCTTGCCAGAGCAGTTAACTTGAAATATTTGAAGAAAAGACAAAGTGAATCCATGTCACGTCGGTGAGAAAGTCACTGAATTAAGGACAGATTACATTGCAGATCAATTTTTGTATTTTGTCAAGAAACACGAGATGAATAGCAGAAGTCTCCGATCATATCTAGCAATAGCATTAAAGGCAAAAACGAACGGTAGATTTAGAAACATGAAAGTTGGATTCTGTTGTGACGCCCGCGCCTATTCGGCTATAATGGACTATTCCATTACTATGTAAAGTAATGGTGGCATCTACGTAGGACAGCGTTCCTCGCCGCCATTTTTTGAGTTATTGCAATTTTGGATTATCTACGTATTTTTGTTACCCGAAGTTTTGTGAAATTGTGATTACGTGTTTTGTTACTTGTTTTTGTGCTGTCTTCATCGCGCGTGGCGCATTTGTGAACTTTTGTTGATTTTTTTTTTGTGTTTTGTGAGGGGAGGGGCAAGTCAAGCTATGGCTTTGTCTCCCCAGCCCTCAACTTCTGACGCCGTGCCCGCGGTGACTCCCTCACCGACGGTATGGGTAAAGGCACCAATTAAGAAAGATGCCGACAATTACCTGCAAATGCAGGAGAAATATAAAGAATTTATCACCGAAAACGAGTTGATAGTGGTCCCGGAGGTGGTGAATGTTATCGCACCAAGGACAATCTCCCTGCTGACATCTGATGTCAAAACACGAAAATTTATTAGTGTAAGCAGGGAGAACATGGAAGAGGCTTTAAAAGCCTTAAATATTGTACCCTGTGTCCTGGCGAGAAGGTCCCGTGCTATGTGGGATGTTTTATTGAGCTCGGAGACGGAAGCAAAGAATTTGGCCGGTAATACCTTGGAGGCCAAGTATATCCAGATGCAAACGGAGTATCTGGGTACACGAAAGGCGAAAGTTACCACACATGGAGTGCCAGTCGACATTGCCTGCGACCATGTTGGAGCATTTTTTGCTCGATTTGGGGCTGTGGAGGAGGTCGCAAGGATAAATAGTAAGGCCGGTGTGGCCACGGAGGATGTCAACGTCAGCATGGACAGGACAAATTTTTTAAAAGTCCCCGATATACTGCTGTGCCGTGGCCGGAAGCTTTTTGTTGTGGTGGAGGGAAGGAGGCCGCACTGCTGGGCGTGTGGTCTGGCCGGACACACATTTAAAATGTGTCCGGGAAGGAAACCGGAGGAAAACCAGGTGACACCGGCAACACCGTCGGTGCCAAAAACAACAGGTTCCCCGGATAAAAAACTCGAGGCGAAAAGCAGTGAATGGACGGAGGTGGTTAGGAGGGGGAAGAAAGTTGCTTCCCCTCCCCCACAACATGACAAGACCCCGTCTCCCGAGAAGAAGAAGCCTCGTGTAGAGGCAAAGCAGCAACAACAGCAGCAGGGGCAAAAACAACAACAAAGGCAACAACAAAGTCAAACGAGGGAGCAGCAGTAGCAGCAGCAGCAACAACAAGGAATGGAGGAAGAAATGCCTCCCCAACGTTCCTCATCGTTGAAGAGAGGATGAGGAGGTGTCCCAAAAAAAGAAAAAGAAGGAAGTAAATGAACGAGGCAGGGCGGAGAGGGTAAAGGAAATTACCAGAACCCAATCCGCCCCTACATCACCCACCAGAACTGTGTCTCTTGAGGGGAGGAGTAAGTCCACCTCCCCGATAAGAAAAATAACTTCTCCTTCCCCCACACCTCCCACACCCTCCTCCCAATCAGAACCTTCCTCCCCGAAATCTTATCATCCCTCCCCGAATCCAGACAAATCCTCCCCGAAAAAGGAAAAAAAGAAAAACATCTTTGTAACAAAAGATATTTGTAAAATAGATAGACAGGCCTTAGAGAGGGACCTTTCTTATCAGAAGAAGACCCTCCTAAGGCCTTTATTCAAATTAAAAACAATAGACGGAAGGTCCATCGAGGACCCTGCCAATTTCCCAGGCGCCCCCGGAGTACTGACTTTAATCAGAAACACCGGGGGATGTAAAACAAAAGCCTGGGAATTTGTGCAGGGGGCCGCTGAGGCTTTTCCGTCCATCAAAATGGCCCAAACGGGCACAAAATATTTACAAAGGCTGTCGCATTTTTGCGCTGGGGTCCCTGTCATCCTCCACCCCTCTTTATACAGGGCTATTAAACTAACGTTTCCCACGGACGTCGGCGGGATTGTCCAGGACGGACGGATTACGTCCGATATTGGTACAGGAAACCCGGGACAATCCGTCGGGGTCCCTACTCCCATTGATTTTCGCTCCGTATGTGACCAGAAGTAATTTTCTGCTTTCTCTTTACAGGTCTAAACGATGTCAATTAAGTTAGCCAGTATGAACGTGAAGGGACTTAGGGATCGGAGTAAGGCTTCCCGCTTGCTTCGGGACCTCTTGTCCTTCGGCGTGGATGTCGCCGCGATCCAAGAGACTCACTTTGTTTGCAAGGTCTAACGACTTTGTCGTCTATTCAGCATATGGGAACCGGCTGGCCAGAGGAGTTTCTTTGCTGGTCAAGCGTACCCTGGACGCGAAGGTGGATCTTCTCCATGTCGGTGCCGAGGGCCGGCTGATCGTGGCAGATATTGCAGTGAAAAGCAATGCGTTTCGTCTGGTTACGGTTTATCCGCCCAACGACCAGGAGGAGCGCGTCTCGTTTTTTCGGCGGTTGGAGCCCATCCTGGTGGATTTCAAGCGACTCGTCTTAGTGGGGGACTGGAATGCCTTCCTGGACCCCAAGTTGGATAGAGGGCGGGGAGCTAGAGGGAAGGCACGTGATCGTAGCTTGGTTGATCTCATCGAGGACTTCGGTCTAGTCGATAGATACCGGGCCGATCACAAGGGCGGGAGAATGTGGACGTGGACTAATAGTTGGCCTTCTACCAAGGTGGCTAGCTACCTTGATAGAATGTTAGTTCTTGAAGCCGAGCTAGATTTCTTAGATTGTCCCACGTTCCACTGGCTAGGTTACTCGGACCACAAACTCGTTTGTGCCCGGGTAAATTTAGAAAATAAGGTTAGAATGGCTGGTTACTGGAAGTTCAACGTGTCCTTACTGGACAGGCGGGACTTCCGGCGCCAGCTAATTAACTTAGTGCAGCGGGCGTTAACTGGGGGAGTCATCGGGAATAAGTGGTGGGAGAACCTTAAGGATAGTATTAGGTCTTTCACCACTCAGTTCAGCATTCGGCTCAAACTAGATAAGGCTGACAAGGTGAAGACACTTAGATCTAATTACTCCCGGGCGGTGGCTGGTGGGGATCCCCTAGAGATAGCCATAGCTAAGGAGGCCGTGGACCGGTCGAATAGCGACCGTTACATGGGCCAGGTAGTTACACAAAAGTTAAGCAAGATGTCTTCCGAAGCTGTGAACATGGGCGCAGAACTGCGCAAGGAAGAAATTCGCCGCGGAGGCGACCGGTACATTCGAGAGGTTCGCAACCCGGAGGGACACACTCTGCGGTCGACTGACGACATGTGCGAGGCGTTTCGGCAGCATTTCGAGATCCTGTTTACCAAGGAGCCTGGTCTCCGTGATGAGGAGTTTCGTAGCTATTTGGCTGACTTCCCCCGGCTTTTGCCGGCTGATGCAGCTAGCTGCGAGGGAGAGATTACGGAGGGCGAAGTCTACGCGGCGCTGAAGAAGGTCGGCAGTGGCAAATTGCCGGGTCTGGATGGTTTGCCCTATGAATTGTACTTGAGGCTGTCGCACATCTTTGTCCCGATTTTGACTGCCGTGTTCAACAACTGGTTCCGGCAGGGGTGCATCCCCAACCGGTTCACCAGGGGTGTGATCACGCTGTTGAGAAAAGGCAAGGATGTGGGGAGGGAGCTAGAGGGTTACCGGCCCATAACTCTGCTAAACACAGAGTTAAAGATTTTGGCCAAGATCTTGCAAAATCGTTTGCAATTAGTTGCCGAGTCTCTGTTGGGACCTGAGCAGACTTGTGCTGTGAAGGGCCGAACAATTCAGAGCAACCTGCATCTGATACGCACGATCATAGAGGGGATAAAAGACGACGACGAAGCCGCGCTGATCCATTTAGATCAGTCCAAGGCATTTGATAGGGTTGACCATCGGTACCTGGCGGCTGTCCTGCAGGCAGCTGGATTCGAAACCAACTTCCGCCGCTGGATTAGCCTCCTGTATCAATCCCCGACGGCTGTGGTACAGGTGAACGGAAAGTTGTCGGGCGTTCTGGCGCTGTCTAGGTCGGTCCGACAGGGTTGTCCACTGTCGCCCCTACTTTATACTTTGGCGTTGGAGCCCATCCTTCGCCGGCTAAGGGACAGGGCGTGCAGTCCGGCCCTACGTGGAATCGCTGTCCCTGGTGGTGCTCGAGCCAGGGTTTCCGCGTACGCCGATGACGTCACTACTTTCGTGTCCTCCCGCAGGGACATCAAGGTGGTACAGAAGGCGCTTGAACGGTACGAACAGGTGACAGGGGCCAAGATTAACAGCAACAAGTCGTCCGGCTTGCGGTTAGGCGCCTGGAAGGGTCTGACCCTCCCGGGGCCCTTCGACTGGACGGACGGCCCGGTCTGCATTCTTGGAGTGTGGTTCGGGCCCGACCTACAGTTGGAGAAAAATTGGTCTGAAGTACTGGCAAAGGTAGGCGCGTCGGCCAAGATTTGGCGCCGAAGGAATTTGTTCTTAAAGGGTATGGCTGAGGCGTGTGCTACATACGTCTTTCCCATTATCCTTTACCAGCTGTCAGTACTTCCACTTTGTAAACGGCATAGGAAGGCGATCGAGCGTTTGCTATTCTCCATTTTATGGAGAGGACGCAAACACTATGTCGACAAACGTGTCTGTTACCAACGTCCGTGTCATGGGGGTCTGGGAATGCCATACCTGATTGGCCATAAGGTTGCGTCAAGGTTGGTTTTTCTCAGGCGAGCGATTTCCGAAGACTCATTGCTTAGGGGGATAGTGAGGGACATGTTCCCTAGCCTTACTATCACTCCCCCCATCTCGAGGCGGTGCCGTAAGCCTCGAGAGCGATCGAGTTTTCTCCTCGAATGTCTGGCGGCCCTGCGGGCCATTCCACGGTCCAGTGACCTTTCACGGCCTAGGAGTGTCTTCTATCGTGGGTTAGTGGAGGGCGTCGCAAAGGATTCATTACGTGATGTGCTGCGCTTGTCGGAGGACGAGTTTCGCTCGTTCTGGTCTTGGGCGCCAGGGAGTGATTATCTCAACAACTCTGAGTTTTCGCTCACCTGGCGATTAGCTCGGAATCGCTTGCCTCTCAATGACAAGGCCTTCATATGGGGCCTGGCGGATTTGCCAGATTGTGAACGCTGCAACCTTGGCTTGGAAGAAACGGCTTCGCACGCCTTCTACCATTGTTCGCGGGTTCGCCCTCTATGGGACCGGGTCGGCGAGTTGACTGCTCGTATCGCGCCGCGAGAGCTTGTGCTCATTGATCGTGCATTCGCCTGTGATAATGTGTCGCCCCCGTTCTCTGGGATGAAGCGTATGGTGTTTCTGTCGCTGCTAGCCACGGCTCGAATGGCGATTTGGACGACGCGAATGGAGGAAGTCTTGAGAGGTCGGCGTCTTTCACATCAGGATCTGATCTGTTATTTTGAGCATCAGCTCAAAATAAAGATTAGAACTGATTGGAAACGTTTGACTTCGACAGACTTCAGCAAAAGGTGGGTAAATGTGGCGAGCCTGGTTCGCTTGAACGGGGCTAATCTTGATTTTCTCTTTTAGATCTGCTGGTTACATCGGGGTGGATTCCTGTGGAACCCTCCCCTGGTTAAGCTAGTTCTCTCTTGTGTACCTAGTTAAAGTGAACGAATGTGTTCCTAGCCTGTACCCGGCTTTCTCTTTTGTTATGATCCATGTCGAGATTCCCAACCTCCCCAGTTTGTTTTGGTCTCCTTTTATCTCGGCTGGTTCAGCCTTTTATTGTCCCATTCCGCTAATTTTTTACCCCCCTCCCCACTCCCTTAGCGAGTGTGCTTCTTGATTTCGCCGTTGGGCGGAATACAGCGGCCACTCTTTTTTCTGGGATGGTCGGTTCTTACTAACATTGATTATTATTTTAGTTTAAAAATTTGTTGTATTTTTAGTTTATTTTTGGGTTCATTCCCCTCCCATCATTTCATTTCTCATTAAATATTTTATAATATTGTACATATATTACATGTACATTTATTTTATATTGTATATAAATACATTTTTATTGTCATGGGTTAATTTCCCCCATTCTTTTTAGGTTCCCCTTGTAAGTTTCTGGCATTGTGGTGTACGAAGGATTGGGTGTAGATGGATGGGTTCTTTTGGTGACTGTGCAAATTGTAACGAGTGAATGGGTCGTGATAGTGTTTAGCTAGGTATAGGATAGTTAAGCGAGAACCAACCTCTCCCCCTCCCCTTTTAGGCCTTGTGCCATAATTTTTTGTATTATTACAAAAAATAAATACAGTGTGCCGGTCAGCCGATCGACAAGTCAGTCGTAGATTTCCGGTGACGACCCGGAAGTACCCATTGCTCATACTACGTCTTACGAAGTTTGAGACGATTAACCTTTATTCTTGTATTGGATACTATTAACCTTTGTAAATACTATTTTCACGGAATACAACAATTAACCTATTCCTGTTGTTGAGTTATTTATTCTTACTCACGACATAACAGATTCTGACGAGAAAAAACTATCTGCAGTTTGGTTCGACATCTTCCAGTTCAATTTCTTTTAAGCGCCAAACCGGTGGCAATGATATTTTCAGCCCATAGAAAATATGGATTGTCTATTCGGAACAACGTCATTCTGACCTGACATATAATGAGAACGAGAAGGTTTTCTGTGTTAGAATTAAAGATTCACCGGTTTAAAAAATGTACATGAATCCAAATCATGATGGTAACTGATGGTATCTGAAAACAAATATGGTAAGAAGTGAACTAGATGATGATACAATTGACAATTTCCTAAGTTCGCTAGCCCTACATGGAAAAATGTATTTCTAGTGAACCCTGCGTTTCATCGGCCCAGAACCATCGGGCCGCGGAACGGTACCGGTCCATGGATGATTAGCTACCGGGCCGCACGTGATTTTCTTATGTTAATGTGACTACACATCATATTAACACAAAAAGGGAAATTTTACAAAACAATATATTGAATGCGTTGTTTGCCCACTCTAAGGACACTGACCACAATTTTGACATAATAATGCTACTCTGCACAAATTGGGGAATACACAAATCAAACAAAATTAAAGTTGCTATCCCAGAACAAAAATCGGAACATAATCACACCCTAAACCCTAGTGATCTTAAATCAAGACCAAATGTAGAAGGCCCAGCCTATTCAACCAGCAGACTGAGCAACTTAATAGACAAACTATTACAATGATACACCACAAAAATAAAAAGCTACATCAGAGATAGCTTACATTTCCTAAGCTTCGTACCACAAAAAGTAGACCCAGGTACACTCATAGTAACATTTGACGTAAACGGCCTGTACATTAACATGCCCCACAAACTAGGCAAACAAGCCCTTACATTTTAGATGAAGAAACACCCAGAAATACTTTCCACACGCTCCACAATTTTAGACAACAATTCGTGTCAATTTAACAACCAAAATTATCTTCAAACAACAGGTAGAGCAACGGAGATAAAAAATGACACCGACATATGTAACACTCATACTAGAATATCTAGACGAAAGTCTATACAACCAAATAGGATATAAATATAATGAAAACATAAAAACAGAATTCGCTCAATCATGGAAGAGATATGTAGATGATTGTTTTAGCTTTTAGAAACCAACATGGGGAGATATAAATAAACTACACAATCTACTCCAAAACTTGTACCCCAAAATTAAGTTTATACTAGAATATAGCTAAAATGAATTGCCATTTATAGACATACTCATGAAAAACAAAAACAATTACATCATCACAGATATTTACCATAAACCCACATACACCCAACAATACCTCCATTTCAGGAGTCACCACCCTAAAATTTGTCTAAAATCCATCCTCTACTCCTTAAAACGACATATTTGCACAATAGTAACTGAAGAAACCGTTCCTAAAATACGCCTAGAGAAATTGAAAAACACTACAAATAAGAGGATACCTCACTACACTAATAAACAAGTGTTTCCAATTGGCAGAAGCAATGCCATTAGAAATTCCCTGGAATACAAAAATAAAAAAACAAACAAAAAAAACATGAAAAAGAAGAAAACGTTCTAGCATACGTCTCCACACGCAACAAAAATAACCGAAAATTATTTACAAAGATGAAAAACACATACGATTACCGAACAAAAATGATAAAATAAAAGACATATTAAAGACAACTAAAATAATTTCAAGCAAACGCCAACCGAAAAATTTCAAAACATAGTAAACTCATCCAAATTTCAGCAACACACAAAACAGAGGGTCACAAAATGCAACAAAATGAATTCTAATATGCAACATAATAATGGAAGCAAACCACTTCAAGTTCGAAAACACATCTACATTCGTAATAAAAACAAATCTGTACCGCAGTTGTAAAAATGTAATTTATGCTCTTAAATGCGATGAGCTCACAAAAATATACGTGGGGGCAATACAAGGCCTAAATAAAAGAGTAGCCCTGCACAGAAGTAACATTAAACTAGCCACTAACAGGAAATGGTAAGTTTCCCAACATTTACACGAATGTAATGGAGGTAAATTCAGAGTAATGCCTATCTACCAAATGCAGGTTATGACAGCCTCATCATGTAAGAAGAAATATTTTAAAAAAGTACAAGATTTCCCTCAACAAAACAGCATGAAAAACCTAAGACCCACTAACAGACTCATTAAATTCCAACGCGATAAAAAAAAAATCGCGAACCGTTGCAAAAAATACTATTCCAAAAACAACAAAAAACTAGATGACCTGTACAGAGAAATTGAATCAAAATCGCTGAAAACAATTTTGAAGTATAAAGACGAAATCAAATTTCACAAGTCAGCGTAAAAAAAAAGTAAAAGAATGTGTGGCCAACGAAAAGTGACGGAAGAGATTTAACGTGCGAGTGCGAAATAAAAAAAAAAAAGAAACACGCGCATATGAACTTTCTGACCTGTTTATTACTTATTTATATATACACAATACATTGGCCATCAGAAAAATAAGCGAATCTCAATATGTAAAGTCACAAGTTTATTCGCATGAAGACAGTTAACATTAAACTCGAAAACGACACAAATACCATTGTGCACACTTAAAATACCATACAAAAAGCAAGTATATTAGTAATAATAGCAACAATAAATCTAGACTTTAGATAAAACATTCACTGCTTCTCGCACTGTCTTATACATATATATATATATATATATATATATATATATATATATATATATAAATGTATAAGAAAAGTGCGAAAAGCAGTGAATGTTTTGTCGAAAGTCTCTCTCTCTCTCTCTCTCTCTATATATATATATATATATAAATGTCTATATATACAATTTTAATAGCATCAGCCTGATGATGGTGTATTAAACGCTGAAACCTATTAAGTTGCAGTATACTTGAATAATAATGATAACTATATTTGTATGCTCTACTTTTATACAGAGCACGTTTTAAGAGTAATTCTCGAACTATGGAATGTAATTCTATTAATATTAACCACATATATATGGTAATTAACTGGAATATGCTTCCATTAGTAACCGTTACTTATATATATAGTCATCCGCAGACAGATCTGTTTCGCTGTATCACAGCTCAAGAGTACGATTAGACAGCCAATTGCTTTTTACCCAGGATTGAAACCCGACCGAATTGGCGTCAGTTGGCGATTCTACATCTGAGCTACGGACTCTCGGTAGAAGGAGGCAGACTTTTTAGTATGTATATTATCATTATACACGTGCCTGTATGTCTGTGTCTGCGTGTATTTTATTGAATAATACAGTATAGTCCCACTCGTAATAAATTTTGTTGAGTGTTGGTTGGTTGCGTTTGATATAGAGGTTCTCGACAAATTTAAAGTTTTTTTTTGTTACATTCATGGGGTAGTATATTTCTGCTTTTCTATATTTATTCCGAGTGTTGTAGAAACGTGTTTAAGTTCATATAACAAACATTTAATTTCATTTGCAATTCGATTAATTTCTGGTTAGGTCCCTCGTTTTACAAAAAACATTTCATGGCTATAAGGGATAAATTACAAATTTTAAAATAATTTTAACAGTCCGCATTCACGTATGTTTTTTTAAATAGCCATCATTATGATCACAGTTACAATAAGTTTCTCTTTTTAATTCTCCACCCTGATAATGGTTTTGAAGGAAACTAAAATTTCTTGGCTTCTAACAAATACGGCGCCTTCCATGATGAATTTCATATTAACATGAAGAACCTGGTCGGGCGCCCCTGCCATTCATCCCAGGGTTCTCGACAGGCTCCAAAGCAGAATCTGTAACGTAAACGGTCCCGACCTGGCAGCTCGTCTCTAGCCACTTTCTCGCCAACTGGATGTGGCTTCCGTCTGTCTATTCTATAAATATTTTCATGGCTTCTTCGCCAACGACATTAGCTCACCGGTGCCCCTATCCACAAGAATTTATCGAGCAACCAGACTGGCAACAAGATCCCACTCTTTTACTGTAAAATTAACCAAATGCAGCCACCACTCCTACTTCAAAAACTTCTTTTCTAGCACTTCCTGCCTGTTGAACTTTCTTCTGTATACTTGTTTCCCTGATGGCTACAGTTTACAAGAATTAAATGCAATCTCAATTCCCATCTCTTGTCCATTTGACTCTAGTTTTTCTCTCGTCCTTTGTTCATCACCCCGTGTATCTTCTTATTTTCCTAACATTAAAACTCGCAACTGTTTCAACACTGGTATTCCCATCCTTCTCTTGCTCTTTCTCTGACACCCCCAGTAACTGGTTTGTCTTTCTTTTCATTCGCCCTCTGCTTAAACTTTTACTCTTCTTTTATGTAGCCCTCCTGCGCACCAGTGGCGGTACTATCTTGCTTGGGGTGAAACAATAAAAAAAGGAGAAACTGATTAGTGAACTGGAAAAGATTTTTATAGAAATAAATGAACAAAATATGTCTATATTATTCAATGAAAACTCTTTGAATGAAGATATGTTACCTATATATATATATATATATATATATATATATATGGTAACATGTATATATATATATATATAGGTATATATATACATATATAGGTAACGTGTATATATATATATATATATATATATATATATATATATATAGGTAAACTATATATATATATATAGGTAAACTATATGTATATAGGTGTTACCTTACAACTGAGCAATGTCCTGTGCAAACCGTACACTAAGGACTCAAAAAATAATACATGCATCTATAGGGAATCAAATCACTCCATGAGACTCATCAACATCCTGCACAAATCTATCCAATTTCATTTAAGTAACAATTCTAGCAAGAAAGAAATTTTTGACAATTTTAAAATTGAATGCATTAATGCTTTAGAAAAAAGTAAACTCAACATTAGTTTAGATAAACACTCCGTTAAAAAAAAGTAGGCAAAATCTTGAACAAAAACAAATGTTAAAGTCAGTTATAGCTGCGTTATAAACATATATAAATATATTTCACAATATAATACTATGATATCAAATAGATATTTGGCCCACATAAAAAACATCCATCAACCAACTAATAGAAAAATATGCCCCTTCTAAAAATAATTGCAACTGTCGAAAAATATAAAACTTGCCCATTGAATGTCCGAACGTATTGTTTATAGAGCTCGAATTCGAATAATAATGATGTAAAATTTTTTTGAAAGCACTTCTAACAGATGAAACATAAGATTTAACAACCATAACTTGTAACAACAGTAAATACAGCAAAAGTACTGCTTTTCTATACGTTATTAGAAATTAAAAATAACAAAAAGAACCCAATTATTGTAGCTAAATCCAAATCTTACAAATGAAAAGATTATAAATATAATTTATGCCTTTCAGAAAAACATTTAATCTTAAACCATATCAATAATCCTAATTTGCTTAATAAAAAAGTGATTTAATGATTACATGCTGTATTAGAAAATACTTACCTAAATTCTTAAACCCATATTGATATAGTTTCTTCTATACGTTGCTCCTTTCTTTGTTTCTTTCTGTTTGTTTCTTTCTTTCTTCCGCAATATTAATTTTAACAATTATGATTTAAACCCCTTTTATTTTTGCTCCCTACATTGTATTATATTTAATTTTAATTTTAAATTTTACTTTTTAAATCTGAATATTTATTTTCCTTTTTATTTTATTTTATTTAAAAGTTTAAAATTAAAACTTTTTATGTATGGCATCTAACTGACTGAATATTTAGATTTTTAAGTTTCATGATTTACGCCCCATTGATTTCTGCTCCCTGCATTTTATTATTTTTAATAGTTTTTATTTAAACTTTAAATTTAAATTCTAAAGTTTTCTCTTAGAGTATTTAAATTTTTAATCTTGTTATTAAAAAAAGCAGTAACTTAATTTTATAAGATTTAATTCCCATGAATATCGAGTGAACTTAAATGCAAATCTATTAAACTGTCAGTTTGAAATAAGCAACTGATGATTACGTACCGCATAAAACTCCGAGTCGTGCCATAGACGTAAAATAATTTGTATATATATATATATATATATATATAGTAAATGACTAACCTAGAGAGCCAACGAACCTACCAAGGTTTCACCAAATTGGATCTTCAGGGAAAGTTGGATAGGTTAGTTATTTACTTTATTCGGTCTACTTGTGCATTGAGCGTTTTTTGTTTGAGGTTACTCGTCTCGGTTTGTTTTCTTTGCCTGCGTACTTTGACTGATGTTCAACTGCTTAGCTCATTCTTTTTTACACCATTTTTTCCTTCCTTCCTTCACACACACACACACACACACACACAAACACACACACACACATATATATATATATATATATATATATATATATATATATATATATAAGAAGAAACCATTTGTCACTTAGAACTGAGAGGTCCGCGCCGACTTCGAAGTTTCGTGGGGACATTATAACGTTCTCACTCATCAGGGCTGATTTGCAATTTCCGGAGTCGGCATGAACCTGCTCAGTTATAGTAAAAACTTTTTGTGATTATTAACGCTTTATCCCCACCACGACATCAAGCACTTTACGACGAAAAATCTGCTGGCCAAAATATCAGTAAAACTACCGAAAAACAACATTGGTGCTAAACATTTTCACAATTAAACCCTGTGTGTGTATGTGTATCCGTTACCTATAGACTCCGAAACGGCTGAAACGACTTTCTTGAAAATTTACACAGTTGTACTATAAGCGTCTGCGAGTGTTCTTAGCTAGGTTTTGTGTCGAGGTACCCTTAATAAATATCGAAAATCGATAATCGAAAAAATCGGGTTATAGAAGCAGTGGTCCGATTTTAATCAAATTTGATACACTCATAGACAAAGACATAAGAAACGATATTCAGAAGTTTCAAGGTTGCAGTTCTTACATTAGTGCAGAAAATCGATAATACACACACACACACACACACACATACACACACACACACACACACACACACACACACACATATATATATATATATATATATATATAAAAGGCAAGTTGTTTGCGTGTGTGTCTATTTATCTGACTGTATGTCTGTATTTTTTTCAGCCCTTTTATTTTAGTTTTTGTTTCCGGTTTGGCTCTATGTAGGTATAATTGTAGTTCTTAGTCTCAGCAATCATACCATTTACTGAGAGGACTTATTTAGCCTTCAAAATTCAGTTTACGACGAAAATACCTATTTGATATCGACACCAGGAAATCAAAATTTGACTTACATCTATTCATTTTTCTTTCAGTCTACGGTTTCGTTTTAACTGGAAACAACTATTGCTTTTTAGTCTTTATTCTTTGTATTTGATATATTTTTAATGAAATACTTTTTGGATATCAATAACATGTTCCTTAGTCAACCTTTTCTATGTAATTGTAGGTTAGTAGCAATTTAGTCCAAATGTATTCGTCTCAGGTCAGTAACAAAAGTGTGATAACTTAGAATCATGTTGGTAGATACTGTTGACTATATGTTATCTTCAGGTTTATCAATTTCAATCCTTGAGCTGATTAACCTGTGCGATAACCAATTAGATTGGCCAGTTTCTGCATTTTATCATGGAGTTTGCAACCATGTTACATTTGGAAACCTTCAAAGTTCCAAGACCTTTCGTATTGGAAGAAAATGGAATTGCAAATACCTTTACTTAAATAAGATTAATTCCTACAGTAGGTTTTAAATTTTTTTGAAGAATATTTGATTTCGATATTCGAGGAACATGCAAAGATGGAAAAGTTTCTCTGTAGACTGAGGCATTATTGTTAGCTGAATTTTGGTAGAGACTTTCTACACTATAATGGCTTCTCTTAGATTAATAGCAAAAAGTACGTCTGTCCTGATAATGGTTTTAGAGTTTATAAACAAAATACAGGTTCCATTCTGATGGGAAGCACTTACTTTAATAAGACTTTCAATCTTTAGGTCAGTAGATATTAATATATCTATTTACAGAATAGAAATTATTTCTGAAGCACATATACAACTAAATGAAATAATAATAATAATAATAATAATAATAATAATATACACAATATGGATCCAAAATAAAGATTTTGTGATAAACACCAAGAAACATTAGACCATCTAATCTCAGGCTGTTCTGTACTTGCCCCAAATGAATATAGAAATCGCCACGATAGAGTGGGGCAATATTTACATTGGACAATGTGCAAACACTATGGAAAATCTGTAAACAAACACTGGTATGAACATCACCCAGCACCGGTTACAGAAACAGAAGATGTCGCCATTCTATGGGATTACACCATCTACACAGACAGAAGAATTGAAGCAAATAGGCCGGACGTTATTGTTAAAAACCAGAAAAAGAAAACTTGTCTCTTAACTTATATGGCTTGTCCAGCGGATTGTAACATAGCAATCAAGGAATTTGAAAAACTGTCAAAATATAAAAACCTGGAAATTGAAATAGAAAAAAATGTGGAAATTGAAAAGAAGAGTTGTGCCAGTGATAGTAGGTGCACTTGGAATGATAAAAAATGGAATAAAACAACACATTGAAAGAATCCCTGGAAACCCCAGCTTAAGAGATATACAAAAAATTGCCTTATTAAGTACAGTCCACACACTAAGGAGAACTTTGTCTATATAACGCAAGGGATGATGGAGAAGAGAGAAAAATCATGAAATGGAGCCATAACTACACGCCACGACCGGCTTTAGGTCTTCCCGCAGACTTGGTTGGTAGTGCGACCATAGCAGAAATCGAAATATGATGAAAAATGGCATAATAATAATAATAATAATAATAATAATAATAATAATAATAATAATGAACATAACTATATGAGAGCAGTCCGTCCGTCTGTCCGAAGCCAATAATGCCATCATGAAACAATTGCTTGTCTCCTTATTAACTTTTATTTTCAGACTAATCTTTTTAATCCTCTATATTATTATAAAGGGGGTTGTGTATTTTGTATCTTGTATTATGTATCTTGTATTATGTATCTTGTATTATGTATCTTGCATTATGTATCTTGTATTATGTATCTTGTAACGCTCATGGAGAGTGACAACAGCGAGGCAGCGTCGGCCCAGTTCATTTTCCTTAATACCAGTTAATTAAGTTTTACAACGAGTTTTTAATGGTCTTGCTACATGATTGATTTTTAAAAGGCTCTTATTATTTTATTTTATGTCGATCGGTTTTCCTAAATTTTTCTTTTTCTTGTTTGTATATATATATATATATATATATATTTATTATAAATTATCTTTTAGAACATGTACATACTTTCTTCTATATATAGAAGAAATATATAGAAAAAATATATATAAGACATATATTGAAGAAATTATGTACATGTTCGAAAACATAATTTATAATAAATATTCACAGCTCTATACATCATATATCGAGCATTGTTTTAAATAAATTTTTTGGAAGGAAAAAAAAAATTCTTTTTTCTCTCCTCATTCTATATTCACTCGGATATATATATATATATATATATATATATATATATATATATATATATCCTCCTGTCACGCTTGGGGGGGTGATACCCGAAGTTGAAACAGCTAAAAATCCTCTCAAATATTTTGCCGTCATTTTTGAAAGCATGGATACATGAATAAATAAATATTTAATATTTGCTTTTGGAAAGAGAGCGGTCTAATTATAGAAAACATTTTTTTTAATCATTTCACCCAGAGTAAGGCGGAAATGCCACTGATGAGCAGGGGGTTACATAAATGTAAAAAGATTAATTAGAAAAGAGTGAGGAGTACAAACTAGTTAGAAAGGAGCAATAGAAAGCTGAGAATTCAGGTGCGATGACAGATACATAGGTGGAGAGAAGGGAAGGTTATGCGGGGGCGGGGAGAGAGCTAGAGTCAGTGGTTAGTAGATGAGTATTGACTTTGCATTTAAATTTCTGGAGGTTGTAGCCGTCAGGAAAGCAAGAATACGGGAGCGAGTTCCACAGGCAGGAAGTGCGAGAGAAGAAGCTGCAGGAGTAGAATTGTCGTCTGTATTTGGCTAACCTGACTGTGAATGGGTGGGACCCAGTTGTCAGTCTGGTTGCACGAGTAAACACCTGTTGAGGAGGCACCAGTGACTTAAGTTCGTCCGAGCAGAAGCTATGAAAGTATTTATAGAACAGACAAATGGAGGCCACATTTAGTCGGTGGGGAAGTGGCTGCAGTCGAGCCGCCAGATCAGTATCTACCATGCAAAATGTTTGAACTAGTAAACAAAATATTGTTAAATATGATACCAAAATTTTCATCATAATGCAACGGTTTATCTCACGATTATGTTTTTTAGACTATTCTATTTAATTAATAGCTATTTAGTTAAGATTTGCAGATTGAAAAGGAAAGCCTTATTTACAAAAAAATGCAATTTTTGGCGTCAGCAATTACGATGATTGAAGTAAACGCAAGCACAGAAGGCAAAACAACCTACGGGAAAATTCAGAAAGAAGCCGCCAGCCTCGTTTAACGCAATCAAAGGAGCAAAGAAAACGAATTTTAGATGAAGATTCTGCTCAGCATAGAAATGCAAGACAACAGGAGCAAATTTTCGAACAAAATGCAGCACAACACAGAAGAAGACGCCGGCAAATAAATAACAGGTTGACTCTTAAAATAATTCGACATTATGATATAAATGGACTTCTTGTTGACGTTTCTCTTCCGGTAACATGAAAGTGTGTTGCTGCCACTGCAATGCTTTGATGAGTCTACAGAAGGAACAATGAACAATCCTAATTTTGGTATATGCTGTAAATCAGGAGTGATACAAATTGAAAATTATCCCTAATTTACCGAACAAACTTGCCGATTTCTATTTCTAATACTCCTGAAGCAAAATATTTCTCCGATTGGAAGGTTGTGAAGAGCATAGACCCACCTCTTAATTACTGTTGTTCCCAACGGCCACCCTGACCCGGAGTAGTCGCACCTGTTAGGGTTCTAGCTTTGAAAAAATACTTAGACCCCAAAATTGGCGTCAAAACACTATGAAAGTATAAAAATATATTTTTATAGAAATATATAAAAAAAAAACTTTATATAGAAAACTATACATTTCTGAATGAAAAATATTACCAACAATACATTTTTAAAGAGAAAATTATTGCCATAACACATTTTTGAAGGAAAAAAATCATTCTCAGCAAAACATTTTTTAATACAAAACTAGAAGACATTTTCAGTTTTCTAAAATAAAAAAGAAGAGAAACAAAAAATGTTTATTAAAATTTGACTAAATCAAACTTCTCATTATAACTGAATATTTAAAAAAATACCTTAAAACCCTACCTTTTTTGGCATTAAATAAATGTAATATTCAAAGGTTTAACAGCTCAATATTAATGCGCTCTATGAAAACGGACGACACTAAATACTGAGTAAAATTACGAATTACAGAATTATTGAAGCTTCTAAAGACCAAATAGGAACCGAGCCGTACTGTTTTAAAAGTATTTCTCTGATCATGAAGAACAAACAACGATGAATAAAAAGAGTGCCTCTTAACAATGGAAACCAAGCGTTTGATGTAAAAATATTTCGAAAAATTCGTTCAGGAAGTACTTATAATCCTTTCTATCCGTGCAGGGGCAAATTGACTCTGAAAATATTCCTGCTGATGTGTCAGTTAGCTACCGGTACATGTAGCCATTTCGGCATTCACCCTGGTCGGGTTGAGCCGGTTTCCTCCCAAGGGATGAAGAAAGTTTTGTTGGGGTTTGTTTTAAGAGAAGGGTCACAAGTCCTATCCTGGATAGACCTCAGGCATTTTAATTATACCGCAACCTGTTGCCAATACCTGCTGCGCTAGACTTGTTTCCAGCTATTTCTTTCCTGTTATTTAGCCCATAACTGGAGGGAAGGAACAGATTAATACCTTTACCAAGGGTATTAGCGCGTAAGTGAACGCAGAGCATTTAACTGGAATTCGAATTCGGCTCCCCGATTTCCCTTGCACCTAGCCGATATCCATGCACCACAACGCACATCTGTCAAGAAACGCTTACAGCACCTGGTATTCCCAAGGAGTCACCCATCTAAGCACTGACCAAGCTCAACGTTGCTTAACTTCGGTGATCGGACGAGAACCGGTGTATTTAACGTGATATGACCGTAAACCCGTCAGTTGGCTTACACGCGGATAAAAAAAACACTTCAGGAGATATAATCTACCGACTTCTAACGAGTTTGTTATTTTTATAACAAATAATTTTGAAATGGAAACGAATTGTTTAGAACAAATATTTGTAACAAAATTCGGAAAAGAAAATAAACAAATATTAAGTGACTCACATCTATGATACAACCTAGTTTGTAACCATGTTTTTTATTTCTGACCTAGATGCGTAACACCTTGGATTAATGAATCAAAATAGCAACCGTCAAATTTCAACAGTTCAATTTTATTGCAATCGTATTATAAAAAGAGCATGATGTACAAATATATTGAAATTAGCTTTTATTTCAGCAATACTGCGTAATCAATTTGCCAAAGTATAATCAGTCTATTATATGTTCGTAAAAATTAAGAAAGCTAGAGAGCAGATTAATATAATGGCTTAAAAAATGCTATACTTGCATGTGATATTGATCATAGATGTGGCAGGTATATATTCCCAAGGTGATTTTCAAGAAGTCTTTGACATATGACAAAACACTACGAAGATGCAATGGCCGTAGTTAGAAAATTTGTTAAACATACTTTCTTTTTTAATTTACAAGAAACCCAAAATGTCAGGAAATATTTAACGAGCTCTCTGTTGACCAAACCGCACTTGACCAACCAGATATTAGTCAGTCAGTTAAGTGCCATACGTGATACACGCTTGGACGATCATGTCTTGAAAGAGACATGACTGACTGGGCAGAAGATTATCCTGCAGTAGGTTGCCATTGCTTTCTGCGGTAGACTGGTTGCCGACCAAGGCTATAGAATCCAATCTCTCCTGTTATTTAACCCATAACTGGAAGGAATAGACGGATTAATACCTTTCCAAGGGTATTTGCGCGCTAGTGAATGCAATGAATTCGGCTGGAATTCGAACGCGGCTCCCCGACTTCTCGTTCCGAGCCGATATCCAATGCACCACAACGCACATCCGCTTATTAGTACAAGATATTATTACAAGAATATTTAAAATAAAGTACGATATGAAATTAGGAGTCTTTGGGAAACTTATTGCTCGTGTGAACACAGAGGAATTTCGAAAAAGAGGATTACTTCATTGCCAAGTTTTTCATTCATAACACATGGCAAGAAGATGATAAAATTGTTACAGCTGAACATCCTCATCCCTAAAACTCATTAACGTCACGTCTTTGTTGCTTGGCGAAGAAGCACATAATATATTGACCCTGCGGAAAAGATAATTTAAACTATTTCTGTATGGTGAATAGAGTTTGCAGTAAAAGATATCTAACAAATTACATATCAGAAGCATTAATTGGAAATCATTCTTGTCCTCAATACCGTCGCCGAAACCCCCGAGATGGTGGCTTTATAACGTCAATACATGTTTGAAATACAGAAAGTTTTTTTATAACCGACATGTAGCTTGGCTTCTGCAGAAGTACGAGGCGCATATTAATTTTGAATGATCTTCATCTATAAAGGTTGTGAAATACATTTACAAGTACATTTTCAAAGATGTTCACCATGCCACATTTGTTTTTTTACAAAGAGAAGATAGCATACGTCTTAATATTGGAAACAAAAGTCACATGGATGAAATTTCAAATTACAAACATTTCCGCTATATTGTAGCGTCAGAGGATTGCTGGAGATTATTTGCGTTTCCAATCCAGCAAAGACAGCCTGATGTTGGATGCTTGCTGATACACTTGCTAGATCAAGAGATGATTGTGTTTAATCCGGATCATGCACAAGAAGCTTTAGCACAAAATAGATCAACCAAATTGACAGCATATTTCAAGATAAATGAAGAATATCCCTTAGCTAAAGATATCCTCCGTTGAGAATTTCCACGGCATTAGACTTTGTAAAACAATAAAAAAATGGCAGAAAAGAGTTAGAAAAGCGAAGATATTCCAGAAGATATTAATAGAGTTCATTCAGTGCATCTATTTCAATTGGGGACATTTTATTTTAGATTATCGCTTCAACATAAAACGGGAGTGACAAGAACTGAAAATTTACCGAAAATTAACAATGTTGTTTGCGAAAATTTTAAGTACGCATCTCAAATGATGAATCTATCAGAAGTTGATCAAGAATTTAGAACTTTGTCTTAATAAAGAAATAACAATATTTTCAGTAAATGATTTACGAAATTTTTTTGTCGGGATTCTTCAGACTTGCTCTCCTTCCAGACCACTAGAATGATACATGTTTTGTGAAGATCTTTGTTAAGATTACTTCCATTAAATGAGACAACACAATTTCTCTGATAAAGCAACTTTGGACATTGCCCTGAATGATATCCTTTGAGAATTCGATTATCACTTGGGTCAGTATGACTGTAATACAATTATTTTTTTAATTAACTGCTGTCAATGATGATCTCAGAATAAATAATGTTTTACTTCATGAAGATGAATTGTATCCAAATGAGGAAGAAATTGTTACTGCAAACGTCCATATGTTAAATAATGAACGGAGAATAATTTTAGGAAATATTCAAAAGAAAATTGATAGAAATGAAGGCTGCTTGATATTTATTGGTCACCCGGTGGCACTGGTAAAACTTTTCTTTTTAGTATATTATTGTCATATGTTCGCAAAAACAACCAGCTACCTATGGCGACAGCGTGATCGGACGTTGCTGCGATACTAATTAAGCTAGGTTGCACTGCTCACCCTCGATTTAAGCTCTCGATACCGATAAACTGTAGTTGAACATGCAAAATATCTTCTCTGGATGTCACTGACCATTTGCTTCATGATGCACACTTGATTGCTTGGGACAAATCTATGGGTCATCGTTATCTATTTAAATCGAATCGAACATTTAAAGATGTAATGAACAACGACTTGATCTTTGGCGGCAAATTGATTATTTTAGGTAAAGAGTTCCGTCAAATATTTGCAGTGTTTCAAAGAACAGAAAGGTTTTTGCTTAATGGAGCACTTTTGGAAAAATAAGTTATTTGTTACGAATGCGAAGTGCTTCGTCTCACCACTAATGTGTGAGGGTAAAACTGTTTCAGCAATGATGACACTTACCTCTCAAGCTCGACTCTCATATTATTCTGCTTGGTTATTGCAAGATGGTAAAGAAAGAATCCCAAATGTTTAAAGACAAGTATTTGATGATGTAATCAAGATTCCCCAGCACTTTCAAGTCAACAACAAAGAGAATTTGATCAACCCTGTCTATAAAGATTTAGATGCTAATTTTAACAATACCCAACGGTTTTTCATCACGAGCAATGTTAACTACACAGAATTATGAAATAAAATTACAGTCTAAATAACCAGATTATTCAGAAACTTTCTTAGGGGGTAGTAACTCCGACTGGCACCAAATCAGTCGAGTTTCGATCCCGACCAGAAGCATCTAGCCACACTGATGAGCTGTAATACAGCGAAACTGGATTGTATGTGAATGACTAAAATATATTATACGAACTTTTATGAAATCAATTGTGAAATGGATCAACTCTGACATATTTAAAATTTTTAAACATTATTTTAATGAATGCTATGTTATTTGTTTATTTTTTATAAGTAAACAGAATATGAATTTAGATCCACTGGCCTGAATAATCCAGAAACCTTTTTAGGAAAATACGCATTCGTCAGCAGGATTTAAACCTGTGTCCCTTTGGAGAAACAGTCATTAGCCGCTCGACCACGTAGGACTCACGATCAAGCAAAACCTAAATAATTCTTTTAAACGTATATTTTCCCGATTTTTCGAAATATTCATCTCTGCTCTGTTTTCATATTCTAATGTAAACAAAGGCAATTTATTTCGGAAATGTGAAAAAATCTGTTACGTAATGGATTAATTCCAACATATATTTAATTCATTTGTTTGAACATTAAATAATCAATTTCAGAACGGATTTCTTAAAACTTTCGAAACAAATTATCTTTATTATAAATTTCGCTTTCTACCCACTCTCATATATATATATATATATATATATATATATATATATATATATATATATATATATATAGGTAAATCTGTACAAAGGTCACTGTATAGAAAAAGTAATAATAACATTCGGAAAAGCATTTAACTATATATTTATATGTAATGTTTATAACACCAGCTTGTTTACAGACAATTATTAAAATTTCTTGATTTACATGCAGGTTTTCAGAAAAATAGTTTTACTTAACGGATATCGGTGTGTAGCTTTTCAAAATGTTTATCAGATTACTACTCGCTGTTGCTTAATTTCGGAATAAAAGAAAAAATAACAAAGCTCATAGTTGACTTTATCAGTTACTTATGATGAAGGAAATATAATATAACCAATTTTGTGCAACGTAAATAGTTCCGGAAGCACTTTCATCTGATACATGACACATGAGGCGTCTATTCAAGAACGTAGTAGTATGTCCAATATAAGTAATTGATTTATTACAAGAATATAAATCTTGTATTGGACAGGGCTCAAAAAAATTATCTCCCAATCTACCTTTTACAAAACTTCATGATAAAAATTCCGGTCGAAAACACTAAACTTCTATATAAACCACATTACCGGAAACATCTTGCTGGAAGAAAGGCCCTGTCTATTAAATTTATGTTCCCTCTATAAACTTAACCTTAGAAAAATCCTCATTGGAATTTCAGCTGCACAGCCAAAGGCACGATACAAACGCCATTACTTGTATTCAAAGCAACGCAAAAATACATGAATAGAAATTACCAACACCAAAAATAACCACTTGAAAATGGTTAAAGAAATGCCCAAAAGCGTTTCAGACAATATGGAGAATTTTTGCACCGCCACCAAACGAAAAAATATTATAAGAATGATGGAAAAACTAAATAAGTTTTCTTTGTCTGTCGTATTTCACGAAAAATGTTTTAAAAGCCAATATATATATATATATATATATATATATATATATATATAGAGAGAGAGAGAGAGAGAGAGAGAGAGAGTTAATGCAAAGAACATGTCTATTTATCGAGCAGGTTTAAGCCTATATTCAAATTTTCGTGAGGATATTGTTATGATGTCTAGACTCATCGAAGCTGATTTTTTTCCGCTAAAGGGTCTTTTATAACTAAACTACTGAAAAACAACAATCTTGGCGCTAAAAACTATCAAAACTCAACACAATATATATATATAGTGTATCGAGGCAGCAAATAATTTTCTAAACATATACTGTTAAATATAAGAGACAATGAATGTCTATTATGTTTAATCATGAGCCGTTCTAAACGTCGTATTTTGGCTTTAATTTCAGTTGAAAATAAAGACAAAAATTAACCAACATTTGGATAATTTTTTATTAATTTGGTTCTAAGCTTTCGACTCATACGAGCCATCTTCAGAGAGCTCACCAAGACGGTAGCACAATAACATCCACCATCACCGACGATTTTATTTTGTGTTGACATAAAACTCCGCTAGGCAACGGCAATAGTTACCAAAGATAACACACACAGTTCGCAAATTTGCAATGGGGTTCTATGACGTCACACCGCGTGATAGCGCGAAATCACAACAGAACCATGTATTCAAATGCAATGTAATGTGTTATAACCGGATTTAAATGTGATTTTATTGTGTGGGTGGTTTTGGATTTAATGTACATGGCCTCCAATATCCTTCAGATATTAAATCCAAACAAACCACACTTAATAAAATCACTTTTAAATATACAATTTGGATATATATATGAATAAGAAAGTATTTGCAACGTTCAAAAGGTTAATTTAAATCAGTGCTCAGTATAGAAATAAATAATGAATATCATATTTACTAACTACTTGATGAGACATTAGTCTTTCAATGTCGAAACAAAATGTACAACTTTGTAGTAGATTTTAGTTTGTATGTGTTCTAAAGTATTATATATATATATAGTTCTTAATGCCAAGCGATTGAAAGCTTAATATTGTCACAGTCTTCTTTATCTCGTATACTTTTGTTTAACTTTGCTTATTATTAAACATCCGTAATCGTATTTGCATATCTATTCATTAGCATAGGTAATTTTTCTGTCATCTTGCAAGGCTAAGCTACGTGTCTCCGATTATTTTTTTAAGTTTGATCTGAATGAAAGTCTCATTAACCGACATATTTACATAAATTGATTTGATGTTGTATCTAATTGAATACACATCACAAGGACTTCATTATGTCTCATCAGGCTGACAAGAGAGGTAAATTTAATTTGTCTACAAAAGTTGCACCAACGAAAATAAATTTAATGGTAAAAGCATATTTGGCGATGGCTTATCATGTCAAATGGTTTGTCTATATGCTATTGTTTCTTATTGTAAGTTTTTTTACTTCCGTTTTATAACGATATTTACTTCCGTTTTATAACGATATTTACTTCCGTTTTATAACGATATTTAACCTGTACAATGCTAGTGAATTACAGAGTAAGAGGGAATTTATTGAGATATATGGGGAAGATAACGATTTATCCTAGACTCGAGCAGTCTAATATTGTATCGATCGGGGAAGCATCCTCTTTCGAGTTGGTTCCACAATGTTACGGTGAACATTGGGCTCCGTACGCTTACCTATGATTGGGTACAGAAATTATCCAGTTCCTTGTTAATCTCTCTATTTTAAGATTAACTCTGACTCGACACCTTTATACGCAATGGACAGTGTTTTCTACAATGTTATTTACCGAGTTCGAATTCCAGTTGAATTCGTTGCATTTACTTTCGCGCAAATATCTTTGATAAAGTTATTAATCGATCCATTCTCTATCTAACTATGGGTTGAACAACAAAACATAGTGGGTTCTATAGTTTTGGTTGGCAACCAGTCGACCACAGAAAGAGACGACAACATACTGCAGGAAAATATTCTGCCTAGTCAGTTATGGATCGAAAGAGACTTATCCCAGGTGTGTATAGTTGGCACTTAGACAAATGAAACGGCAGTAATATATCATTAAATGGATATTTTTAATGTGACAACTACAACCTTCGTTCCGTGAATCAGATTTTTTTTCACATGAAAAAGTGGTTCAGGTCGTTTAATAATAAAAGAGCTTACTTATGACCAAAGCTCTGTACAGTTTTATTTTTCTAGGAACTGAACAATTTGCCATTGTCCCAGACGTTAGATGTGAATTTTTGAATGCTAATAGCCACCTTCCTCCTACATACCAGTGGATGTTGGACAATTTTCTCACAAATGAAGAAGGTATTTCAAGCAATAAAAATATGTTTCTACAGAAGGTTGCTGAGAATAACATACAGCATTTTTGTAAAATTGGAAACAAAACGGATATAATTAACATCAGGAAAACAAGCTTGAAATTGCTAGGTCACATAATGAAGAATGAAAGCTGGGCAGATTTAAAACTCAAACGACCGACTGGAGAGACAAGGGAAAACAATGCATGACCTACCTAGCGATATTAAAGAAATGGAAAGTGGAAAATTTTTTAGGAGAGATAAGAAAAAAAAAGAAGAAAATTTATTTAGAGCTACAATAGACAAGAAATTATGGATGCCATGATCACCAATAACCTGAATGGACAAGGCAGTCTAGATATTTCGGAAAAGTTTTAGCCCCATGCATTACAGCAATAAGAAAGTCTCGATCTGCTGAGTCTGTTTAAAAACATAATTAGAGAGTCAATGTTTATATATATAATTTTATTAAGGTTTCTGATTATCAGCTATGAAACTTTAGGGCTCTGATCGAATATGGAATAGCGAAAGGGAGAAAATTGATAGAAAATGGAAAAACGGCCACTTATACATAACATCATAAAGAGACAACTGAATTTTTTTAAATTGCATAATGTGGAAAAGGGGTTTGGAAATTTTGTACTCACAGGACATACTGAAGACAAAAAGGACAAGGGAAAACAACATATAATCTACTTAGTAAATGAATGGCGAAGCAAGATAACAAAAAGCCAAATTTTATTAAGAGCTACAAGATATTGGGAATTGAGTCGGAACTTGATCATCTACATATTGAAGGGACAAAGCACATAAAAGAAAAATAGCCATCTTACAGATGTGGCAATATAATGTGAATATAATATAAATTTATATGTAATATAAATATAATAAATAAATATAATATGAATATAATATAATATAAATATAATATAATATAAATATAATATAATATAAATATAAATATAATATAAAAATATAAACATAATATAAATATAATAAATAAAGATGATAATATAATATAAATATAAATATAATAAAATAAACATAAATATAATATAATATAATATAAATATAATATAATATATTATAATATAAATACAATATAAATATAAATATTATATAAATATAATATAAATATAAATATTATATAAATATAATATAAATATAAATATTATATAAATATAATATAATATAAATATAATATAATATAAATATATTATAATATAATATATAAATATAATATAAATATAATATATATTTTATAAATATAATAAATAAATATAATATAAATATAATATAAATATAAATTTAAATACAGTATAAATAAATATAAATATAAAGATATTATAAATATAATAAATAATATAATATAATATAATATAATATAATATAATATAATATAATATAATATAAATATAATAATAATAAGTATAATAAATATATAATATATAAAAATATAATTTGTTGTTCTGGTCGTGAGTACAATCGTTTGGTTGATCCGTGCTGTAATGAACATAAATCATAATATGCATTTTGAAATTAACCTGGATAAAGAACAGACTGAAAAAAAAAAAAAAAAAAGACAACAAAGAAGATACTCCCTATCGATCATATTAAGCGTTCCCTTTGAAATTATCACCAGGTTTCAGGTTAGGACTGATACCCAAACAACGCCGAAGTCTTACAGCCATATCACATTAAAATACTAGTTCCGGTCATCGAAGTTAAGCAACCGCGAACCTAGTCAGTACCTAGGAGGTTGACCGTTTGGGAATGACAGGTGCTACAAGATTTGATTTACAGGCGGTTTAATGAATAATAGCTCAGAATTGTTAATCGTGAGCCTTCTCCCTAAACATGGGTTAATTAGTAAGTTTTGTATCACTAAACCATTATTTTCAAGAAATCCGGTGAGGAGGGCAAACAAAATCTCGCCGCTGGTATTAAGAGAGATCTGCACTCAGTGGTGGAATGGGGAAAGAAGTGGATTGTAAATTTCAATGCGTCTAAGACGAAGCTGCTGTCTGTCAATCAACACAAGCAACCTTTCCTGCCTCCCTTAATCATGGACCAAGCGAGGCTCTCGCGGGAACTAGTATTTTAACGTGATATGGCCGTAAGACTAAATGCAACAAAGACAAAGAAATCAGTCGGAAATAATTACGTAACAGTCAGTTATCTTTTTTGAAAGAGAAAAGCGGGGAAAGTGCTGTGATTGAAATGCTGTCGATAAGGAGAAAATAAGATGATAAAACTGGGCCAGAAGATTCAATATAAAGTATAACGTCAGAACAACACTTCAGACACAAACAGAAAAAAAGTATAAAACGCATAAGTATTTTAAAAAACCCTTTTAAATGGATAAATTCTGGCATTTTATTCACTAGGCCAGGTTAACATTTTACATTGTTCAGGTAAATCTGACAATCGTGCTCACTTTTTTTTGCTTTTAGGCAAAACAATATTTACAGTTTTTTTTTTTGGCTTTTAACAAGATGGACATTTACGCAGAAAAAGCAGCTAGACTAACCAGTATTGTTTAATGGATATAATACTATTATTTTATAACATACGGATGATTTATTTTACCGGAGGTTTAACAATATGACACAAGCCTGGCTAGGCTTTCGATTCTTTAAAAGATTACTCTCCGTTGGGAGAGATAAGCTTTTCTTGACCTTTCGTTCATAGAATATAAATGTTATCCGAATAACAATTCAAAATCCCTAGGTCTTTCTGTTGTTTTTTGTCTAATATGATATAATAACGTTTCTTTTTTGTATGTCGAAAATGTGTTCAATTTTGGCTGATTCTATAAGAAAATTATTATCAGGATATTTGGCTGAGTTATACAAATTTCCGATTTTGTTTATCGACTTCATACTTCCACAAATAAAGTAGAATGTCAACACATCTAATTAAATATTTATAGTTATTTACACCGATTTATTGCTACTCATCTATTAACCAGTTGACTCTAGTTCTTTCACCACCCCGTATATCCTTTCCTTTCTCTCCACCTTTGCAAATGTCATCATACCTGTATTCCCATCCTTCTCTTGCTCCTTTCTAACTGGTTTGTCTTCCTCTTCACTCTCTTCTACTTAATCTTTTTACTCTTATGTAGCCCCCTGCACATCAGTGGCATTACCGCCTTGCTCGTGGTGATACGATTAAAAAAATCAGGCAGGATTTTGACATGTGATTTATTGAGAGGCATAACAAAGTCTATATGGGTTGTTTAATGATGGAATCTAATTTAAAAAAAAGAACTGCATGCCTTTGACTAAATATATTTTGAAAGTAATTGTATGCCTACAACATGTAAAATGAATTTTTGGTCATTTGCTAAAAAATGTGTTGTTTGTAATTCTACTATAAATTTATTGCTGGTTATTTTGCTTTAAAATTGTATAGTTTGTTATTTTTCTATAAATATATATTGTTGGTAATTTTACTATATAAAAATATTGCCGGTATTTTTATAATAAAAATGTTTTTTATATTTTGACACTGGTTTCTTTTTTTTTAAGGTTTCAATATTTGCCTATAGCTGGGACCCTAACAGGTATTATCAACAGGGGTTTGGGCGAACATGAGAATAGGTTTAAGGTTTCAATATTTGCCTATAGCTGGGACCCTAACAGGTAATATCAATAGGGGTTTAGGCGGACATGAGAATAGCAGAAACCAAGAGGTATATTCAGGCCCCTGAAAACCCTTCATCTTCGGATCAGAGCATATGCTGCTGATTGTAGTCTATCGTCGTACCCTAGACTGATACGTCTTGAATAAAATTCCACCGTTATTGATAGAAAAATGTTTAACGACGATGTTTTGGATCTAGTTTTCACCAAAGAATATTTCCTTCATCAGGGCACTTTGTAGCAATGAAAACAACGGTTATAATCATTTTTAAGGTTTTGATATTTGCCTATAGCTGGGACCCTAACAGTTAATATCAACAAGGGTTTGGGTGGACTTGGGAACAGCAGCAACCAAGGGGTGTTTCCAGTCGTCCCAAAACCTCTCATCTTTTGATTAGAGGTCATGCTGCTGGTTCTAGTTTATCGTCGTACTCAATACTGATACGTCGTGAGCAAAATTCCGCTGATGTTGATAGAAAAAAGGTTCTACGACGATGTCTTGGATCAAGTTTTTACTAGAAAATGTTTTCTCCATCAGGCGCATTGTAGGTGCATTATAGCGATAAAAAAGGGTTATACTCATTTTTAAGGTTTCGATATTTGCCTTTAGCTGGGACCCTAACAGGTAATAACACAGCTTAGGGTGGACTTGGGAAGAGCAGAAACCAAGAGTTTTTCCAGTCGTCTCAAAACCTGTAATCTTCCGATCAGAAATCGTGATAACAGATGTAGTTTGTTGTCGTAGCCAATACTCATTCATCGTGAGTAAAATTGCGCCGGTTTTAATAGAAAAATGTTTTACGACGAAGTCTAGGATCTAGTTTTTACCAGAGAATGTTTTCTTCGTCAATGTTCTTTATAGCTATAAAACAAAAAAAAAACGGTTATAATTGTTTGATTCAAGGACAGGTGAATATGTAGTGTGGGTAAAGCAAATTAACTGAATCTCAATTTTTTTCCTGTTTTATTCTTGCTGCATGTGGGATTGAGTTGTCATTGGAGAGAAAAAATCCTATTGACGATCGTAGAACGTTTTTCGATAAGACTCTTATGGACACGTTTTAGCTGCCTGTTTATCAATGTGTATTGAGTGTTTCACTGCTTTTTAAGAAGTCTAAATTAATAACATTCTGATTACCCCGCCAGGTGAATAACTTTATTTTTTTAATGGTACTTTTTGAGTTCGTTTTTGTTATAGCTTTTTCAATTGGAGTAGATAGATCTATCTATCGCCCGGTTCACACTCCACCCACGTCTGTTGAACAGGTTAAGAGGCTCATCCCTTGTTCCCTGTTTAGGATGTGGTTTCCGGCTTTCTGTTTTCCAATCTTCTCACTTTGGTTTCCTTTTTTTTTCAATTGGAGTAGATAGATCTATCTATCGCCCGGTTCAAACTCCACCCACGTCTATTGAACAGGTTAAGAGGCTCATCCCTTGTTCCCTGTTTAGTATGTGGTTTCCGGCTTTCTCTTTTCCAATCTTTTCAATCTTACGTAGCCCCCTGCACCTCAGTGGCTATATATAATTAGCAGTTCTGCCTTGTAGAGAGTAAGAATAAGAGAGACAGACAGAGAGAGTCGGATATATTCCAGCATAACTCTGACACAGAGACAAATTTCCATTTATAAATAAGTTTAGATTAAAATTTACAAACCATTTCGTGCCCCCAATTAACCACTGTCTAGAGTTCTTTTTCAAGAGCAGCAGCAAGATTTACTTAATTAGCTCTGATAAATTTCTATTGAAACGGAAGTAAATGGTAGTGTCATTTGCTTAACTGCCTACCTGGGAACCGTTGACATTAGGAAAATTATTGAAATAGAATAAACAGCGTAAGATCTCCGATAGAAACTTGGGCTACAGCCGCGATTATGTGAAAGGATGTGGAAGCGTATCCGTTCAAAAATATACTTGAATTCAAGATTTGATAAGAACGATTGGATTTAATCAAACAGTCAGTTAGTAAAGTGCCATAAGTGATAGACATTTGAGCGATCATGTCTCTTTTAATCCATGACTAAAGATTCTCCCGCAGTAGTTTGCCATTTCGTTCTGTGTAGACTGGTTGTTAAGGAAAGCTATATAAACCAATATGTCGTGCCATGTAACCCATAGCTGCAGAAAAATAGATTCATATCTTTCCCAACAGTATTTACTCTTAAGTGAAGGCAACAGATTCAACTGGAAAGCTTGTCAAACACTTTTGAAATACCTAGAGCCACGATTCGAGATTCATCGTTATCATCAAGAGCATCGCGGTGGTAGCCATTAGTATATCAGCGGTAGAACTGGATAAGATGAAGCCACGTATTGTTTTTCAGAGACTTGAATCAGTCAGTTAAATGCCATACGTGATACACGCTTTGGGCGATCATGTCTCGAAAGAGACATGACTGACTGGGCAGAAGATTATCCTGCAGTAGGTTGTCATTGCTTTCTGCGGTAGATTGGTTGACAGCTAAGGCTATAGAACCCAATCTGTTCTATTATTTGACTCATAGCTAGAGTGGAAAGAGATACATTATATAATTATGTAGTAATTAGTGGGGGATCAGTTTAATTCCTTCATGACAATAGAAAACCGACCACCCACTTTATGCCAGCCTTAATCATGTTTCCAGCTATTATATTCAGTCAGTAAGTTAAATGCCATACGTGATACACGCTTTGGATGATCATGTCTCGAAAGAGACATGACTGACTGGGCAGAAGATTATCCTGCAGTAGGTTGTGAATGCTATTCCCTCCAGTTATGGGTTAAATAATAGAACAGATTGGGTTTTATAGTCTTGGCTGGCAACCAGTCTACCGTAGACAGCAATGGCAACCTACTGCGGGATAATTTTCTGCCAAGTCAGTCATGTCTATTTCGAGACATGATCGCCCAAGCGTCTATCACGTATGGCACTTAACTGACTGACTTACAGACTTTCTTTAATATGAGAGTAAATTTTTGGGAATCTCTTCAAAGATGAAGGAGAGGCTTGAAGAAACTGAAATGGGGTTCTACGGAAGAATGCTGAGTATACCATGGACCAAACATGTGAGCATTGACAAAGTTTTGGAGAGGATAGAAACGAAAAAAGAATAAATACCTAACATCAGGAAAATACAGCAAATATATGGCAGACCGAGGGCTTTGGGAGGGGGTCATAGGAGAAAGCGTGTTAAGAGCTACTAGGGGTAGGGAGATATGGAAGGCAATGATCCCCTACGTTGTAAAGGGATACGGTACGTAGAAGAAGTTTAACTAACATTCTAATATATTAAACGGAGGGCAAGGACGTTATTCTATTGAAGGATGCATGATTCAGTCAGGTAAGTGCCATACGTGAAACACGCTTGGGCGATCATATCTCGAAAGGGACATGACTGACTGGGCAGATGATTTTCCTGAAGTAGGTTGCCATTGCGTTATGCGGTAGACGGTTGCCAGCCAAGGCTATAGAACCCAATCTGACCTGTTATTTTACCCATAACCGGAGGGAAGAGACGGATTAATACTATTCCGAAAAGTATTTGCGCGTAAGTGAATGCAACTAATTCAACTGGAATTCGAACTCGGCTCCCTTATTTCTCGTTCCGATCTGATATCCACTGCACCACAACGCACATTAACCAATTAATGAAGCATTATAATAAAAAAAGAAAGGAAAAACAAAGGGGAAAACCGAATTCAGACGAGAAATTTTACAGAAAAATTCAAACTCTAAAAAACTACGGAAAATATTAATGTAAAAAGAAAAAAAAAAGAAAAAAGAAAACGCATTTAATGATTATGCAGGAGTCTTTAATAAACAATATAAAAAGAAATCCCGACTGCAGCACTCGTAACTTTTCAAAAGAGTAAGGACCATTAGACAATATAAGACTAAGCAAGAAATAAGTTTAAAATACGAAGAATCGAGTACATTTTTAATAACTTCATACATGTCCCACGTTCCACCTGGTAATAGTTCTAAAATATTATTAAACTCAAACCTCAGGGGCATATCAATAAGTACCGGCATCTGAGGCGTTTTCCAAAGAAGAAATGCAGTGAGAGTTTAAGCATTTTTCCACTGTATTACTGCTAAACCCATTTTAAAACTCGACCTTTTTCACGTTTAGTAGCAACATAGGCGCGCTGAAAATTTCGGTATTCTTTAGTAACTATTTTTCTCATTTTGGTTGTTATTATAGACACAACTTATTTGCCAAGTATTCTCTGGCTGTTGTGGTGCAGTGGATATTGGCTCGGAACGAGAAATCGAAGAGTCGAGTTAGAATTCTAGTTGAATTCGTTGCATTTACTTACTCGCAAATACCATTAAGAAAAGGGATTAATCCCTCGCTTCTTTCTCCAGCTATGAGTTAAATAGCAGGACAGATCCACAACAAATCTAACACAGAAAAATAATGGCGGGAAAATTTTCTGCCTAGTCACTCATGTCTCTTTCGAGACATAATTGCCCAAGTCTCTATGGCACTTAACTGACCCTCTGGGCTTCCAAAGGTGACCGGTGTTTTGGCTGATATCTTCATTATTGTGTTATTTATTTCCCTGTGATGATGGTTCTTGTTTATTACTGCTAAATCAAAGTATATTGTTTTACTATCTAACACTGACATTGAAATCCCGACTATTTGATAAGATTATTATATTTTAAACTGAGTCTTACATCCATGGAGGTGTGCGTTGTGGTTCAATGGATATCGGCTCGAAATGAGAGATCGAAGTGTTGAGTTTGAATTAAAGTAGAATTCACTAACACACAAATATCCTTAAGAAAATGATTAATCCATCTATAAACACTCCAACTATGGGTTAAATAGTAAGATTAATTGGGTTCTATAGCCTTGGTTGTAACAATTAGAAAGAGATGGTAACTAGAAAGATATAGCAATCTACTTCGGGAACATTCTTTTACCTAGTCAGTCATATCTGGAAAGAGACATGATCTTCCATGCGTGTATCACGTATGACACTTAATTGACTTACTCCAATATCAGCCTGATCAGTCTTTTGTAAAAGATAAAGGATAGCAGAAAGATTACAGGATCGATACAAGAAAAAGAGCATTTTTCTAGGATATATATATATATATATATATATATAGGTTAATGTTAAACTGGCTGACTGACTACGTCCGCATCCAGAAAGCGGCGGTGGATGTTTAGTAGTTTTATACAATGTTAGCTAGTTTTCTACATTTCGTATCTTCTTCTTCTTCTTCTTCTTCTTCTTCTTCTTCTTCTTCTTCTTTGTGCCTTGTCATTTGAGGATGTAGGCGATCATGTCTTTCAAGGTCTCTCTATCCCTTGTAACTCTTAGCAGGCTTTCTCTTATTACACCACGCAACCCCCGTTCTGTCATCCACCTTTTCAGGCTCTTCAAATATGTTATATGTTGCTTTCTCCTGTTTTTTATCCTCCATCTGGTTTGTTAGTATGGGTTTCTCCAATCCCTCCTTCCCTATTGTATGTCCCAGGAATTTTAGCTGTCTCTTCCTCAGTATTAATTTCTTTTGCGTTTTCATCCTTCCTAAAACCTCACATGCTCGATCCATGATATTCTCAGCATCCTTCTCTAGAACCACATTTCAGTTGCTTCAAGTTTTTCCTTCATCTTTGATGATATTGTCCAGCATTCACTGCCATATTGAAATACTGATATCATGTAGGAATCCAGTACTCTCTTTTTTTTAGCGAAATTTTCGTCTCTTAATACTCTACTCAGCTTCTGGAACTTGTCCTTTGCCTTGCCAGTTTGCCTTTGGATCTATGTGTCGCGCCTTTCATCTTCTGTTAGAACACATCCCAGTTATGTAAATTTTTGTACCTGTTTGATTTTAGTATCCCTCACCTGTATTTGATATTATGCCCTATTCTTTTTGCTGATACCCATGCATTCGGTTGTCTTGCAGCTTATTTGTATTCGTTTCTTGTCATCTCTTCAGCAACCTTCTGTATGAGGTATGGAAGTAGTTTTCTTTTCGTGTCTGCTATCAACACCGTATCATCTGCTTACCTAATGGTGTTTAAATTGTGGCCTCCTGTGACAAATCCTGGTATAACATCTAGGGTCCTCAGAATAGTCTCGTTGTACAAGTTGAATAGATCGGGTGAAAGACACATCCTTGTTCTACGCCCCTTTCTATCTTTGCATATCTGCTGAATTTGTTACCTTTCCATATACAGGCAATTTGCTACCAGTAGAGATTTTTGATTACTCTTATGTCTTTCCCAAATATGTCGAGCCTGCTGAGCATCTCCATTAATTCATCGTGGCGTGTTTTGTCGAACGCCTTTTCATAACCGATAAGGCTTCTTCATTTGTATTACCTTTTCAGATAGCATCCTAATCATAAATAAGACGTTTCTTGTTCCAGTGTCTTTGACAAAACCGCACTGTTCTTGTCGTATCTCTAGCCTGATTCTGCTTCTCGCTCTATTCATCAGGGTTCGGTCGATCAGTTTTGTAATGTGGCTCATTAAACTCCAATCGTTCAGTGTAGTTTGCAATCGTTTTCACCTGGTTTTTTAGCTTGTCTGGTATTACACCACTATTATAAATTTATTTATCATTTCTGTAATTTTCTCTATGCCGAATTCTTCCAGAACTAGCAGTATCTCTATTACAATGCCTTCTGGTCCAGCTTCTTTTTTTCTATTGTTTGACCACTGCAACTTCCACTTCGGACTTGAATATTTCCGGTCCATCCTCATCTTTGTGTATTATCGGTTGCTCTCCCTTGTCGTAGAAATGATCTGTTATATATTCTTCCAAACGCTGGAATACTTCCTCTTTCTCCAATATAACTGTTCCATCATTGGATTTTATACATCCTGTAGAGAAGCAGTTTTTTTTATTATATTTTCTTGGCTTTCACACTGACACTTGGCATTATCCAGTATGGAGTAAAACGATACCATTTCTTCCTCAGTGCTTTACGTTGTTGGTGCATAAACTGCTATAAGAGATATGTTGAAGGGTCTTTTTCTCAGTTTAACCAAGAGGACTCTCTCAGAAAGCTGGCAGTATCCAGAACGCACTTCTTCATTCCTTGTCTAGTAATAAGCCGACTCCTCTTTCGTTATTTTTGCCTCCTGCTTATCTGCTTATATTATCCTGTGGTTGTAACTGCTGAATTCTCCATTGTTAGGCCATCTGGTTTTGCGTATTCCTAGAATATTGACATTCATCTCCAGCTTGATATCCTCAAGTAGACCACAGTTGTTGAGCGTCTTGACGTTCCATGTTCCCAAAGTAATTCTTTCTTGTTGCTCACAGTCACTGGGTAACGATCCAGAGGCACCTGTTGTTCATGTCGTTCCTTCCTGGGCGAGGTACAAATTTTGGAAAAAATGTCCCCTTTACGCCGTTGGTGCTAACAGTCGCTGGATGATGGTCAGTTGACACCTGTTGCCCATGTCAATCCTTACCGGGTGAGAAGTTGGTTCCTTTGGTATTAACCCACTTCACGCCGTTGGGTTTCCTACATTTATTTTGAAAAGCCATGATTGTGCGCAGGATTAATAGTGGAGTGATATCCCGTTGTCTTCTCTACGGTGATATATTGAGACACCACCTCTAGTTGACATTTTAAGATTTCCCCCGCCCAATGTAGGTTTAATTTCTTTCCATCCGGGTTGCTGATATCCCGTTCAAACAAAAGAAAAAGAAAAGAAAAAAGACGGATGAGAAGGCAGTGGGTTGGAGGTGGACAATATAAATATTAAGTATGTAATTTAATAAGTTCAAATGTCTAATTATGTAGAGGAACATGATGCCGATTCCCCAGATTAGCATTTCGTTACTAGTAGACAGAAAAAAGCTGTGAATCTTTCTATGAAGTTTCGTATTTTTTCAAAGACAGTACCTTTTTTGCCATTTTTTAAAAATAATTTCACCGACTGATCTTCAGTTTAAAAGATCTATGGAATGACTCAGAGAAAGAGACACACATACAGCAACAATGAGAAGGGTAGAAATAAAACGCTACGCAGTATTTTACATTTAAAAATTCAATATTACATTTTAAATTAAATATTAATTTAATTCTTTTAGAAACTGTTGAAAAAAATCTGAAAGTGAAATATTAAGACAAAACATTGAACAAGGGTGAAACGAAATTGTTATTTTTTAAAAAAATGTCTAAACACCCAAAAGACAAGGACATCTGCAAAACTTTTAGCATTTCGTTACCATTAGACAGAAAAATTCTAAAATTTTCTTTGAATTTTCGTAATCTTTCAAAGACAATAACTTTTTTGCCATTTTTTTTTTATAACTTCACCGATTGATGAATTTAAAAGAACTAGTTTAAAAGATCTATGGAAGGACCCAGAGAAAGAGAGAGAAATACAGTAACAAGGGGGAGTAGACATTAAATACATAAGGTTACATTTTAAATTAAACATTAATCTATTTATTTTAGAAACTGTTAAAAAAAATAAACCTCGCTGAATATTTAAATTATCCGAACCACCTAAAAAGGAATATAAAGGCAAGGCTGTGGATACAAGCGCTGGGTCAACATTTCTTACCCTCCTCGAGTAGTCTTTATTTAAGTCTCTAAATCGATCACAATCACACGGAAATAAATAAAGCAATAATCAACAGGTGTCCTATACTAGCCAAAACAATGGGCATGTGATGATATGGAAAAGGGTAATTTGCCAAAACGTTGTGTCTATAAAATCATCTTTAACAATTAAGACGTGGAAAATAGTTTAAAGTAACTAAAATAGATAGTGGAGTGGTACTTCTGCACGGTGATTTATTGAGACACCGCCTCTAGTTAGCTGGCTGTTGACTTCTTAAGAGTTACTCTGCCCTTTGTAGGTTTAATTTTTGTCCTACCGGGTTGCTAATAACCCGTGCAAAAAAAATGTGGGCGAGTGATGGAAGTATATAAATATTAAGTACGTGTTTTACTAAGTTCAGCTGAATAGTTATTTACAGAAAATAGTTTGAAATAACTAAAAAAGCGTATATTTATGACCAGTTATTTTTATGCAAGAAATAGTGGATTGCATTATGCATAGGTATATTTTATGATGAGGTAAAAACTCATACACTATCGATGACGGTTTGCATTAGACACCGGTATTTTTTATTTCTGGAGGAATTAAATTTTATGCAAAAGAACAAAAAACAAAAAAAAAACACAAAAAAAACAAAACAAAGGTTATTTATACATGAATAATATATACGGTATATTGAAAATTAATCATATCGAAAAATGCATTGTTTGTTAAAAATAAATGAAAATACTTTTGATACATAATGCTAGATGCTTACCTTTGTCTTACATATGATACAATGTTTGCGCAAATAGTAAGAATTGATTCCACAACAGTATCTATCGTTTAACGATGAATTTACTTTACTCTAGGCGCCATTGTTTGGTATAAGTATATATGTATCTATTTAGTGATCCATACAATTTTGTTAGATCTACCTTAACCAATCAACAAAGAACTCAAGTGGCATTTCACAATTACTCGTTCAGCTTCACCGACAGAAAGGCAAAGTTAAAAAAGAAAAAAAGAGGAAAAAATGATTGGTAAGTGCCGAGTATTTGTATATGTTAGAGTAAAACGCGGTAAAACGTGAGAGGCCCTCTAGTGGCTCATAATTCAGTTACGCCGAATGCTTTTATCAATCCAGCTTACCAGACAATCCTATTACGCCACTGGTGGCGACTGATACTTAAAAAAAAACAAAAAAAAAAAAACAAAAAAAAAAAAACAAAGTAATGTTACTTTCCAACTGGATGCTGCACTCTTTCGTTATTGTGACTGTTGTTGTCGATGTAGCTTACCTTAATCTGATTGTTTGGTGGGACGTCTGCCACCTCAGTTGTGCTTCCAGCAGTTAACTGAGTACACGAAGAAGAAAGGAAAGAAGAGGCCAAAGAAAAGAATGAGGATAACAAATAAAGAAGAAAGAAGAAAGAAAGAATGAAATAAATGAATGAGTGAATAGATAAATATAGCTAAGTGAGAATGATTGATGACAGACAATAGAGTAAAAAAAACTGTGATTGATGAATGAAAATGAATGAAAAAGGTTAGAGACAATGACAGAGATTAAATGAGTGGAGAAATAATTAAAGGCAGGAGGAGACAGTTAAAGAAGAAGGCGGTGAGCAAAAGAATGTCGAAAAAAATCGGAGTGAAAATGAATGACGAAAGACAAGAGAGTAAGAACGAAGTGATCGAAGAATGAAAAACTGAAATTACAAACTGAAAAATAAGACAGAGGGAAGCTAAATAAATGAAGAAATATATAAAGACATTGAGAAAATAAGAAGGAGAGAAAACACTTTAATATATATATATATACACACACACACACACACACACACACACACACACATATATATATATATATATATATATATCGTTAGAGAAGAGGAGGAAGAGGAAAATTAGTAAAAAAAGAGAAAGATAAACGAAAATGAATGATGATGGACAAGAGAGGAAAAAATGAAATTAACTGAAGAGGAAGATGAGAGTGATTAAATAAGTGACAAAATAAATAGATAAATAAATAAAGAATTAATATAACTTGAGAGTAAGTAGTTGCAGAGAGACAGAGACAGAGACAGAGAGGGGGGTGATTAAAGTGTTATGAGCTTAAAAGTTAAAAGGGAGGAAGAAAATAATGCGTGTGGCTTAACAAAGAAAGAAAGAAACAGAAAGTGAAAAAAAAGAAAAATACAGCAAATGAGAAGGAAATAAAAAAAGATAAAAGAAAGAAAAATGAGGGAGAGAATAGAATGAATGAAAGAAAGAAAGCGGTAAAAGTATAATGTATGGGAGGGGAAAGGGAAAAGGAAAATGAAGGAAGAAAGTCGAAATAAGAATGAAAATAAATTCAAAGAAAATGAATGAGAGAGGAATGAAAGCTGAAAAAGTAGTAAAGAAGTAAAGAAAAAGGTTAAATAATGGGCGGAAGTAGGAAAAACAAAATTAAGAAGGAAAGAAGTAGGAAGAAATATGGGCAAGAGAGAGAGAGAAACAGAGAACGAGAGAAAGAAAAAGAGAGAAATAGAGAGAGAGAGAGAGAGAGAGAGAGACCGGGAAAATGAATGAAGAAGTCAAAGAAAAAGCTGCATGCGGTAGAAGAACAAAGATTGATTGAGAATATGGGAAATAAAATGACACTGGAAACAAAGGGGGAATAAAACGAATGATAAAAGAAGTAGAGGAAAGAGAGAGAGAGAGAGAGAGAGAGAGAGAGAGAGAGAGAGAGAGAAAAGAAAGAAAGAAAGGGAGAAAGTAAAGAATTTACTATATTTTTCTTTTTTTTCACTTTCTGTTTCTTTCTTTCTTTGTTAAGCCACACGCATTATTTCCTTTCCCCTTTTAACTTTTAAGCTCATATCGCTTTAATTAAGCGCTATAGGTAATAGAAAATGAATGCGTATCACTGAAATGTTTATAAAATACACGATATCATCATCGCCCGCATCTGACAAGCTGTTTGTATCGGCTTTACATATGCACCGTACAGTCATATTTAAATCTGAAATATAGCGTTCTTGGAAATACTAAAAGGTAGTGTGTATATATATATATATATATATATATATATATATATATATATATGCATAAATGTGTAAATATTCTCAGGGAGAGTGTATCTGAAGAAGAAACAAAATTAATAACCACACACACACACACACACACACACGCACGCACACACACACACACACACACACACACACACACACTCTGTTATATCACTTTAAAAGTTACAGCTCAAATTTACATATAAACCAGTCGACTTTTCAATGTATAAAGTTTGATCTATATGATAGGACGATAACGTTTTGAATTAAGTTTATTGATAAGTAAACATTTCCCTTAAAACCAATAACATCTATCTATCTATCTATCTATCTATCTATCTATCTATCGTATTCTGTTAATATCTATCTATCTATCTATCTATCTATCTATCTATCTATCTATCTATCTTATGCTGTATCTATCTATCTATCTATCTATCTATCTATCTATCTATCTATCTATCTATCTATCGTATTCTGTTAATATATATCTATCTATCTATCTATCTATCCCAATTTACTCATCTCTCTCTCACTACCAACCTACCTATCTACAGGGTGTTATAGATAAATTGTCCTCCAAATCCCGCAAAAACTGATATCTCATTTGAATTATCTATCTATCTATCTATCTATCTATCTATCTATCTATCTATCTATCTATCTATCGTATTCTGTTAATATCTATCTATCTATCTATCTATCTATCTATCTATCTATCCCAATTTACTCATCTCTCTCTCACTACCAACCTACCTATCTACAGGGTGTTATGAATAAATTGTCCTCCAAATCCCGCAAAAACTGATATTTCATTTGAATTATCTATCTATCTATCTATCTATCTATCTATCTATCTATCTATCTATCTATCTATCTATCTATCTATCCCAATTTGCCCATCTTTCTCTAACTACCAACCTACCTATCTACAGAGTGCGACGTATAAATTGTCGTCTAAATTACATCAAAATGAAAATAACACTGACAGCTCAATTTAACAAATATATTTACCAAAATTACACAAAAGTTTCTTGAAATACTAAAGAGTAAATTTATTCAATAAAATCACCTTTACACTATCTACATAATTCGAATTATTGTCCTCATCTTTGTTGCCATTTGTACGAGGTTTTGGCCGTTGTACGCTCCGGCCTTCTTCAGGTGCTAGGAATTTCAAACTGAGCCCTTTATTGCAATCACTGGGGTATAACGTTCTCATTCTTTGCGTAAAGCCACTTTTGGTAGTCATCAGTTATCTACCTGTGACGCTCTAAGTTACTTCACCACTGCTGTAGCCTGGTATTGAACTCACAACTATTTGGGTCAAGTCACTGGAACTAACCAACGTCTATATATACTGTGCCATGTGCCCTTAAGGACAAGGACAACTAAATTTCTGGGATTTCAGAATTATGTACATATACCAAAATCGCTTTTGGCTTCAACCACGGACGACTTAACAATCTCTTGCATCGCTTCTGAAGGGTCTCCTTGTTTAAGTTGGTGAATGCTGCCATAATACTTGCCTTCAATTCTGTTAGTGCGCTCTCCACCTTCTCCACAGAAATGGACTATTCTAATCACTATATAAAATAGTAGTGATTATACCTCGAGAAAGGAAGTCGAGTGAGCGAGTTAGTCGGGTATTTCCGGAATTGCACCGGAAGTGTTTTACTAGTCAGTCTCTCACGTCTCTACGACGATACTGTATACTAATTGCCTTGTTCTGTATTCTACTAATACTCACCTCTTGTAAATACTTCTCTTTCCTGTCAATACACCTACTTTTATACTATTACGTTGTTTTGTATTATTTCACATAATTCTGTTACCCGACGTAACAAGTTCATGTTCGGTTTTACAAGGAGTTTTGTTGGTCTCTCGCTCATCTGCAGCCTAAACATAAAAATCAAAGGTGTTGCCATCTGGAGGATTAGGTGACCAAATATAAGAGGCGGTGTGGTCGCATAAATTATCTCACAGCCATTATTGTGTTTTTCTGCTTGGTGCAGAGTCCTGTTGCTAGACATTATGTTTTACAGCAACCACACTCTTGACCCAGGACAGTAGTAAGTTCTTAAGGAAATTGACGTATTCCTCCGAATTGAGTCCGAAGCTCTGTGGGAAGGTGAATGGAGGTATAATGTTGACATTATTAGTGATCGCTCAAAACACCTTCGTAATCACTATTGGACTCATCCGCGTCTCACGAAATTCTATGCACTGTCACACAAACACTATTTTAGATGTTCGTATTCGAGCGCAGACAGCTAGGGTTTAATGACACGTAATGAGGATAAGGGCTTGGAGAACCTAATACTCACTGGACTGTTCGAGGGAAGGGAGACAGGAGAAAGTAGCGTGAGATTTATTTGATTTGATTGAACAGGTGGATAGCTGGGCGGGGTTTGAGAGAGATACCAAGAGGAAAAATATTTAGAACGGCAAGTGATAGGGGTAAGTGGAAATTCTTGATTCCCCACGTCCTGAAAGGACACGACTCATAAAGAAGAAAAATTGGAGCGGGGATGCTATGCAGTACTCCACGCCGTTTATAATTTTCTTGCGGAGTAAATTGCTTCATGGCACTCATTTTTGTTTTTTCAGACCCAACTGACTCTACTACACCGTGCAGTTAAAAAAAAAACAAAAACAAACAAAAAAACAAAACAAAAAAAAACAACGTACATGCGGAAAATTAAAATTATATTATGGCGACAATTTATCTATAGTGACAATTTAACCATACGTAGAAAAATAGATATGTACTCTACGAGAAAGAAAGTAGTGCAAAAAGATAAGAGATTGTGAGTTATAGAAAGTTAACTAGAAACGAGGCTATAAATAGTAATCGATAGCTTAACGTGGACATTTTTTTTATATCTGTTTTCCTCTTTTGCTAATGAATTCATACGTGCACGAAGAATTGCACGAATGCACTCAGAGAACACAGTATTGCCTGAAAGCTTATTATTGTTGAAAGCAATTCGATCGCGTAAGTGGATTTCTGCTTTGATATTAGTCCTTTACATTACGTGGATTTGGCACGAATAAAGCTATAAAAAAACTCAGCCTAAAAGTAAAAACAGAACAAAATATTAAAGAAGAATCAGGGATAAAAAAAAAAACAACATATTCTCCACCATTGCAGCGTATCTTAGACCGTGGCATGTTGATTCCATCAATGTGTGTTTAAGTGTTGACTTGGGGTTTGTTCTTGCAGCCGATGTTCATAAACGCGAAGTTCATACATTGCGCATTGAATCATACAGCAACTATAGAATTAGTCTTTAGTTCGAAGGAAGTATTACTTCGAAAGATTAATATTTTAAAACACGAAGAAAAGCGTCGACTTGAGTGAAGGAAATGAATAAAAATATACACTGATTAAATCGGTCAGACTGGGGTAAAGTCAGTATTTCTATCCACATTTTGCCCCAAACTCCCCTTTAGAAAGGTAATAAGAATGTCGTCCGAAATTTTTTTTTAATCATTTCACCCCGTGCAAGGCGGAAATGACACTGATGTGCAGGGGGTTACATAACTATAAAAAGATTAATTAGAAGAGATTGAGGATTACAGACCAGTTAGAAAAGAGCAATAGAAAGATGAGAATGCAGGTGTGATGACAGTTACATAGGTGGAGAGAAAGGGAAGGATATACGGGGTGGGGAGAGAGATAGAATCCAGTGGTTAATAAATGAGTATTGACATTGCATTTAAATTCTTGGAGGTTGTAGCCATCAGGAAAGCAAGAATATTGGAGCGAGTTCCACAGGCGGGAAGTGCGAGAGAAGAAGCTCCAGGAGTAGAATTGTCGTCCGCATTTGGCTAACCTAACTGTGAATGGGTGGGACCCAGTTGCCAATCTGGTTGCACGAGTAAACACCTGTTGAGGAGGCACCAGTGACTTAACTTCGTCCGACCAGAAGCCATGAAAGTATTTATAGAACAGACAAAGGGAGGCCACATTTCGTCGGTGGGGAAGTGGCTGCAGTCGAGCCGCCAAATCAGTACCTATCACATTACAGATTCACCTTTGGATCCTGTCGAGAACACTGTGATGAACGGCAGGGGTGCCTGACCATAAATGGCAGCAGTACTCCATGCACGGACGGATGGTTGACTTGTATATATGCTGGATGGGTTCAGCCGGAAAAAACATCCTGGATCGACATAGTGACCCAACCTTCTTAGCAGTGGATTTAGCTATGGATTCGATATAGTGGTTCCTTTTGAGGTCTGAAGAGAGGGTAAGGCCGAGGAGGCGCAGTGTATTGCTCTCTGGGAGGATCGCTTGGTCCATGCTTATGGGAGGCAGGAGAGGTTGCCTGTGATGGTTGACAGACAACAGCTTGGTCTTAGACGCATTGAAGTTGACAAGCCACTTCTTGCCCCAATTCACCACAGAGTGTAGATCCCGTTCAAGGTCAGTAGCGAGATTATGTCTATCCGCTACGACAGGTTTCTTACTGGTGCGGGAGTATATTGTGGTGTCATCTGTGTCGATGCCTACTTGGGACTTGATCTCATCTGGGAGGTCGTTGATGAAAATAAGGAAGAAGATTGACTTGCAGCTTGGGGTCTCTTGTTAACGTGATTATTTTATGGATGATTAGCGGAATGCGATAGCCTTTCATTGTGCATTCTCGATACGGTTTAATATACGCCGACTGCATACCGTGAGGTGGGGTAGAATTGAAGAGATCTCGACTATGTTTATTAAATTGGCCTTGTGCGAAACATAACCGAATCTCCCTACAACTTACTCTAGAAGATTGAAGAATTAAACCGTTTCGTTTATATAAATAAACGAAATTGATAGAGCAAAATGACATCCAATTTTTAGGAAGTGAAATTATTAACTGTGAAATGTTCTAAGAGAATGTGTAGTGAGAAGTTTACAGAATTAAGAGTTCGTTTGTTGTAGTAAAATTTAATTTGTGCAGATAAAGATATAAGTCCATGTTTTCGATGTGATGTATCAACAGGTCTTGTTCTTCTCCTTCTGTTGCAAACGACCAGTAGCTGAAGAGGAAGAAAGAGAAATAAAGAATGCAGCACGAGAGAAAAGTGAAAGGGCGCAAATGTGATTCGTCGTAGCCGGCTTGATTATTTTCTCCCTAAATTATGCGATGTTGAGTGTTCACGGCTTCCTTCTTCGAAAAACGTAAAATTTGTAGACAACTTGAATCACGTTGTCGGCTCCCAAATGAAACTCATTTTTGGGCGGGAAGACACATAGCACGGGTCGTTGAAAGTTCAATTTGTTGCTTTCTGCAAAACGCTGTCTTTTCATTGGTTATAAAAAATTCACACTTGCTCGCAAAGTTTTCCTTAATATTTTCTCAGCACGGAGGCATTCTTATTTTTCTATTGGTCAAAAATAGATTTTCACAATTTGCAAATTTCAAAACAGTGAACAAAAGAAAGTTATTTATATTTTGTTCTCACCAGTAAATACCTTTTTAAGAGACTATTTTACCTTGTTGACTCTATTTTAAAGAGGATCTCTCTTTAGCTTTTCGATTCTAGTACAAAAACATTGTGGTTTCTTTTCGTGTGTCGGTTTTAAATTAGACCGATATCTATATTTATCCATATTTTAAATAGGATATGTGTCTATATTTTTGACTCACATGCACACAAAACTATGACTGACCTTTTGAGAGTTCTATCCTATTGAGAGTGATGGGTAGTGTAGGACGAGCAATAATTAATAGTACTAATTAAAAAGCAAATGACAAAGTACATTTGTTTATATTTCTGAAATAAGGTATGTTATTACTACTTACATTTATCAGACTGTTGTCCTCATTTATATCGTCATATTCACAACGTTTCGGCTGTTGTACACATTGACCTTCTTCAGGATCTGTCTACATTTCTGAGATGAGGTATTGTAATGATTCAAAATATTTTTATTGTTCAGGCTGTTGTCCTCATCTTTGCTGCCATACTCACGACGTTTCGGTAGTTTTGCATTTTGACCTTCTTCAGGGTCTGTCTATATTTCTGAGATGAGATTGGAGTAGATAGTCTCTACTATCGCCCGATTCACACACCTCCCACTTCTATTGACCAGGAATAGAGGCTCATCTCTGGTTCTCTATTCAGTAAGTGGTTTTCAGCTCACTTCCTCTCCGCAAACCTCAGGATTGTTGCTTCCGCGATTTTCCTGCAACGTGCGTGGTCGGGGGCATAGTTTATTCATTGTGAGGGTACAGGGTTAGTAGTTTTCTGGTCGCTGCTTCCAACTCGTAGTTAGGAGTCGTAACACTTGCGTAGCAGTGCCATGTTGCGCATGGATAGGTGTTTCTGCAAACGCTTTCGATAGGCAACCCCAAAGCCATACTTGAATGCAGCCATGTCGCAGTCAATGACTATCTGCTACCTATACTCGCGGTCTCTCCTCACCAACAACAAAAATAAACAACTGTATCTCAATAAACACAACTAAACTAGGCAAACGGAATTCTCAATTTCTGACTACCTTCCTTTCTTTCGGATGGTCTCCACTGTCCATATGTATGGTCTGGAGGTTTACGCCAGTGAACACCTCCCTCTAGCTAGGGTGATACCTCTCGAATCTCCTGACCACCCATACATGTGTCTTTGTCTTTTACTTCTCAAATTCGTTAGCTATCTTTTCATTCTGTATTGTTTTCCTTCCTCTTCCGATTGCTTCCTGCTAGACAGTAACTTTGACAATATAGAAAAGGCTACTTCCTCAAACCCATTTGCTAACATATTTGTGTTCGGAGATCTTAAAGCACACTATATCAAGTGGCTAGAAAACTCTTTCACTGATTCTGCTAGCATTCATGCCATGAAATTTTCAATTTTTCAATCTCTTAAGCAAGTGGTGAATTCCCACACGCACTTCCCCAGAATCCTTTCAGGACAGCTTCTCTACTAGATCTCTGCTTCACTACTGTCAGTGACTCCTGCCAGGCATCGCGTCTCTCCCCTCTCGGAAACACCAATCATGCTCTTCACTCTCATTTCTTCTATGTGCCTTCTACCAACAGAATTCTTTACTGCTACCAAAGAGCAGTCTGGAATTTGTTCCGCGATTTTCTATGCGACGTCTTTTGGGAAAAAAGTGCTTAGTCTCCTCGTTGAGGACTGCGCCTCTGAGGTCTCTTCCTTGGTGAAAGCTAGCATCCGTGTTTACCTACCGATCATGAAAACCTCATTCGTCACCTTGGTTCTCTCCTGCCTGCTCAGCCGCCATTGCACGCAGGAACCACTTCTTCCGGCTATTTCAGAGCATTATAGGCTCTTATTTGACTCTGCTCGTAATGAGTGTAAGAAAATCTTGAATGACGCTAAGCAATTGTTTGTTGAGAGAATCAAGCAGCGAATAGCTGTCCACACCTTTGGCCCCAAACATTATTGGCGGCTTTGCAAACGTGTGCTGAAAAACAGTAAATCCTCGATCCCTCCCTGAAACAATAACTTTTAGATCCTCACGACATCTTTGGACAAGGCCGAATGCTTTGCTCGCAGATTCTCATCAAACTCCACATTTGACTCGTATGAAGTAAGCGAACTCGACTTCCTTCACCGAAATGAGGCTCAACTGAGAGATGTTCACAGAAAGCCCACCTTGGTATATAAGATAATTTCAGAACTTTACCCTATCCTCTGTCGTTTCCAAACTCTATAATTACTGTCTGTCTGCCTATTTTCCTGCATGCTGTAATTTCTCTTCTGTGTTTCCTGTATTTAAGAACTCAGGGAAACCCTCGGATTCATCCAATTATCCACCTATCAGCCTCCTACCAATTTCTGGCAAAGTGTTCGAAACTATCATCAATGTTGAAATAATGGAACATCTCACTACCCATAAACTATTCTCAAACAGACAGTATGGCTTCTGCTTTGCCAATACTGCCGGTATGCTAACGACCTGGTACATATACCAGGCCCTTAATATATCCGCCGAAGCTCGAGTTCTTGCTCAGGATATCTCCAACGTATTTGATAGGGTCTGGCACCCTGGCCTTCTCTGCGCAAGCAAAGGGATTATGTTATCACTGAACACTTAGTTTGATCCAGTCTTTCCTAGCAAACCGCATAACGAAAGTCATCTTGAACGAGCATGCTCCACATCGTACCACAGGAACGCTAGTCTCGCCCAGAGCTCTATCCTAGCCCCGACCTGATCTTCTGATCTTTATAAATCATCTCCCTAACGGGATCAAATCCCAAGTAGGCATCTACGCTGAAAACACCAACATTTACTCACACCTCAGTAAGAAATCTGGCGAGACAAATAAACATAACCTCGCTGCCGATCATGAGAAGGACCTTCATACTGTGGTAGAAAAGGCTTGTATATTTTAATGTTTCTAAAACGAAGCTGCTATCTGTCAATCACCACAGGCAGTATCTTCCACCTCCCTCAGCATGGACTAAGCGAGTCTCCCTGAATGCAATACACTCCGCCTCCTCGGTCTCACGCTCTCTTCTCAAGTGGAACGATTACATTGAATCAATAGATAAATCCACTCTTAGGAATTTTGGGTCACTATGCCAGGTCAGGAAGTTTTTTCCCAACTGAGATAATTCTGCACATATACAAATCAACCATCCGACAGTGCATTGAAAACTGTTGTCATATCTCAGGGCTCACGACAGGCTCCAGAGGAGAATCTGTAATGAAATCGGTCCCGACCTGGCAGCTCGACTCCAGCCACTTTCTCATCGACAGAATGTGGCTTCTCTCTGTCACTTCTACGAATATTTTCATGGCTCCTGTTCCGACAAACTTAGCTCTCTCATTCCCTCTCCATAAGAATTTACTCGAGCAACCAGACTGGCAAGTAGAACCGACCCTTTTACAGTTAAATCAATCATATTCAGCCACCACTTCTACTACCCCAGCTTCGTTTCTCGCACTTCCTGCCTGTGAAACTTCCTTCTGTATGCTTGCTTCCCTGACGGCTACAATCTCCAAGAATTTAAATGCAATCTCAATTGCCATCTCTTATCCACTTGACTCCAGTACTTCTCTCGTCCTTCCCCCATCACTCCGTGTATCTTGTTCTTTTCCTTTCTCACTCTACCATCGCATCTATCTTCAGACCGGTATTCCCATCCTTCTCTTGTCCTTTCTCTGACACACCCTGTAACCAGTTTATCTTCTCTTCGCTCTCCTGCTTAATCTCTTCTCTTATGTAGGCCACTTCGCAAGAGTGGTGGTACCACCTTGGTTGGGGTGAAACGATCAATAAAATTGCATTGTTTGGATTGTTGTCCTCATCTTTGTCACGATGTTTCGATCGTTCTACCCGCCTCCCGCATCGACATTATTCAGGTGATTGAAATCACAAACTGAGGTCCTTATCCCGTTCAGTGGGCTAGATTGTTTTCGTTATCAAGAGTCATGCCGCTTCCAGATGTCTTAATTATCTTCATCTAACACAACTCTCGAGGCTTTTGCTCACCTTTGCTGTAGGCAGGTAATGGACTCACCACTCTTTGGGTCAAATGACTGGATCTAACCATTACTTACTTGACGTTCATAATATGAATACTTTCTCGCATCGATTCCTGATTTCATACAGAGTTAGCTGTATTTGGTTTTATTTACAAGTTGGATAGTAAGTACAGAGGTGAATGTATGTTGTAGAATAAATAAAAACGGCGCTATATCAAAAAGAAAATAGTAGGGAGTTTTAGCAAAAAATCCCTACTTCTTAGATTCATAATTTTAATTTACGGAATACAAAAAGGAAATAAAGAAAAATAAAGACTGCGCTAAATTTTCCTTTTCTTTTCGAAAAGAAACACGCCTAGGGGATCATTTGTGAGGTCAGGTATTGAGCGAAATTTCATTTTAAAGAATCAAAACATTTCAACTTTGCTGTCCAGCCGTTGTGGTAGAACTTTCAGAAAACAAAGAAGTTGGAAACCGTCTTTCAAGATTTTTTCTGGCAAAACGCAGATTTCTTTAAATGTGGCAACGAAAGTATTTCTTTCCCCTTGGGCAACGGTGGTTGAAAACGAGGATGATGAAATTTTTGATGAATCATATTTAAACAAATTCAGTATTAAATTGTTTTTACATAATTTCTGACAAAATGCAATTACTTTTCGAATATATTCTGATATTAAAATAAATTTTACTTAAATGCGTTTCCATATAATTTCTGACAAAAGGTATATATATATTGTCATCCGCAGACAGATCTGTTTCGCCGTATCACAGCTCATCAGTACGGTTAGACTCCGATTGCTTCTTTATCCCAGAATTGAAACCCGACCGAAAAAAAGTTGGGTAAAATAAGACAATTACGCTACCATGGTTTTGACATTTTCGGTTTCAGCAGGCGATTTGTATAATAAATCCTCTGACGAAAAGTTTGAAATCATGGTAGCATAATCGGCTGATCTCCCTAAACTTAAATATCTAAAACCTCTACATAGTAAAGCTTCATTTCTCTTCAAACATGTATTGAGCACTTTCTAATACAACTGTTAACTGGTTTAATTTTAATTTAATTTAAATCTGGCTAATAACTCTATAGTAATTCATATATATATATATATATATATATAGTGTGAGAAATATATACATAGTGTGAGAAATGGGATGGGAAATTTATTAGTCGAGCCGAGCACTTTTCATTATCTTGAAATAGCTGGTGTCGGGAGTCTTAGTAAAGTGAGAAAAACTGCTAAGCATCATAAGGGGTAGGAAAATGCGGAAACCCATGATCGCATATGTTCAGAAAAGATGCTGCTTATCATTACATAATTGAGTTTTGAGATCGTAACTTCTTCAAGTCTAGGTTTAACCGTTATCTCTGTAACGTATTCCCATAAATTGCATTTCTCAATTCCTCTTCTAATGCTAATACAACAACCTAAATCAATAACCTCTGCCTTGAGGGGGTCCTGTGCCATGTACTGGGTTAACATTCGTAAAAAAACGACTACAAATAAATTATTTCATATTTCGCACCTTTCTTTCTATTCTAATTCTAGATTCCTCCTTTAACGTTCATTCAACAACCTACATCAATAACACTGCCTTGAGGGGTTCTTGTACCATGTATTGGGTTAACATACATTTTTAAAGTTGTTTTCAGAATAAGAAACATGTGGTCATGACTCTCGCAACTTTATTATCCTTTTTAGTTTTTATTAAATTTTGCCTTTTTACTCTCCCTTCGATTTTTTTGACATCAACTTACACAAAATTATATAGGTCACACGCTATTTTGGCATGTCCCCCTGTTATTTCCTATGTCATGTGAGTGTCAAGCTTTCTTAGCCTTCTGTCGCGATTATATACCCTAGACCAAACAACCTTTTGCTATGTGCAGACTTAGAGTTGCAAAATCATTCAGTTTGCCAACAGCATACGTACTTTTTCAATATACATATCTACAAAATATTTTATATGGTAATATTCACAATAATATGTAAACCACATTAGTAGAATTAAAATGTTTTTTAAACTTTTTTTAGTTTTTATTATTAACGGGAGTCTTGCGCTTGCATGGACATAGCCAATTGCTCAATATTGGCAACATACTTAGTTACTTTTAGTTTTACACAATTTTCTAAATGTTCAGGTGTTAGGCAACTTTGTTGTGGACTTAACACTGCTTTAATCTTAGAGAAAATTTACTTTAAGGAATAAGTTAAACCAAAGGACAAAAGAAGGACAAAAGCAATTTTTGTCAACCAGATGAAAGATCTCGGAAGGAATGACCAACAGTTTAGAAGCAGACTTTTCTAAATTTTCGTCTTTCAGAGACTTCTTTAATTCAATAATTCGTGCCACTGAAAATTGCTTGGCGTGCAACGTGTGGCACGCGTGAAACTTGTGGCACCCGTGCCATAGGCTGCTGACCACTGCCTTAGACAGTTCAATTGTCTATTTCTGATTCTAAGTATTAGCATTTTGTCCTCGTTGCTTACATGCTCTGTCCAGGGATCTCTTAGCATTCTCCTGCTAACCCACATACAGGGTCTTATGAGGAACGTACAAAGATTTCCCGCAAAAAACTTTTTTCTGTATATTTAGTCTTTAACTTAAACAAAACTAAAAGAAAGTCATTCGGGGTCGTTTATGATCATTAATAACCTTGTGTCAAACATAACTACGTCTACTTTTTAAAAATGTGAACAAATAATGAAAATGTTATCCTGGTAACAATTAATATGAAATTTATTAAAAAAATATAGTGTTTTGAAAATACGTATTAAAAGTTTGCAATGAATAATTTCTTTTCTGAGTGTGTGTTCTAGAGTTAATTTTTTCTGAATTCAGTTTAATGATGTGAACACAAAAATCCTATGTTTATGTGTGTGAAATGAATTTGTATATGAGAAGATGCGTCTTTGTGGGTGATAATAGTCAGCGAAAAGTTGATTTCTCCAGTAAGAAAAGAGGACGGATGTGGTGTTTTTGATGTTTCTTTCTTTTTTTTTACCAACAGTAAATGAGGAAAAAGGGTAAAAGGAGAATTAATGAATGTTGTAAAGAAGAGAAAATGAGAGTGTAAGCGTTTATATATCGCATGTCGCATGGGCGTCGACGTGGAGTATAGTTGGCAACTTGATTCTTTCTACTGATAAAGGAAATTTTACGGTATTTATTTATTTCAGACGGCCAGGAACCGTCCCGAGGTGTTGTGGGGTTGTGGCGAAACATCGCTGCAAGTTGTAGCGACCGGTTTGTGCCGGAAGTAAGACACGAAACAAGAAGGTAGGTTCAAAACAGTGTATTAGTATAACAAGAAACAATATATTTAAAAAAGTGTTAATAATAAGTAATATAGAAATAAGTGAGTATTATTACGAAGGTATTATTGCGCGGCTTATTCCCTGACTAGTACCTGTCTTTAATTGCCTTGTTAACTGTCTTTAATTGCCTTGTTAACTGCTGTTAACTGCTTTCGTTAACTGCTCCGGTTCATTGCTTTCTGGGAGTCACGCTGTTAACCATATATTACAAAAAGGAAGAGTCTATTCATCGTAGAAGGGTACCATAACACGACGGTAGATTTTTTATAAATTTTTTCTTGTTAAAAAAATTGATAAATGTATCCATTTTGCTTACAAAGACGTCCGCATGTCTATTTTCACAGTAACGTTTATAAGCCAAATATTACATGAAAAAGGCTTTGTCATTGGTCTATGAATATTATGTGCATGCTTTTTTAATTAGCTTGTAAAAAGTTGTAGAGATTTGCATAGTTAGATATTTTGAATTCGACAATAAAAAATACAAAAAAAGAGAAAACATGTAATTGCTAGACATACGCTACATAAATATATACACATCATATTTATATTGATATTCACTTCATATATATCAGATCGGTGCAAAAGTTTGTGCCAATTTAAAATTTGAAAACGAAAGACTGTGTTTTTGAAAATCTTTATTCATAACAATAACGACCTTTGTTCTCTATAACTTGATTCCATCTGTCAACAAGTTCATAAATGCCTCGCTCGTAAAATTCTTTAGGTTTTGATGTGAAATATGAATCTAACTAATGTTCAATCTCCTCTAGTGATGTTAACATAAGGCCATCTAAATGGTTTTGTAATCCTCGAAATAAGTGATAATCTTAGGGAGCTAGGACAGGTGAATATGCAGGATGGGGCAAGATGGCACTTTTCATCACCTGAGACAAACCTACCCAAAAATGGTGTCTGAAGGTGTCGTGAAAGCAAAGATTCGTAACAAGAAACACGTTGTCGCAGGTGAGAATATTGCAGAAAAATATGAATGATGCTTTAATAATCTGAATGAAAAAGTTATAACTTAATCATGGTAATATGTTTAAGTAATAACAATATGCATAAAATGAATTACAATGATTATTTACAACCCGGCAAAAACTTTTGCACCAACCTGATATATCGCATATATATAGACTTCATATTCATAGGCACTTCTGATACAACGTTTTCTTTCTTTTTGGATTGTATCGCCTTCATCTGATTTGCTTTTCAGCGCCATAGTAAGCAGCGAAATATGAGAATAACGGACAGTATGAGACGTGTCCATTCATGATATGTAATGGCGCGCTAAATAGACTGAAAAAAGTAGCCGCAGTACACATAGTTCATCACCCCGTTTCATCCACGTGTAAAATAGTTCCTCGTGCTAAATGTACATACATTTGTATAAACATCTTCAAGTAATATTTTCTCTCTTAACAGGTTGGACTGTTGCTAAGATGTATGAACTCAGGAATGCACTTTCTCTAATTCTGGCGGCTTTTGGTGATCGTGTCAAAAATATGGCGGCCTTATCGAATTGACCTCTTGTCTGTTTGATTGTAAATCTTTCAATGTTGTGGAAGCAACTCCAGCCACGATATCGCAGAGCTACTCCATTTTTGGTTTGATATTGATTTTCTTATAGATAAAGCATGGTAGAAGAAAACGGATACTTTTGGCAGAGGTGCAAGAAATCGACGAATTTTCCAGCATCAAATTTCTCGGGAGGACACATTTACCAAAATTTCCCGTTAGTAATCTAATGAATACTAATGGAGAGGATTTGAGGTTAAGAGGATGTGCATTGTGGTGCGGTGGATATCGACTCGGAACGACAAATCGGGGAGCCGAGTTCGAACTCCAGTTGAATTCGTTGCATTTACTTACGCACAAATACCCTTTGGAACGTATTAATCCGTCTCTTCCTTCGAGTTATGGGTTAAATAACAGGACAGATTGGGTTCTATAGCTTTGGCTGGCAACCAGTCTACAGCAGAAAGTAAATGGCAACCTACTGTGAGATAATCTTTTGCCCAGTCAGTCATGTCTTTTTCGAGACATGATCGTCCAAGCGTGTATGACACTTAACTGACTGATTCTAATGAATTCGATAATCCTTTAAACCAATATACTATTGTCTTTCTAGTAAGATAAGCATTGTTATACTAATCTAATACATACAAGTGAGTTTCAAATAGATAATAAATAAGAGTAACCGGAAACTCTAAATTATTTTCTGTAATTAAACACTTTGACCTCGAATGAAAGCATTCTGAAATCGTAGGAACGAATCAAATGTTCGTAAAATTATCGTTCTGGTCCGTTTATTCGAAACTCAAAGGTATATTATCTATCCGATCGTTCTCTAGAGTATACATTTGTACACATTTCTCCAAATATCCCCTGTATTTCAGAGATCTATTTAGTTCATTTTTTTTTCATTCTAGTTACATCGATGAAAGTTCTTGTAAGTCTACTTAATTTTTCCGCAGAATTTTGATATTTTTCTATAAATTCATGCACAATTTCTTTTTCCAACAACATTCTTGACAAAATACAACGGAGAATCCTCAACGTAATCGATACTGACTTGGCAGACCGACTGCAACCGCTCCTTCACCGGCGTGACGTGGCTTCCCTGTGCCTCTTCTATAAATACTTTCACGGCTTCTGCTCTGATGAACTTAGATCACTGGTGCCGCCTAGGTACGAATTTACACGCAATAGTGCAGTGGAATGCCTTGCTTGGGGTGAAATGATGTTTGTGATTGTGTTCCCACTATTTAATCGGTTGCCTTGTAGTTCTTAATTGCTTATCTATTTTTATGATCAGAACGATGTGTGGTCGCCCGGGAATACTAAGCTTCGATATGCAGCTGGTTTCATGAATAACGGCTCGCAACTATTAATCGGAGAGCCGAGTTCCAATTATCGTTGGGTTTGTTATATTTACTCAAGCGCAATTTTCTTTTGGGAAAGATAGAAAGAGACAACTGAAATTCCTGGGACATGCCATGAGAAAAGAGGGCTTGGAGAACCTGATACTGACAGGCCAGATAGAAGGAAAAAGAGAAAGATGAAGGCAGCGAATTACATATTTGAAGAACCTGACCAGGTGGATGATGGAATGGGGGTTGTGTGGAGTAACAGGAGAAAATATTATTAAGAGCCACCACGAATTGGGAGACGTGGAAAGCCATGATCGCCTATGTCCTGAAAGGATAGGGCACTTAGAAGGAGAAGAAGATGAATCCACCTTTTCTCTCTTCATCTGTGGGTTAATTAGTAATACTTCTATCACTAGTCTATTGTTCTCTAAAAGGTTATTACATCCTAAAAATAATACCTGGGCTTAAATTACACGCAAAGGGTGATAAACTATAAAAAATGAGTCATTCATCAGTCAAATATATTGACATTGCTATCAGATCGACTAATACAAATCTATAATTCTGTTTTCTGCAAGGAAAACACCCAGAGGGGTATGGGAACAGTGAAAGATGGTTTCATGAAATTGAGCAAAGTATTAAGATATAGGAGAATTTTTTACAGATGCTGTTTCTGTCATTCTTTATCGTAGTGAATACGAGAGGATTTTCTTTCAGTTAAAGAAGAGACTCGAAAAGACAATGACCTGATTCTACAGCCTGATTTTAAAAAATCATTTCACACTGATGCGACATTATCACTACGACGCAGAAGTTAACAGGATGTGAAATCAAACAACAGCGTCTATTGCAATTCAACTGCTTTCTTAGACAAACATGACATGGAAATTTAACATTAAAATTTAGTTTTAAAGATAATGGGATGTATCTACAGTATAAAAATGGATTGTAAATCATTTTTTAAATAGAGATTGAAATATAAACACTCGTAATATTATATTATAAATATAGTTATGATAATTAAAAAATATAATTAAAAATTAAATAAGAAAATAATAAAAATATATTAAAAGACAATCTAAAAAACTTAAATAATCAAAATAATAATATTCATAATAATAATTATAATAAATATATATATATATAAATTTTAACACTTATAATAATAATAATAATAATGTTATTAAAAAAAGAAAAATATCTTAAATAATAATAAAATAATATTAATAAAAATAATATTTATAATATAAATATATATCAAACATTTTAACACTAATAATGATAATAATAATATTATTATTTAAAAATATACATACATACACATACACATACCCACATATACATGTATATATATGCATACACAAAAGTTCATAAACGCACATATATCATTATACATTCAAATCCAATATATGCATATACCATATATATTTTTTATTAATTTATATACATATATACACACACATACATGAATACATACGTGCACACACATATATCCATACACATATATATATATATATATATATATATACGTACACACATACACACATATATGCACATATACACATATGTACCCGCATATTTATACACACATATACATACAATATTACAATCTAAAATATTATAAAAAACATTGCAATAATATAATATAACAATTATTGCAATAATATAATATAATAATTATTAAAAATATTTAGGTTAAATGTTTCCAACCGTAAATTCCAGATTTTTCTCCAGAAGAAACCAACATTTTTAGTCAAATTAATTAAAATTATAATTTTGATCTCGCTAAAATTTTTATACTTATTTTTATGCCTGCATTTAAATATCTATTCGTTACGTTGATTAAGGAGTTTCTTTGGATTATTGTATTTAATAATAATCAATTTCACCTCCAGGCATAAATTTCACCTGCCCCAGAAGTTGTTGTGAATGTTAGCATACTTTATTATCCTCCATTCGATCAGTGGGGTAAATTCTCCATCCTTTATATATATATATATATATATATATATATATATGCTGTTTTCTTTCTTTGTGTATATAACACGCTAAAATATGGCTTTCTCCAGCGTGCGCGAATAAATTAGAGGTAGAATCAGCGACTGATATCAAATCTGTCGAGTTTCAATCATTGCTGAAAGCAATTAGATGTCTAACTGCACTGGTGAGCTGTGATACAGCAAAACACGAATGTCTGTGCATGAATCTCTACCTTTCTATCTACTTCAGTCGCGTTCTAATACAGTAGGGAAAGGTGTGATTCCATCTCTTATCTTCTAGCTATGGGTAAGTAGCTGTACAGAATATGTTCTATAGCCTTCTCTAGTAGATAGAAAACTTTAATTGTGGTTAGTTGATAACAGCTTTATTTTAGAGGCATTGGAATTTACCAACCATTTCCTACCCCAGGCCACTAGGGATTGGAGGTCCCTTTCAAGTACGGCAGCGAGGTTCACTTTGTCGTCCAGACCTGGTTATATATATATATATATATACCTTTTAGCTTTTGCCCTTTCCGCCTTCACACCCACTTCTTATGACATCTCTCTCGTTTGACTTTGTTCCATCCAATTTAATATTATTACGTAGTTTTCTCCGAACGAGTTAATACTATCTCTGCAGAAATTTACGGATCGATTAATTACAAAACTCCGACCCTCTATCGGAGTGTTTTATCTATTACTGCATATGCGAATGAATTAAATAATAAAACACACACACACACACACACACACACACACACACACACACACACACACACACATATATATATATATATATATATATATATATATATATATCAACATGCAGTGTGGGTATAGAAGAATCCAAAGGAGTATCCTGTATATACAGTGGTAGGATAACTCTCTAAGAGAGCTCTAAACATATATGCATATAAATACATATAGAGCAAATATAAGTAAAATTAAGGCAGACACGCTATTCCATGGTGAATCGGAAGTGTGGGCCTATTTCAGGCGAACCATCATCAGCTTCCGTCTTTATTTTACAAAGGATCTCGTGTAAAATCCTTTGTAAAATAAAGACGGAAGCTGATGATGGTTCGCCTGAAATATGCCCATACTTCCGATTCACCATGGAATAACGTGTCTGCCTTAATTTTTCTTATATATATATATATATATATATATATATGTGTGTGTGTGTGTGTGTGTGTGTGTGTATGTGTGTGTGTGTGTGTGTGTGTGTGTTTTATTGAATACGGCCGACAATGAAGTTTAATTTTCCAGCATCCTAACATTTTTTAGTTTTAATGGAAATATGCAATATAAAGGTTGTCCATAATTTTTTTGTCCAAAGCACCTTCGTCCATTTCTATACCCATTTTCAACGATGCCTATCCCTCAGCTTCCCTAATTTTTTCTCATGTTTTGTCCATTACGAAGGAAATTATTTTGTTTTGTTTTTGAAAAAGAAGCTGTCATTTCAAGCTTTCATTTGAAATCTCGTGAGTATCTTTCTATTTTATAAAGCTTTCAATACTCTATTTACACTATTAAATAATTAAGGTTGATGGTGGGTGTTGAATGTTTGATACAAATTGCCTCATTAATAGCGAAATGTAACAAATGTCTTCCCACACATGACCTTGTGTCAAACGATATTTTGTTTTAACGATACTTTACAAAATATGGATAAAATCCTATAATGTAATATAGAAGAAAAACAAAATTAAGATATTTTTTGTTGCAACTAGGATATGTCAATTGGTAGCCATTTTGTTTATAAATAAAATAATTAGAAATATCTGCTCTTTGGAAGAAGTATTGAATAATTGATTGATATAAAACAAATGAAAATGGGCTGAAGAAATAATGTGCACATGGCGCGATGAGTAAATTGTCGCCATTTTATATTTTTAATTTGGCGCATAATTTTATTTTTCGACTGTACAGTATAGTAAGGTCAGTTGGGCACCGTCTGTGATTAAAAGAATATTATGACGCAATTCTTCGCTAAAAATTCCGAAACGGCATTCAGCGTTGTTTTGCGTTCGCGCCAGAATCTCCAGTACGAACATTTCCGAATGTTTGAGTGTCAATCTGATAGCAATTCCGAGAGTCTTATGGTGATTACGAAGGTGATTGAAGTGATCACTAGTAGTGGCTAAGTTATGCCTCCATTCTTCTTTCCACAGGGTATCAGAGTCAAGACTGAGGACTACATCAAGGAGGTATTGCTGTCATGGATAAAAAGGGTGGCTACTGTATGACCCTATGAATGACAGTAAGACTCTGCACTATGCTTCACAAGCAAGAAAACCCAGTCATGGCTGTCAGACAATCTTTGCGACGACATTATCCTTTACATCTAACCATCTAAATATCCAGATTAAAACCTCATTTATTATCTTATGTTGGGTTCAGTTAAGCCAGCGACCAACAAAACTCATAGAAACACAAAAGCTCTGAAGTCGTGGATTATGGTCACATTCACCAAATTAAACAAGGAGACAGTCTTGAAGCAATGAAGTCGTTTGGAGCCGTGGTTGAAGCCAATGACGATTTTATTGAATAAATTTACTCTTTTGTATTTCAGGATAATTTTTGTAATTTTGGTAAATATAACTGTTCAAATGAGTTGTCAGTGTTATTTTAATTTTGGGGTAATTTACACCACAATTTATTCATTGCACCCTGGATTTGTGTTTAAAAGGAAATATTTATGGCTTCTTGTTTACCCGACAAAAAAGCAAGAATTGAAAATAACTACTGAATAAAAAAAAAAAACATTATTCACATTATCCACAAAGTCAGAGCAACTTATTTTGAATTCACAACCTAATAAGGCGACAAATATACGATGGTGGGCTAAATGTTAGGCTTACTACGAAGAAGTTGTGCTAGAACTGTGAAACCTTGCTGTATTAATTTCAACTCTTATTATTGACTACATTGTTTCATTCCATATAAACTGAGATGTGACTGTTCAAAGATGACCTCACATGTAATAAGTTGAGACTTCTCTTAAAAAAGGACATGATTTGGCATCGCAGTGTTATCAAGACCATGAAGAAGAGGATGTAGCTCCAAGGACATTCATGCAAAAGTGAGCAGCTAAATGTAGGAGGAGAAAGAAGATAATCTATTTTCTAGACGTCTTGTAGCTATCATAACCGAGGAGAACTTTGCTTCTGTTCATCACATGGCGATTAATGACAGGCGAATGACCATAAATAAAATAGCCAATGTTATTAGCATATCCAGTGAGATTTAAAGATATGTTGGTACAAGGAATCTATTCTGCTTGGTGGATGCCATGTTTTCCGTTACCTAATGTAAAGCCCAACAGGCTGATCATATTGCGAGGAAATCTGGTTTGTTGAAAGTTTTCTAAACCAAGAAAGAAAAGACAATCCATACAGGTGAAACACGTCTCCTCTAAAGAAAGACAACGTTGTTTAAATTCCAGAAAAGTTAATGGCCTCAGGTTTTTCTTTCTGCTGTGCGTTGCTATATTATATGTTCCCGAATATTAACACACTTAGCTGCGAACCAGTGTAACAGTGATTATGACATCATACCTGAAGTAGATGACAGTTTTAAGCAACAGAATGAACAGACATATTTGAATAGTCAGATGTCAGTTTACCTGGAAGTTTTAATTAAAGCGTGAATGATTTTACAGCTCTAGAATTTCTTCTAATGAACGTTTTAGCCTACGCTCAGATAGCTTCAGATTAATAATGATTTTGTCGATGGAGTCAGTCTAAGGTATATTGATGAATGAAATCTCAACAAATGGTGATTAATAATTTATAACGAAAACATTAAAAGATATAGGAAGCTCAGCAGCATGTTTAATTGTTTGGTCAGATGAATCTACATGGTAAAAATAGATTATAACATTCATATTTCCATTTTGTTTATTTTTATCCTATTTTTACTGATTTTAATTATCCTACATAGTATCCTATTGTGGCGGATACCAGGGTATCCGCTAACGAATTTATATTACAATTAGATCGGACGTAAATGGCATTGGAAAAAGACAACGACACTGGAGTTAATAAACATTGAAACATGTATTATAACACAATAGGTTACATAGTGTTGATTAAGCTTGCAAATAGTGAAGGAAAAGTTGTTTCCCTTGTAACGTTAAGTAGCATAAATCAATAATTGAATAATATTTCTGAAAGGAAAAATAATGTAATATACATACTGTTGTTGTGCTGAAGAAGGTTCCAATTAGAATATCTGTATGTGTGTGAGGATGTATATTAAAGAAATAAATTGCTGCTTAATTGCGACCTGAATTTAGTGCGGGTGTGCGAGTAAGAATTAAGCCAATGTCCCTCTGCCATACTGGATAACAAGGGGGTCCCGCTCAAGTTGGGAAACCGCTGCAGTTTATTCCACTATCACCGGCCGATAGCTGATAATTAAACTGTCTGAATCACACGTGTCCGCTGGTTAATTACCATACCAAACTGCGCTGGAAAAAAAGTACATGTGATAGATAAATAAGAGACGCGTGTCTCAAAGATGAGAAAACGCCAGACAGAAGTAAATGCGTAAGTGTGAAATAGACAATGTATGTAAATGCGTGAATGCGTATGTGGATGTGAATGTAAAGATGTGTACGTGGGTACTACACTATTCCTTTACCTAACTATTACAAGTATCGGTAAAATATTCGTCAATATCATTGAAAAATAGTCCTCGCAAAGAAAGGCACTGAAACATAATCTTAGCTGTACTAAAAGACATAAATCAGCGCCCGCTCTGCAGGCACGCACAAAAAATCATCAATTTATTATTCGGCATAGCAAGCTTGAACATTCATGGAGTGTTTGCTGCGCGACCAACCCGTCTTGTGCCACAACTAGATATCCAGATTAGTAAAGCACTAGCTAGATTTTGTTTTAATCACCAGCATCTTTTTGCGAATCGAATTCTGCGTTCGCGTAAGATTGTAGAAATACCAGGGATATCGAGCTATGATTTAGTTAGATGATATCTCCAAGAAATGTCAAGTTTAGCTCTCAGCATCCGGGTGTAGGTTCCATCAAGTTTAAACTCAACGGGTTTTTATTAATGTCCAAGCAGTGGATTACCGTACATTAAAATCAACAGTGACGCGAAAGAATCTCCGTTTGAGGTTGTCGGGTAGATCAGATTTCCGGGTTACACCGATTTTATTTAAGGTGGCCTAGCCTTTACCTAGGCGAGTTTTCACATCCTTTTCGGGAGAATTTATTTCGCCATCTTGATATGCATAAGAGTCGAAATATTTTATTGATTCACCAGAGACAGTTTGTGAGCTTTGCTGGAAAAGAATTCAAATTACCAATACCGTATATAAAACGTAAATCCATATGGGGTAAATATCTTACAGGGTTAAAGGGAGATAACTCATGAATTCCAAAAGAGGCACTACTACGAAAGGAATGGAGTTCATATACCCCAGTGATTGTAATACAAGGTTCGGTTCAAAATTCCTAGCACCTGAAGAAGGCCGGAGCGTGCAACGGCCGACACGTCGTACAAAATAATGTAAATACTAAAAACAGGAAAGTGGTAAAATTGATTACCAATAATTGAGAGTAAAACAAGATTTAGAAAAGAGACAACTTCTGCTCCGATGAACTTAACTCACTGGCATCCCCTATATATGAATTTCCTCGAGCAACAAGATTAGCAATTAGGTCCCACGCTTTTACTGTGAAACCGAGAAAATGTAAACGCAATTTCTACTCCATCAGCTTCTTTTCTCACACTTTACGTCTGTGGAATTCCTTTACGCTTCCTTGCTTTCCCTACTGCTACAATCTTCATGAATTCAATTAGGAGTTTAAATGTAAGGTCAATAGACAACTCCTAACACACTAACCTGCTCCCATTCTATGAAACACTCTTCCCATCTGCCCAACCCTCATCCTCGCTATCCTTACTCATCTGTCACCTTCCTCCTGACATTCCCTATGTCTAACCACTCCTTCTCTTTAACTTCCCCTATGTAGCCCCATGCGCAATAGTGGCAGTGGAATGCCTTGCTTGGGGTGAGATGATTAAAAAAAAAATTCAAATGCAAAGTCAATAGTCATCTCCTGTCACTCTAACTTACATTCTCTCTCTAATGCTTTTTCTCCGTCTACCCCACTCTTATCAGTATTCTCTTCCTTGTCATACTCTCTTCCTGACATCCCCTGTAACCTATCACTCTTTCACATAACATTCCTTCTATCTAACCCCTGCACAACAGTGGCAGTAAAATGCCTTGCTTGGGGCCACACGATTATGAAAAAAAAAAAAGGAGAAAGCTAATGTTGTTCATATAGTGCTTCATGATAGGCAACAAATATACAAAGCCGCTTTCTTTTTAGAAAGAAACGTGTAAAACTATAATTTGTCCCTTATAAGAACTTATATTTAAACGCTACGAAAATACGGGGAAGAGAATTACTTTGTTACCAGTAAGATATTTTCTCTATAAAATCCATCCACCGCAGGTGTTTAATATAGATTGATGTAGATTTTATGGGAGTACGCATTCGACAACGTACGTAAATTATGGCAACACGGTTGATTGATAAAATGCAACGGTCTTTTGTGTTATTACATTTATTTGCCAAGCGGGAGCAATAATTTCACCTTTCATAGTTTTGTGTGTCCCAGAGTTCTATCTGTTAATGTATTTGTGACAAACAAGTATATTTTTTCTGCATTTTCTTTTAAACAACGCCAGAGGCCAGCTGTGGAGGAGTAGAAAACAGTAGATGATTCATATGCGAATAAATTGTAAAAGCAAATAGTTCAAGACAACGAATAAAAAGGTAACATGGCTCTAACAATGTATCTTCTAATTTAAACTCAATAATAATACGAAGATAATTCAATAAATAAGGTGAATTTTTCGGTAGACTTCTGTTTCAAATGGATTTAATATTTATTGCAGATTAAAAAAAAAAATGGTTGTTTTGAAGATTAACAAGGAGCATGCTCCAGGATTGAACAGAGGTCAATTATAAAGTTTTTGGTTGCTGAAGAGTGAAATCCATAGAAGAATGTCAACTCTGTATGGTGTCACATTTTTCAGCCAAAAAATGTCTACGACTGGGCTAAATTGCTTAAAGAAGGACGGAGCTGTGTTGTTGATGAAGACAGGCCTAGGAGATCTACAGAAGTGAGGTCTCCTGACGTGATCGAATCAGTCAATGACCTCATTCAGTCTGACAGAAGGGTAACAGTGGATGGCACTGCAAGGACTTCGAGCCTATCTGTTGGAACAGCACACAAAAATATCCATGATGATCTTGTCTACTTGACGGTCAGCTGCCGGTAGGTACCAAAGAGACTTATTGCAGATCACAAAGAGAAGAAGGTCGAGTTGTCCCAGCAGTGTCTACCCCGCTATGAAACTGATGCCTCTTCAGACTTTCACCTGTTTGGTCCTTTGAAAGCGTTCACGAAAGGCACGAAGATTGAAATTGACGATGAAGTCAAAAGTGCTGCAAGCGATTGGCTGAGACATCAGACCAATGATTTTTAACCTGAGCGAATATGGAAGCTTGTGCACAGATGAGAAAAGTATGTGACACTGCTGGGAGACCACGTTGAAAAGTAAAAATATATAAAAAAATAAGCTTCTATCTGAATTAGAAAAATTCACCTTATAAAAATTCACCCCATTTATTGAATGACCCTTGTGTCTTGTATTGATGGATACATGGTATATGTCATCACTGTTTTCATTCTAATTTTAGATCACAGTTTCTGTTTTGAAAAGGTTTATCTTGAGTCATATTTCTTGTGTCTTCACACCTGTGATTCCGTACTTCTCTTGCTCTTTCTCTGACACCCACTGCAGCTGGGCCGTCTTTCTCTTCGCTCTCCTCTTGCCTAAACTTTTTTTTTTGCAGATTGAAAAAAACTTTGAGAGGTTTGGATATTAACAAAGATGGCCGACCAGGAAGCATGCTCCAGGATTGAACAGAGGTCAGTTATCAAGTTTTTGGTTGCTGAAGGGTGCAAACCAGTTGAAATTCATAGGAGAATGTTAACTGTGTATGGCGCCACATATTTCAGCCAAAGATGTCTACAAGTGGGCATTTAGCCCACTGTTTAGAGAAGTTTGAAAGTGACGATGAAGTCAAAAGTGCTGTGAGCGATTGGCTGAGACATCAGTCCAATGATTTTTACGCTGAACGAATACGGAAGCACATATGGGAAAAGTATGTGACACTGCTGGGAGTCTAAGTTGAAAAATAAAAAAGTAAGCTTCTATTTGTATTAGAAGTCCTTATACCGAAACATTCACTTATTTCTTGAATAACCCTCGTAACTGCTGTGGATTCCGGGTGAGAAACCGCACAAAATAATGAACAACATAAAAAGATATTGAGATAGAAAAATAAGTTATATTGAATATAATATATAAATTTGAATGCAGTATAGTAAATCCAGGAATACTATTAGTAAGAAATAAATATATATACAAGTTTTTAAGTGAAGTCGTCTGAAATAGTATATCCGTGTATATTATTCTAACTGAGTGGAGCTCAGAGCTATTCTGACTTCTGACGCGGTAATCTTTGGGTAACTTCGGTATATCTCGGTAACTTACGTATCAGTTCCGGCACTCTCCGATAACTATGATGGAGCTCTCTATAACTCTATGGCAGCTACCGCATCTCACAATGGCAGGAGTATATGTATACTCAAGTCGAGTCCATTATCATATAGAAAGGGGAGTTGCCACAACAATAATATAATAAAATAAAAGAAAGGGGTGTAGGATAAGGATTTGTCTTCTCACCGAATTTTTTCAACCGAGGCAATTATGAAAGAACAAGAAGTCCTACTTAGATTTATTACTGGTGGTGACGATCTTGATATCATAAAATTTGCAGATGACACAGTGCTGAAGGCAGACACTGAAAGAAAACTACAGAAACTCATACAAAAGTTTAGCGAAGAAAAGGACTAATTAGTAGTCAGTAGCAAAGGAGTGAGACCAAAATGTACAGAAATTTAATTATCTGAGAAGTGTTCTAACAGAGGAAAGAAAGTAGGACACTGAAATTCGAAGGCGTATAGAAACAGCCAGGGACGGATTACAAATATAAAGCAGAGTATTAAGAGACAGAAAAAAATTCTTTAGAAACAAAGAAAAGAGTAATCATGTAATTATTTCGAACTATTGTCATCATCGTGGTTGACATAGGTGTTATAATAGACACAACTTTTTGACCACCCAGTACCCTTTGGTCATTATCAAGGTGTCCATACAGATTACTGGGTCGAAACGTTGTGTCTATTATAACACCTATGTCAACCAAAGTGAGAGCAAAAGTTCGAAATAATTCCAAAATTATTGAACATGACTCATCTCAGAAATAAACCCAAATTTATGACAAGTGGTACGAACCCACTAACATAATCCAGTTGTAAAAGTCTATCTGACACTGAATATAAAAGGCTCCAAAAATACACTACTTCGTGACGGTGACGTAGTGGACATAGAAGTTGGTTATACATGTGTTAGCGTCATCTAGTGGTCATGAGTTTGATCCTTGGTGAAATTTCAACATGAAAGAACAATAATTGATTTCACAGGATATTTCGCAATAATCAACAAGATAATCCACATTAGCCAATCTATGGATACTTGATGATGACCAGAGGGTACTTGGTCGAAACTGTGTGTCTATTATAATACCTATATCAACCAAGATGAGAACAAAATTTCGAAATAGTTCCAAGATTATTGAAAATTATCTCAGAAATAAATATAAAGAAAAGAGTATTGAAATGTTATGCGATATTCGTCCTATTGTATGGCAGCGAATGCGGGACAATCTTCTGAAATATGATAGAGAGACTTAAAGCAGAAGAAATGTGGTTCTGTAGAAGAATGCTGAGCATGCCATGTCCCGAACATGTGAGCAACGACGAGAAAATGGAAACAAAAAAGAAAATTATACTTAACATCAGGAAGAGTTAAAATTTCGGGATATTTATTGAAGAAGAGCGCTTGAAAACTATGATACTCACATGAAATACTGAGAGGAAGAGGGGCAGGAAAAAGTAGTGCGTAACATATTTGATATATTTGAGTAATGGTAGTACAGGGTTTGGGAGAAATAACGAAAGGACAAAACTTATTAAGAGCTACAAAGAATAGGAAGATGTGGAGTGTCATGTTCGCCTTTATCTTGAAAGGGAATTGCACATAAAACAGAATAATAAACTAAAGAACACCTTTGACGACGATAGCAATAGCTGTAACCTAAATAATTTCATGTATATTGATTTATCATGATCGGAGAAAAAATCACAAATCGTAGTAAAATGTTTCTCAGGACAATTTGTAATTTAAATTGTCCTTTTTTTAAGTGATCTTATTTACTAATATAGATAAATCCAGGTATAATAATAATAATAAACGAGTACTTTTTTTATTTATTTGTTAATTTGCAGATATTTTTCTTTGTGTTTTACTTTCCTACTAGTCATTTATGTGTCATTTACGATACATACTTTATGCCTCTTTCGTTTAATCACTGAGTAGGCAATCAACTTTCCCCCGCTAAATTGCCCTTCTTTTCTGCAGTAGCCTGTAATACTCGGCCCGTTCTGATACTCAACCTATGGGGAGAGGAAGAAGTGATGGATTCATACTTTTTCAAAGAACATTTAAAAATAAGTAAATATAACTAACCCGACTGGAATTCGAACTCCGCACTCCGAGTCTATATCCAATCCACAATAACGCTCACCCTACATGCCACCGTGAAATTCATCTTACGTTTTCGCTTTTACTGTTTAATCATTAACAGTATTATTTTACATTTATTGCTTTTTGCCGTTTCTTAAAAATAAGTTGGTGTTGAATCTTTTTACGTATTATAGATCAACTGGTCCCGAGGAACGTCAACGGTAATCTGTAGTAGTCGGTCCCTTCTGATATTCAACCTATGGGGAGAGGAAGAAGTGATGGATTCATACCTTTCCCAAGGACATTTAAAAATAAGTGAATACAGCTAACCCGACTGGATTTCGAACTCGGCACTGCGAGTCGAAATCCACTCCACTATAACGCACACTCTACGTGCCACTGTAAAATTCACATTACATTTTCGATTTAACTGTTCAATCATTAGCAGTATCTAAACTTATTTATAAATGGAACTTTGTCTGTGTGTGTGTCTGTTTGTGTGTGTGCCTGTTACCTATAGACTCCAAAACGGCTGAACCGATTTTCTTAAAAATTTACACTGTTGTACTATAAGCGTCTGCGAGTGTTCTTAGCTGGGTTTTGTGTCGAGGTAAGCCCGATAAATATCGAAAATCGATAATCGAAAAAATCGGGTTATAGAAGTAGTGGTACGATTTTAATCAAATTTGATACACTATAGAAAAAGACATAAGAAACGATATTCAGAAGTTTCAAGGTTGCAGTTCTTACAATAGTGCTCTGGTTACTAGACTTTATAAATTTAAGCGTGACTACTAGACATATTAATTTACGCTCGGCTAACAATTTCTTTTCTATCGATTCTTACTCAGGGAAATTTCTTCTGGCTCCATGTTCACCTGCCAAATTTAATCTTCAAAAATTTAAATGCAATGTCAATGGTTATCGTCTAACTTATTGAACATTGTTATTTTATTTTCCTCTCTTCTTAATAGTATTATTCTCATATTCTCCATATTTAGTAATTGCTAATGGCTTTTTTGCTTTGCTTACCAGACAGAAACATTTCGTTAGCAACAAAGAAGAGAATTCTGGATTGCTATGTGATGTCTGTCTTTTAATATGGGAGCGAATGCTGGACAATATCATTAAAGATGAAGGTAAAACTTGAAGCAGCTGAAATGTGGTTCTACAGAAGGATGCTGCGAATATCAAGGATCGAGTATGTGAGCAATGAAGAGGTTTTAGAAAGAATAGAAACGAAGTGAAAATTAATACTGAGCATCAGGAAGAGACAGCTAAAGTTCTTGGGACATGTGGTAAGGAACGAAGGAGAATGTGATACTCACAGGTTAGATAGAAGAGACAGAGGAAAGCAGCGGATAACAAATTTGAAGGGCTTCAGCAGGTGGATAGCAGAGCGGGGTTTTAGTGGGGTAACAGGAGAAAGTGAGCTACGAGCTACCAGTGATAGTGAGACGTGAAAATCCATGATCGCCAACGTCCTGAACGGACATGGCACATAGAAGAAGAAGGGGTGAATATGCATCTAATCCTCGCTATCCCATCGACTGAATTTGTTTTATATTATCAGAAAAATTGTCTTCGTGTTTATTCTTCTATTTTTCTCTTTCAGTTATTTTATTCTTCGTATCTTTTGGAAAGTGCGACACAGAGAGACCAGAAAGCGAATTGGCATGGCGAAGAAAGCATTCCAGAAGTTGAGTAAAGTATTAAGAGACAGGAAAATTTCGCTAGAAAGTAGGAAGAGAATACTGGATTGCTACGCGCTGTCCGTCCTTCAATATGGCAGTGAATGCTGGACAATACCATCAAAGATGAAGAAAAAACTTGAAGCAACTGAAATGTGATTCTACAGAAAGATGCTGCGAATATCATGGATCGAGCATGTGAGCAATAATTAGGTCTTGGAAATGATGGAAACAAAAAGGAAATTAATACTTAACATCAGGAAGAAACAGCTGAAGTTTCTGGGACATACAATGAGGAAAGAGGGCTTGGAGAACCTAATAATAACAGATTAGATACTGAGTAAAAGAGACAGGAAAAGCAACGGATAACATATTTGAAGGACATAATCAGGTAGATGGCGGAACGAGGGTTGCATGGTGTAACAGGAGAAAACCTGTTGCTAATGTAGTATCGCGCTTAAATTCATAAAATCTAGGTACCATAGCAAAGAGCCCATTCGAATGTTTATCATGAAAGTAGTTTTTAGATAAGGCAGAGTGAATCATCTTTATAGCGATATGAAAATAACAGAAATGAAGACGCTAGGTCGGTAAAAATAATATCGCTGATCTGTCTTTCGATTTTATAAAGAATCTCTAAATATAAAGCAGGAGCAGCTGACCATATGTAGCAGCAACATTTAACGCATCCGTGATTGTTGGAGTTATAAATATGTTAGATAGATGTGCATTGGGATGTAATGGATATCGCCTCAGAATTCAAAATTGGAAAGCCGAGTTCGAATTCCATTTGAATTCGTTGCATTTATTTACATGCAAATACCACTGGAAAAAATTGTAATCCGTCTCTTTTCTCTACAGCTATATGTTAAATAGCAGCACAGATTGTGTTCTTTAGGCTTGGCTGTCAAAGAGTCTACCGCCGAAGGAAATGGCAAACTACTGTTGGAAACTATTCTAACTAGATTAGTCATGGAGCGAAAGAGACATGGTCGCCCAAGCTGACTCAATGAAGACTGATTCGTGAGAGAAAAATTGTCTAGCACGATTCTTTTTTACTCAATAACCCTTTGTGTCTTAGTGGCTTTAAAGCCTTGGATGGGGGTGATATGATTAAAAGAATAATGTGGCATCTCAAGACAATAACAATAATAATCTGTAGAATTCGAAAACTTAGAATAACAAGATTATCTGTTGTTATTGGGTTTTTTGGAATTATATCACAAGGAGCAAACTTCTATACGTTCATCAAATTCGTGGTACCTCTAAAATATGTGAATACAAAAATACAAAAAACAGACAGACTTCTACTTTTCTCATTTTACGTAGATTTCATTCGACGAAGTGGCGACAAATTTCTTCTTTCGCCATATCAACTCATCTCTTTGAATTTTCAGATACAAAAACCTGTTGTCCCTTGAAGTGTCTGGTCGAGACTTGGGGTCTGCACGTATTTCAAAAAGCAAAGGCAAAACAACAGCAACAACTACAATAATAATAATAATAATAAAAATAATAATAATAATAATAATAATAATAATAATAATAAGCAGTATCTGTAGAAATTTCACGGTGTTACTGTTTTTCATTGAAGTTCATAGCTATGGACTGTAGAAATTTAACATGTGTTTTTTGCATAATTTCAATTATATTCTTGTGTAGTTATATCTTACTTGATGTTTTACAGCAGTATCAGCAATGCAATAATAATGACAAAGCGTAACGGTCGTGTGAACTAACTTAGTAACTATCCAACGAAGTGTCTTCCAATTTGAATTTTCTGGTGATGCTTAATTCTTAAGTTAATGACTGAGGTTCATGACGAGTTCTCTTAAAATAAAATACCCGTAGAAATTCCCCTTAACAAAATATTGCAATAACAATCATAAAAAGATTTGAAATTTTCATGGTTTCTGCTCCGATGAGCTTAGGTCACTGGTGCCCCCTCCACCAGAATTTACGCGAGCAACAAGAATGGCAACAATGTTCCAACCCTTTTACAGTTAAATATACCAAATGCAGCCGACACTTCTACTCAGTGAGCTTCTTTTCTCGCACTTCCTGCTTGTTGAACTCCTTTCCGTATAATTGCTTTCCTGACGGTTACAACATCCAGGTATTAAAATGCAAAATCAATTTCCATCTCTTATCCACTTGACTCCAGTCCTTTTCTCGTCCTTTCTACATCACCCTGTGTGTCTTGTTCGTTTCTTTTCTCACTCTACCTTCGCAACTGTCATCACTTGTATACTCATCTTTCCCTTGTCCCTTCTCAGACACACCCTGTAACTGGCTCTTCTTTCTCTTTGCTCTCTTGTCTAAACGGTTACTCACTTATGTATCCCCCTGCGCAACAGTGACGATACTGCATTTCTTGAGGTGAAACGATTAAAGAAAATGACAACTTTTTTATTTCATTGACACACAATAACGTCTTTGATATATCCTATGCAGTCAAAATGGGATAGTCCATTAGTTAATGGAAGGAGACGTTAAACACTTCTACCTTCACTTTTTTCTTTCTGTACTTTTCTCACTAAAATCAAGTAGCATCTCTGATATGTCATTTCCGCCATTTCATTCGGTCTAAACGGAATAGCCTATTGGTATTGCGAACTAACTAGGGAACATGCGAATGGATGGCCGAGCATGGTTATATAATAATAATAATAATAATAATAATAATAATAATAATAATAATGATGATGATGATGATGATTGAGGAAAATAATATTACTATAGATTTGGTCTAATAAGAATTCGTTATCTGACATAAAATTTTAGCCTAAGGTACTTGGGGCATTAGAGGCCTCGAATATATTGAACCCATGTATGAGAGGATGATTTGTTAATCATTTTTATAAAAAAAATAGCTATTCTATAATACTTTACTTATTAATTTTATAAATACAATGTGATATCGTTTCTTGGCGGGTGATAATGAATTTTATGCCTGCAAAATGCTAATCATTAAAATGAAAAATGAATGATGAACAGTAGCCAAAAAATAACGTTCAACAACTGTAGTTGACAATAAGAAAAGAAAAAAATGAAAAGAAACAAAAAAATCTAGTGAATAATTTAACCAGTTATCCCTCCTCGTTTGTCAAAACTCGATCGGTGATATTAAAATATTATGCACACCGAATAATATTGAAATAATTTCGTAAAATGATCTACTTTTCTTTTGAACAAGTACTGTATTTTACCAACTTATGCATCACTGTTAAGCTGGCTTTATAGATCATACCACTGAAATCTTAGAATAGCCCAACATGTACTAGTGTGTATTAGAAAAAGTCAAGTTGAAAACTTGAATGATTGTTCAGTTACGTCCTGGTAAGTTGGTATCGATCACATTACAGACTCTCCATTACTACCATTCAAGTTGAAAACTTGAATGATTGTTCAGTTACGTCCTGGTAAGTTGGTATCGATCACATTACAGACTCTCCATTACTACCACGTTTGAGCTGGAGCTGCCACAATTATACTTTCCCAGCTTTGACAGTTTAAAAGCGACGACACTTCCTAGCAAGTGGTGGATTACTATTTTCTATCCCGCAACACGTTTCACACAAACGAAAAACTGTTGGAGTCAACCCGCTCTATAGCTATTTTCATGTCAGATGTTCAAACGTACCCAGGGTCGAATCATACTCATCCCCATCATAAGAAGTTTCACTCAAACAACTTCTTCCTCATAAATGATACGTTGTGAAACCAGTTGTTAACCAGTCTACCGCAGAAAGTAATGGCGAGCGGGAAAATCTTCTGCCCAGTTAGTTATGTCTCTTTCAAGGTATGATCGCCCAAGCGTGTATCACGTATGAAACTTAACTGTCTGACTGAAACTCTATTAAAAAAACAAAAAAAAAAACATAAAGAACAAAAGGTTGAAATCAGCAATAAAACTTTAAACAGTGATAAAGATCTGAAAGGACCTTCTGACTCCGCGATCCCCAGTGAGGACTACCAATTATTTCTGGTGTAGAAGTATACCAACAAATAAATAATCATCAGGTTGATATTTTCTGCATGACTTAGAGTCTCTGATTATCCGATTTATGTGTTAATCCGGCCTTGCACGAAACCAATTTCTTGAAGATAGAATGCAAATGTACTGAGAAAAAAAAAATCGAAATTTAAATCGAATATTTCAAAATACAATGTTAAAGAGTAGGTTTGCGCTAAAAACTCAGAATTAATTAAATATATATAAAATAGTTTTCTGCTTGTGTATGTGCAAAACATAATGTATGCCTCTGATGTTAAATAAACTCGGGTTTAAAATTATTATTTATTTCTAATATACAAAAAGTGGCATAAGGGCAAAAAAGGGAATAGTGAAGGCTGGTCTTTATCTAACTTAAAATAATTTAGCTAGACACAATCGCTGACCCAAAGAAAGCTATACAATCTTCCTTGCACTAAAACATCACATTTTCTTACCTTTCTTACTACAAACACCATAATACCACAAAATTTCTACAAAATCCTAACTAGTCCCATATGTAAAATTAGTCCGTGGGGAGTGGAAAAACGAAAACCCCGATAAATGTTCGTACAATGCATAAGTAAGATTTATTCAAACAATTAACCCCACTTCCTCTCTCGCTTCTCACTGTCTATGCGACTTGACTGTACAAACCCGAGCTATTATAGATTGGTTTTATAATTTTTCTAGGTACCTCCACTAAATCGCTAAAAAACAGTATAGTATGAATAAAAAAGGTCCCAAACTTAATAAAACCGAACTTTTTAAATCAAAATGTTTTCATTATTATTAAGAAGAAAGATCAAAGTAATTTGAAATTATTTTTTAAAAAATTGAATCCCTTCTAACATTTTTGAAATTTTCACAGAAAATCTTATTTTGATTCGAGTTAGCGGGTAACCAAAACGTTACTACTGTTTATAGTAAAAAAGGTAAGGATGACATAAACCGTTTGTTCCCGGTGACAAACACATTAATTTGGAATTTCTTGCAAAAATAAAATAATTGTCAGATTTTAATGAAACCTTCAGGACTCATTTACAAATAAATAAAATTAGTTTTGAAATTATTTTTTTTTTTGTAAAAACATTGTTTACCTCTGTAACTTACTCTCTACATAAATCCTTGAAATTTTAATAAATTTTAAAGTTTTGCAGTCTATAATTTTAAAAGTTAAACGCAGGACTCATTGGAGAATATAAATCGTCTATTTTTTAAAATTTTACCTCTGTATCCGAAACTCTGCTCTGAGGAGTAAAATAAAAAAAGCAATAAAAGTCTGATATTATTTAATTTTATAGACTTTTAATTGCTTGAATAAATAATAAAAAATAAAGACATTATAGTCAGAAAAAATATTTCAATTACTAATGAAATTTTAAAAGAATTGTTTTTATTTTTTATTATAATAATTTATAAAGTTTCAAAAATATTTTTAAAATCTTCAAAGAACTGTTGCGGTTAGATTTTGTTGTCAAGAATTGATGATTATTGAAAACTGAAAAATTTAATCAAAATCGTTTTGCCTGCATATTTTTTAAATAATTAAAACACTTTTTTGTGCATTTCTGTTTGAAATAAACTAGAGAATATTTTGCTTACTAGAAATAGTAAATTCAATCATTTAGATTTCAATTAAATCTAAAAATGGTTTCAAGAAAATTTTTCATTTTTAAAAATTCAGTTTAAAAGTAAAAAGTTTAAAATGAAGTTTTTTGGCGATTGAGTCGAGGTAACTTATTTTTATCTGCAAGAATATTTGTTACAATTTACCCAATTGACCCAAATTTGCATATTCTTCTTTGCAATAACCCCAAATAAAAATGAACATTTATTTCACATCAAAACAACAAAATAAATCCCGAATAATTTCTATTTTTAGTTAAGAGCACTTATAATTTGGAGATTTTCATATTTACCAATTAATAGAAATACATTGAACGTACTTTTAACATGCTTCATGGAGATGCATAGGATAATTAACTGCCTTTGCTTGAGATGCAGCTACAATGATCAATTGGTGGCCGGTGAGTGACGTCGGGTCATAGAGAGACGAATGTCGTGGGATGCATGTCTTCAGGAAGAAAACGACTCAGTCCGATCGGTTGGTTGGTTGTTTTGTTCTATGGCATATCAATCTCAATTGGTCATTTAATGCCAACAAAATTGTGAAATAAATTCTTAGTGATAGTTTGGTAAAAAAGTGTGAATATTTACATATATATTTTAACCATTTTTCAATTACTCATATTTTTTAGTACAATCCAACTTTTTTTTAGGAAATTTGCAATCTTGGTCTTTAACTGGTATTATTTACTCTTCTCCTCCACTTGAGAGAGATGTGACACAAGGTCTTTTTTTTAACGTGGGGAACCTGAGCGCGTACGCCCAGGTACTGGTCAAATATTACCTATCCACCGCAGTGGATAGGTTTAGAACTGGTCTTTAATTTCAAAAAAATTAAAAAGAAAATCACTCACTTGGTAATATTTTGTTCATACAAAGCTAAGAAGGGCAGACAACCTCTCTAACTTCGGGCAGAGTTCGACTCAGTCGAAGCTACGGACAGAGACTCAGCTGAGAAGAAGAGACAAGTTCAAAGTTCCGTATGTTGCCGCTGGGCAAATTTTGTCTTTTGGCATGAGTGTAAACGCTTGGGTTCCCCAAGTTAAACCCGAACTTGTGTCACATCTTTTTGCAGTGGTTGGAGGCCTTGGGTAAATGCCTAACCGACAACGTTATTGCATATAGAGAAAACCATATGGTATCAACTGGGACATAGAGGATATGGTAACAATAGAAGGCTGACAAGGAAAATTCGATACTCAAATTGTGGGTGCGTTGGCCGGAAGGTATGTAAGGAAACATTCTTTGAACTTTCCACAAAATATAAATGGACTCGGCAGATTTGGAGTTTTTTTTAATTAAAGTTGTACTTGATGTATAGGTCCAACGGACGTTAAAATGTTCATGTCAATAAAATGCTGAAATGATAATTAATGCTTAGCAATGTGGGAGCGTTGTGAGTGAGGAATGTCTTTGATGTATTCGCTACTTTGGTCAGTAAGTAGTTTTGAGACAGCGAAAGATAGGAGGAGAGGGAAGGGAGGCTAGGATAGTAAGCCGCTTGATTTAGGTCACGGGAATACTGATTACACTCCTCTCCCTCTCTCGAGTGTGGGTCTGTCTGTTTCGGTCTGCGTCGGTCTGTCTGGCGATGCTTTCTGTATCGGCTTTTTATTTCAACTTTTTGGATCGCAGGTGATCATTTGGGAATTCATATCCGAATTTGATTCTGGCTTCCCATTGGCCGATAAATAAAATTCGCGTAGGCTCGCGAACTGGAAATTTAATATTTAATTAATTTTTAGTTTTCAACCGGAACATCTGCGCGAACCCGGATGCGCACCGTCGAGTTTTGGTCATTTTCTTTTTGGTTGTGAGGGTGCAAACATCCGGTCCCTTGCTATGCTCGGTCGGTATCACCACAAGGACAACACTAGATTTCAGGCTTTCTCATTGCTGCATGACTTAAAACTCTTTTAGAACGTAGTCTATTGATCATTCCTATTTTCAGCTCTTCCGTTCAGTCCGTTTATGAAGCTGTAATTATATCGCGAATATAATAATGCACATAATGATTGGAAATGCAACCGGGAATATCATTTTATTTGACAAGCACCCGTTTATAGGAAAGATTGATTAGAGCTCTTTACTTTTAAAATGTTACACAAACTATCGAGGTAAAAAAAGAAAAATATTTAAAAAATGCAGATTTCATTCTGAATTTTGAAAGACCTTTGTGCTTTCACAACAGTGCCATGTGTGCATATCATGCTGATAGTAATATTTTCAGTAACTATCTAAGGAAACATTAGAGCGAAGCAATTTTATATATTTCCTTCAAAAGTGCTGTCTCGCTGAGCGTTTAACAGTACCATTATCGAGGACTGAATGACAGTGTCGAATAGTTTCTTTTGATTTGAGGATAATATTGTAATATTGATGGACTTGTTTCTGTGTAGCTCTGAATATTTGCATTCGACACTCAACATCGGTTTATTGATAACATTTTCACAAAAGAGCTAACCAGGGAAATACACACACATACACACACACACATACACACACAGAAACACACACGCACGCACATATATATATATATATATATATATATAATTAACGCACTTATATATATATATATATATATATTTATACATATTGATGTATGCATATATAATTATGTAATACAATATGAATATGAACAATATTTGAACAATCTAAATCAATATGAACAAAGTTTAAGGGGAACTATTCAATGCAAACGCAATTTGACCTCAAATAGACTTTTAGAAATACGAGATTATTTTGCTATATATATATATATATATATATATATATATATATATATATATATATATATAGCCTGTTTCGCTGTATTACAGGTCATCAGTATGGCCACACATCCACTTGCTTCCAGCTGGGTTCGGAACTCGACCAATTTGCTATCAATCTGAGAGCTTACCCCTAAGCTTAGATATTGGCGCACGGCTGAAAGAAGAGGATATTTTTGCGTGTTATATATATATATATATATATGCAATGGATACATACGCCAGCAGCCGAAAGAACTCAATTCATTTTAAAATTTTCCTCTCTACATATCTCTGTGTGTGTATGTGTATCTGTATCTGTGTGTTTAAAAATTCGGATATAGTAAAAAAGAAAATACAGTTAAAAAAAACCACATAAACAAAGTCATATTGAAAACTACTCTTGACTAACGCGTTTCCTCCTTTGATATACTTTCAGAAATTCAAAATGAGAATTTACAGATGGGCATACACACGCCAGTCACCGATACGCATAATACAGAAGTGGACAGTGAGAACAACAACCAGCAGCGACAGTATTATTGTAACACGTCACCAATAAGTGATTTATTGTACTGTCCTATAACAGTTATTACTCAGCAACCTTCAAGTTAATACAACATACCTTATTACTCATAATTCACCATTGACAGCATATAAAAATAGTCGAACTAAAACACGACACACAAGGCCTGAAGATTGCATTCAAGCATCGAACAAACTCTTAGGTGTTGTCCTCTGTATCAACTATATATTTTGTATTTATATATGCTCTACACCTGATATTCAGCAGTTTAACCTATAAATATAGCATACATTTTAAAAAGATTGCAATATGAGCTCTGGTAAAAATTAGTGAGAAAGTCATTAACATTAAAAATTGCTTTATGAATTCTGGTAAGAAATTGTTACTTAAACATTAGTTTTATAATTCCCAGAAATCCACATGACGTTGTCTACACATGGCCCAGTGGATATATGTTGCTTACTTCCAGTAACTTTGACCCAAAGAGTTGGAATTTCAGTACAAGACTACAGAAGTGATGAACAAATAACATAGAGAGCTAGAGTAAATGGAGATAACTAATGACTACCAGAAGTAGCTTCGCACAAGAAATGAGAATAATATATCCCAGTGATTGTAATAAAAGGTTCGGTTCGAGATTCTTATCACCTGACGAAGGCCGAAGTGCACAACACTGGAAACATTGTAAAAATGGCCACAAAAATGAGGGCAATATTCCGAATTATGTAAATAACTTAAATACTACATCATCTCAGAAATATAGACAAATATATATATAAAAGTATTTGTCTCTACTTTTGAGATGAGATAGTATTTACACTATTTACATTATTCAAACTATTGTCCTCATCTATGTTGCTGTTTGTACGACGTTTAAGACATTTTGTTGTTTAAAGACATGATTCAGTAGATATAAACGGTGGTTACCTCCAGTGACTTAACCCAAACAGTTGTAAGTTCAATACCAGGCTACAGCAGTCCCGAACAAGTAACTTAGAGTGTCCGGTTAGAAGTAAATAACTCATAACTACCAAAAGAGCCTTCACGCAACGAATGGGAATGATATACACCAGTGAATGTAATAAAGGATTCGGTTCTAAATTCCTGAAGAATGCCGGAGCGTACCCGAATCGAAACGTCAGACAAACAAATGGCAACAAAGATGAGGACAGTAATCCGAAGTATTTTATTTATAAATATGTTTATAAACATAAATATATATTCATATAAATGTAATAAACTTTTATGCACAATGTATTTTAAGTAATTAATAGAATTCACCAATTTTTAAAAAAAGTATTTCACCCCAAGCAAGGCGGGCTGCCAATAGTCTGAAGGGGTTAGAGTGTTTTTTTTTTTTTATAAGCGTTTCACCCCGAGCAAGGCATGTCACTGCCACTACTGTGCAGGGGGCTACGTAGAGTGGAGAAAGGCTGGTTAAATATAGGAAATAACAGAGGGTGGGTGATAGGCGGGTGAGGAGACCGAGAATGAGGGTTGGGTAGATGAGAGTGTTGTGAGAATAGTTGGGAGTTAGTGTGATAGGAGGTGTCTATTGACCCTACATTTAAACACCTGGAGATTGTAACTGTCGGGAAAGCAGACTTGTGGAAGGGAGTTCCACAGGCGGGAAGCGCGAGAAAAGAAGCTGTTGGAGTAGAATTTACGGTTACATCTTATTTGTTTAACTGTAAAAGGGTGGGACCTAGTTGCTAATCTAGTATCTCGTGTAAATTCGTGCTTAGGCGGCACCAGTGATCTAAGCTCATCGGAGCAGAAGCCATGAAAGTACTTGTAGAAGAGGCACAGGGAAGCCACATCACGCCGGTGTGAGAGCGGCTGCAGCCGGTCTGCCAAGTCAGTATCAACCACGTTACAGATCCTCCTTTGTATTTTGTCAAGAAGCCCAAGGAGAGCAGCAGGGGCACCCGACCAGATATGGCAGCAATATTCAATACACGGGCGGATGGTAGATTTGTATATGTGCAGAATAGTTTCAGGTGGAAAAATTTCCGGGCCCTGCACAGAGAGCCGACTTTCATAGCAGCAGATTTGGCAATGGATTCAATATAGTCACTCCATTTGAGGTCCGCCGAGAGTGTAAGGCCAAGGAGGCGTAGTATTTTACTCTCTGGGAGGCTAGCCTGTCCCATGCTAATGGGAGGTAGATGCGATTGTCTATGGTGGTTAGTTGATAACAGCTTTGTTTTGGAGGCATTGAAATTTACCAACCATTTCCTACCCCAGGTCACTACGGATTGGAGGTCCCTTTCAAGTGCGGCAGCGAGGTTCACTTTGATCGATGCGGGAGTAGATTGTTGTGTCGTCGGCATACATGCCAACTTGGGATCTAATGGTGTCGGGGAGATCATTAATGTAGATCAGAAATAGCGTGGGACCTAGGATAGAACCTTGAGGGACGCCCGCGTTCGTCTGGTAGTTTTGGGAGGCATGCCCATTTAATACCACCTTTAATGTGTGGTTAGAGAGGAAGGACTGGATGAGGTCAAACAGATGTCCAGTTATCCCATAGCTCCGCAGTTTGCACAAGAGGCCAGCATGCCAGACCCTGTCGAATGCTTTGGAGATATCCAAGGCAACGGTTCGGGCTTCACCATTCTTGTCGAGTGCCTGGTATATGTACTCGGTAATGGTCGTTAGCATATCAGCAGTAGACCTGGTGAAGCGAAACCCATACTGTTTGTCAGAGAGAAGCCCGTTGGTCATAAGGTGCTGAATCACCTCGGCGTTGATAATGGCTTCGAAAACTTTGCCAAAGATTGGAAGGAGACTAATAGGACGGTAATTGGCGGGGTCTGAGGGTTCGCCAGAATTCTTAAATATAGGTACTACGCAGGAGGACTTCCAACAGGCAGGAAAGCAGGAAGCAGATAGGCAGAGGTTATAGAGTTTAGAGAGGACAGAGGAGAGTTCTGGGGCACATTTCTTCAGTACTATGACTGGGATTCCGTCACCGCCGCTCGCTTTGTGTGGGTCAAGTTGCGCAATTATCTTGGCGACCAGCGAGGGTGAAATGTGGACGTTATTTAGTTGAGCCTTAGTTCTGGGTGTGAAGTCTGGTGTAGGTATTCCTAACGAGTCCAGTGTCGAATTGGTTGAGAATTTACGGGCAAAGCATTCAGCCTTGTCGGCTGGGGAGGTGAGAACTTCAAATTCATTGATTAGTGGGGGTATTGAAGTCTTGTTCCTGATTAGCACGCTTTTGAAGATTACGCCAGTAATCTTTGGAGCCAAACTTAGAGGATGCTATGCGTTGCCTAATTCTGGTAGCAATTCTTGGCTTCGTTCAGTACTTTTTTACACTTGTTCCGTGCTGAAGTGAAAAGGCGCCTCTTTTGGTTCGACGAGCAGCTTCGATAGAGCCGGAAGAAATGGTTCCGGTGGGCAATAGCGGCCGAGCAAGCGGGTGAGAACCAGGGGGACGAATTAGGTTTTAGTTGGAATTTTCTGGCAGGGTTAAAAGCATCGATGCCAGCCTTAACCCAAGAGGAGACTTCGGAGGCACAGTCTTCGACAGGAAGATCAAAGACGTTGTTCCAGGGGACGTCGCAGATGAAGTCCCTGAACGAGTCCCAGTCGGCTCTTTGGTAGCAGTATGATATTCTGCTGGTCTGGTTTTCTTGGGAAGAGTTAGTGCGGATTGATATGTTTACGGAGACTACGGCGTGGTCAGAGTTTCCAAGGGGGCAGAGTTGCCTGGGAGTGCAGGAGTCTGGGATGGAGGTAAAACAAAGGTCGAGTAAAGAGTCCCTTCCGTTAGGGTTTTTAGAGAAACGCATGGGGAAGTCCACCACTTGCGTTAGAGCTTGGGCTATTGAAAAGTGCATGGTGCGGATCCCAGCAAGGTCGCTGGCTGAGTTTTCAAGCCACTTGGTGTGGTGGGCGTTAAAATCGCCAAACACAAATATATGGGCAGATGGGTGAGAAGAAATGGCCCTGTCGATGTTAGTCGAGATGCAATCAAGTAACGTACAGTCAGAGGAGGAGGGGGAGCGGTAGAGGAAGAAGAGATAGCTAACCGAGCTTAGAAGTGAGAGACGGAAGCACATGAAGGAATGATCAAGGGATTCAAGAGATGTGACCCTGGCTAGGGGGAGTTGTTCGCTGACATATACACCAAGCCCATGCATATGGACATTGGAGTCCTTCCTGAAGAGAGGAAGGTAACCAGGAACGAACAGCTCTGAAGAGGGGATAGAAGGGTCAAGGTTAGTCTCACATATAGCTAAGATATCGGGTGAGTTAGTTAGAAGGAAAGACTCTACACTATTAAAGTTACTGCGAATACCTCGTATATTTGTAAAGGCAACGCAGATAGGTTTGGGCGATTTACGACTAGCTGGTTTAGGCTTGCTATTTTGTTTGTTAAATTTCATGCTGGTTGTAGTTGTGGATAGAGAGAGGTCTAGAGTAGGGCCAGATGGTCGTTAATTACAGCAGGTGAAGGATAGAGAATGGCGCCGCCTGCAGCATAAGGTGGCCTCGGGGTTGCCCATCGGAAATTCATGCAGGGACGCCCGTCCATGCGCGAAATGGCACTACAGGAACCCCGTTATTATTCAACTGTTGATCAGAGCAGCCTCTCGAGACGCTACGCAAGAGTTCGGGCTCCTAACTACCAGCCGGAAGCAGCAACCAGGAAACTGCCAACCCGGTACCCTCAGAATGAAGAGACTTTGCCACCATACTCACCAACTGCAAAAAGCTTCCAGCCGAACCGACATAAAGACCGAAAAAGAGAGAGATGAACCGGGAACCCCTTCCTAAACAAGAAACAAGGCGATAACCTCTACTCCTGTCCAAAAGAAGGGGGTGGAGTGTGAGACCGGGCGATAGAAGGTACTATCTACTCCAATTAAAAAAAAGAATAAATGTGTGACTGAAGATAATTAAGTTTTAACTTAGTATAAGTCAAACCTAAATTTGATAATTAACAACAATTTACACAAAAATTAGGCAGAAAAGATAAGAACCGAAATAAAATAAAATAAAAAATACAAATGAAAATAAATAATTCAAAAAATAATAAAAAATAAGATCACACTGGCTAAACTCACCAAGTTGCAGGCTGGCTGACAGAAAAAAGTTAAGAAAATTTCAAAAATTATCTTCATTTTGTTTCTTCTATACAGTTCTGGAGAGTTCTGGAGAGATTAAGTTACCTTAAGTAAGCAGTAACAGACAGTAGTGTGATGGAGGGGGGATCACCTCCAAGCCATGTGTCCAGTTAGCAAGGGAATGACAGAGAACAATAAAATAAAAAAAAAAAACAAACATGGCCGGTCTTAGAATTCCTACATATAACCAAAGCCCTAATATACCAAACCTAAATTTGATAATTAAGAACAATTTACACAAAAATTAGGCAGAAAAGATAAGAACCGAAATAAAATGACAGATAAAGACAGGGTACTAGGTATATTGAAGAAATGATGAAAGATGAACGGGATTCAAAGAAACAGAAGATGGCAATTGACGTTGCATTTAATTTCTTTGAGATTGTAACTATCAGGGAAGCAAGTAAAAGTAAGGGAATTCCACTAGCAGGAAGTACGAGAAAAGAAACTGATCGAATATTAATGGCGGTTATATTTAACTATTTCAACAGTAAAAGAGTGGGACCTAGATGCCAAACTAGTAGCAAGCTTAAATTCACGTGGACGAGGCACTAGAAAAAAATCCGTCAGAGTAGTTGTCATGAAAATATTTGTAGAAAAGACAGAGGGAATTCACGTCTTGTCGGTAGAAAAGTGAAGGAAGTTCAAATGTCAAGTCAGGACTGATTACATTGCATATCCTTCTTTGGGTTTTGTCGACAACCTCAAGATGAATATTAGAAGCACCTGACCAGATATGGCAACAGTATTCAATGCAAGGACTAATCGTGCAAAATGAATTCTGACAAAAAAACGTTTTTGATAATTGAAATTAATTTCAAGCCGTTTAGAGATAGAGGGTCCTTTGTATTATGGTAATCTGCATCCTACAGCAAGGACGTTGTGAGTAGCATGGAACCACTTCTCAATTGCTATTGTTCTCAGGTCTACCCTGACCCAGAGTGGATAGCACCTGTAAGTGTCCCAGCTATGGACAAATAGTTAACCCTCAAACTGGGGTCATGACATTGAAGTATAAAAATAGACTTTTATAGAAAAATATACATTTTTGAAAGAAACATTTTACCAACAATAGATTGTTGATGGAAAACAAATTGCCACAATATATTTTTGAAGGAAAAAGGTTATTACCAGAGATATACTTTTAAATACAGAACTAGAAGAAATCTTCAGTTTTCTAAAATAAAATAAAAAATAATCAAAACAATTCCATCAAAATCAGACTAAATCAACCTTCTCACTATAACTGAACATTTAAAAAATACCTTAAAACCCCACCTTTTTGGCATTAAATAACCCACAGAGATTGACATGTCAGTACACAAAACTCTAAAGATAGAGAAATCTTACTAATATTTAATTGCTTCATAATGATCGTTTCATGAAGCCTAATTGTTAAAGCAAATTTCAGCTAAGAAATGGCCTCCCAGATTACAAGGGAATTTTCTTCTTCTATGAGCCCTGTCCCTTCATGGTGTAGGCGATCATGGTTCACCACGTCTCCCTATCCCTGGTGGCTCTTAGTATGTTTTCTTCTGTTACACCTTGCAACCCCCGTTCCGTCATTCACCTGATCAGGCCCTGCAAATATGTTATCCACTACCTTTCTCTCTCTCTTTTTCCTTCTATCTGGCCTGTCAATATCAGGTTTTTCAAGCTCTCCTTTCTCATTGAATGTCCCAGGAACCTCAGTTGTCTCCTCCTGAGGCTCACTATTAATTTTCTCTTCGTTGTCATTCTTTCCAACACCTCATCGTTGCTTGCATGCTCTGTTCACGATATCCGCAACATCCTTCTGTAGAACCACATTTCCGCTGCTTCCAGTTTTGTCCTCATTTTCGATTATATTGTCCAGCATTCACTCCCGTATTGAAGAACTGACATCACATAGCAATGCAGCACACTTTTCTTTGTTTCTAGTGAAATTTACCTGTCTTAGTACTTTACTTCTGGAACGCGTACTTTGCCATGCCAATTCACCTTCGGATCTCAGTGTTGCACTTTCCATCTCCTGTTAAAACACTTCCTAGGTATTTAAATTTTTGTACTTGCTTGATTCTGGTATGCCACACCTGCAGTTGACATTTTGGGTTGCTCTTTTTGCTGATGACCATGCATTCAGTTTTCTTTAAGTTTATTTGTAGATAAATCTTATTAGCAAAAACTATATACCTCCAAGCAGGATTAGAACCTAAGTCCCTCCAGATAACTTAGAACGCTATAAAGTCACACGTGGTGTGTGGCGGATCGGGAAACAACTTTATTTTTAAATATCGTTTAGAAATGGCAAACATAAGAAAAGTATCAACTGTGGAACAGAATTTGATAATCTTAGAGTTCGAAAGTGTATTTCCTTTTACAACAAAGTAATCAGGAATCTCAACTGGAAACAAACTGCCTCCATGCAAACAGGTAACGATTTCAGCAAATTTACAAAGATAGAAAAAGGCGTAAGACAAGAATGTGTCTTTTCACCGGATCTGTTCAACCTGTACAGCGAAAATATTTTGAGGTCCCTAGAAGATATACCAGGATTTGTTATTGGAAGCCACAACTTAAACAACACAAGGTATGCAGATGATAAAGTGCTGATTGCAGACACGGAAATAAAACTACAAGACCTCCTACAGAAGGTAGCTGTGGAGAGTGACAAAAAAGAACTTCAAATAAACTTAAATTTGCGATTAATGAAAATAAATAAATAAATATAATAATAGATAAATGGAGAATCTAATCAAATACGAGTCTCCGCTAAAGATACACTACCGGCCATAATTATTAGGCTCCCAGTGTTTAAAAATACGATGTATTTCATACTATTATTTAGTATTTATTGACAAGTGAATAATTGTAAATGAAATTAGAATGGTTCTCTTGTTAATATTTCACAATAACAGGTGCATCAAATGAATTTATAAATATTAATAATTACTTATATTGTAGTATCATCAATGAGAGAATGGAGAGAATATAAGGTGATTCGGACGAGTTCATCTTCATTTACTTGCCTTGTAACATTTTGCAAATTAATAACAACAAAAGAACCATTATATTTTCATCTGGCAATAAATACCAAAAGGTTTATGAAATACATAATTTAAAAAAAAAAACTGGGGTGGTTTAATAATTATGGCCGCTAGTGTAACGTATAACGTGATAAAATATGTCGGATTAATAATTTAAAAATTCTGTTATTTCTTTTGAAATTGCCTTGTTTGCATTCTGATACAAAACTGAGCAGATATGAAAATATCAAGATTCTATGGCGAGAAAGATTTCGATAAAAGGCATCTTTCAGCTTTCCTTGACCGATATTGCATTTGAGTGAATTGTGGTTGTTTTTTAGGTACCCAGCAGCAGTTTTAGACACATATGCAAAAGGAATTTTGAAAGGCATTGGAATAATACATTCTATCCCACTCAGTCTGGAAAAATTTGACCGAGTAATGATATACATTTGAATTCAAGAAAAATTAAATTTAACTGTAAAAAATCAGATAATTATAAGTTTTTTTTAACTTTTCACAAATTATTCATTAATATTTAGAATTGCTTTTAAAACTTAAAAAATGCAGAAATATGTTAGGCTTTTCATTGAATTAAAAAAGCGTTTAAGCAGACACACAACATTTTAAAGAAATTGTCATGGACATCTGTCTGGTTGACTTATTGGCTCCTTTTTAAAATCATACCAGCCATTTAAAGCCAGAAAAATAGTTTTAAATTGTAAAATTTCATGGTAGAGATAATAAAGCTTTAGTGATACAAATCGTACTAATTAACTAATTAATGGTACTAATTAACTAATTAATCGTACTAATTAACTAATTATTCGTACTACTTAACCTACAGCGTAGGAAGAAGACGTGGATTTATAACTTTTCCAATGGTATTTGAGAGTAAGTGAATAAAACAAACCTGAACGGAGTTTGAACTTTGTTCTGCGATTAACAATTCCGAACCATTATACATTACACCATCCGCACATGCAAACTTACAGCACAAGATATTTTCAACCGGTTACCCATATAGTTGATGACCAGGCTCAACGTTACTTAAATTCGGTGATCGTGCTCGAACTAGTGTATTAAACGTGATGTGGCCGTATGTCCTTTTTTTTATTTTTGGGTAACAAGAGATGAGTAAAGAACTTCATGGCTATTTCTGTATTTAAGTTAAATATATTTCCTTATAAATATACAGATTAAAAATGAGAAGTTTTTAAACAGAAAATGTAGCATTGAGATCCGAAGACGAATTGGCATGGCGAAAGACGCATTCCAAAAGCAGAGCAGAGTATTCAAAGACAGGAAAATTTCGCTAGAAATATAGGAGAGAGTAATGGATTGCTATGTAATGTCTGTTAATCAATATGGCAGTGAATGCTGGACAATCTCATCAAAGATGAAGAAGAGACTTGAAGCAATCGAAATATGGTTCTACAGAAGGGTGCTCGGGATACCATGGACAGAGCATGTCAGTAATGATGATGTTTTGGAGAGGATTGACATGAAACTAATACTGAACATCAAGAAAAAACGGTTAAAGTTCCTGGGACAGATAACGAAGAAGAAGGGCTTGGAAAATCTGATACTCACAGATCAAAAAGAGAGAAAGAAAAACAGGGGAAAGCAACGCGTAACGTAGTTGCGGATCTTGAGCAAGTGAATGGTGGAGCGGGTTTTGGGTGAGGTAACAGGAAAAAGCGTGCTAAGAGCCACTAGGAATAGGGAGATGTGGAAGACCATGATCACATATGACCTGAAGAGACACGGCACATAGAAGTAGAAGATTTGTATCCCTTATGAAATTAGATATTTTTAAAAATGCTTCTTTCAAATGATGTTTAAGTCAAAATTAACTATAACTTTCCTTTTTAAATATTTCACCCTAAGCAAGAGGGTAAAAGTGGCTAATATGCAAGGGTTTACTGAGGGTGAAAGAAACTGTGAGCTGAGAATAAAAAAACAGGATTTACGGAAACCAATGGGCAAAATAGATTGTAAGGTAAACTAGTAATTTTGCCTAAATGACTATTGCGTTTTTCATGATTTTAAAATGTAGGTCCTGTTCATCTTATAAATACAGTTTCAAATCTCTCGCTTCTTAAAGAGTTATCTTTGTTTGGCTTTTATTTACAAATAAAAATTACCTAATAGCTTGATGTTAGATTTAGCATTGTATCTATTAATCAAAAGTGTAAAAGAGTCTTTACATATATTGAATAATCATCTTTTAGAAAATAGAGCAAAAGCAAATTTGCGAAGGTATATTTTTGTAGATTAATCCTGATAAAGGTCATAATTTACCTAAGACAGCTGCGCGAATCAAACAATTATAACATTGTTACCATGGATATTGAAAGTCTTTTTATGATTTCAAAAGGGGGCTGTGTTCATAATATAAATAACTAGCAGTATAACTCGGCGTTGCTCGGGTGTAATGAAAGCTTTAAAAATAATTCATGGTCCTGGAGGTCAGACTCTTTGGACGTTGGCACGAAAGACTAAAAAGCAATAGTTGTTTCCAGTTAAAGCGAAACTGTAGACTGAAAGAAAAATGAATAAATATAAGTCAAATTTTGATTTCCTGGTATTGATATCAAATAAGTTTTTTCATCGTAAACTGAATTTTGAAGTCTAAATAAATCTTCTTTGTAAGTGGTATAATGGCTGAGACTAAGAACTACAATTATATTTACTTAGAGCCAAACCCGAAGTAAAAACTAAAATAAAAGGGCTGAAAAATACAGACATACAGGCAGAAAAACAGACACAAATACATACATCTTACCATATATATATATATTATCAATTTTCTGCGCTAATGTAAGAACAGCAACTTGAAACTTCTGAATATCGTTTCTTAGGTCTTTGTCTATGAGTGTATCAAATTTGATTAAAATCGGACCACTCCTTCTATAACTCGATTTTTCGATTATCAATTTTCTCTATTTATCGGGGGGTCCCTCGACACAAAACCTAGCTAAGAACATTCACAGACGCTTATAGTACAACTGTGTAAATTTTTAAGAAAATCAGTTCAGCTGTTTTGGAGTCTAAAGATAACGGACACATACACACTCAGACAAAGTTCCATTTATAAATAAGTTTAGATGTCAAATCGATCCCTGTTTTAAAGAGTTATCTGTTTGTATTTATTTAATTTTGAAACATTAATAAGTGTGCACAAATACTGAATTTGGAAAAAGATAACATCAGTCGCATGGAATTGTGAAAGATGCTGTCATAATTTCAAACTGAACATTTGAAAGAAATGAGAAAGAAATACATACATCACCCCTTACAAATTCAGAAATCGATTTGTTACTGTGTATAGATGATAAAAAAGATCCTCTTCGAAATTGACAAATACCAGTAAAGGAACGTTTAATAAACTAGAATCTTTTGTAACACACTGACGCCGGTTGAAATCCTCACTCTGTCTAACATGGATAAAGGATTTAAACTTAAGGAAAATATATGCAAAAAACAATGTCGCATTTTTATTAAATCATATTTATTTACATTATTAGGACAATTGTTCTCATTTTTATTGCCACTTGTACGATGTTTCAGCCATTGTACGCTCCAATCTTTATTAGATTGGTATTTCCAACTGAACCTTTTATTTCGATCACTGGAGAAGATTGTTCTCATTCCATCAGTCACACTGGATATCTTTGTTATCTCTCTTTAACTTGACTCTTTAAGATATTGAACTCACAGCATTTTGGGTCCAGTCGTTGGATCTAACCAAGGCTTTTATCCACTTGGCCATGTGTCTTAGTGTATGAAGTCTGATGGAACATCGTGAATATGACAATAACAATGAGGACAAGAGTCCGATCAATGTAAATAATTAAATAATTACAATAACTCATTTCAGAAGTATAGACAGATTAGTATTTCTTATTTTAATTATTAAAATGTTTTTAAAATAGTGGTAATATTTTATATGTCAAATAATACAACTTAATTTTTCTCCCCCCACCCCCTAAAAAATGAAAATTTATTTTTTTAAGCTACGCACTTTAGTAAAAAAAACAAGTTTATTTTTTAGGATTTTATACCATTACTACTTAGCACTTCTCAAAATTTGATTTCGATCGGTCAATGCATAGCTATTTTAGAGGATGTGCGCCGGACGGATTAACGGACATTTATATATAAAAGTTAATCAGCAAAAATATTTCCTTTTCACGATCGGACCAGTTAACTTTAAAACTGTCTGAAAAATAAAATCAATTATATTCTATGTCCCAGTTCTGTAACCTAGGGTTAAACTTGGCTACGTTCAACATGCCCTACTCGTTAAATATCTGCAATCTGCTCAGTCTGGAATTAATTCACTGCTTACCAACGTTCATTCATTCATTTTTTTCCCCACTAGCATTAAATATGAATCATTAAATAACCATTAAGCGTACTTAATATTCTCTTGAAATGAGTTGGACATTATCACTCTGTGACCTCTTGATAAGCACTTCCGGTGTATCTGCCGACTGTAAGTGAAGCGGCGGCTGTGTTTCTGAACTTATCGCCGTTTTACGAAACATGATGAGTTCATAGGACAGCAGTCTCTTGAAGTAGATTAGCACAAACCGAAGACTGTTTTCTTTCAAACTAAAGACATCAACCCAGGGACGTGAAAAAGACTGCTTTGTTTTAGTTCCTGTATTAAATAACGGAACTAAATTAATAATCTTGGGACTTTTGACCAGAGGAATTTAATTAAAAAAAAAAAACGAAAAAAAAAAAACGAATTTCTTCATACTTTTATCACTTTATGTGCTAAGTTTATTTAAAGCAGTTATCATAGTGTGAAAAGCATGCTAGTACGATATTCAACAGATTGATTTAATGTTTTAGTGCTTATAAACATTTTGCAGGTTACTTAAGCCAGAAAAACATTTTTAGACTGTAATAATTTTTGGGAGATTATAATGATTTAATGATATAAATTCTTCTGACTAACCCATAGCTAGAGGGGCGAAAAAAGATTAATTCAGTGATTTCCCAAGTTTAATTGTCTGTAAGTGAATATAATGAACCCGACTATAATTTGAATTCGGTTCTGTGATTGACAATTTTGAGCGATTATGTATTAAATTATCCACATTTGATATTTTCAACTGGCCAACCAGGCTCACTTCGGTTATCGAATGAAGAGCTTAATAGTGTCAGGAGCATCGATCATGTTTGTTAAATTAATCTTATGCCAAACATAACCGAACTTCTCACATTTAAAAGATCAGAAGTTTGGACAAGCATCAAAAGCCAACAAAGATTTCTTCTTTTATAATAATAGAAATGAAATTTATCAATTAAAATATGAGATAAATTATGTTATTATTAAAAATAGTACTTAAGTGTGACTAGTTCTTTTTTGTTGAATTCAAGAGGAAATGTTTTGTGAAGAAAACTTTAATTGACGTTTTTTTATGCATACACGTTTGTAGTAAACATTTGTATGTTGATTATTTGTTCTTCTCTTTCTTTAACTGCCGGAGAGTTGAGAGGAAGAAGAACTGTCAAGGTGAGAAAGAGAGAGATAGAGTGAGATATGTGTCGTCAGATTTTCTTGAATGTCTCGGTACACGACTCGTATGCTCTTTCTTTCGATGCAGGAGTAAATAAAAAGGGAGTGAGAGTGAGAAAATGCGTATGAAATGGATGAGATGTCCAACTTTGAGACGCATCATTGAAGGGGTAAATCAACATCAACGCGTATTTATGCATTTTGAGGACCACGACTAGGATCGACTTTGCATATTTTTCTGTCTTCTGGTAGGTTAATAAATAAGATTCTATTTTTGGTTTTAGACTACGTCTTCATATAGCAAAAATATATAAGCCAGTTATCTAATGAAAAGGATTTTTTATTAGTTGTCCTAAATATACGTGTTCTTTTCATTAACTCCTGAAAGATTATAGAAGTGCGTAAAGTCAGATTTATTAAGCAATCGATATTGAGAAATCCGACAAAACCACCCCACTAAGATTGAAGAAACATTAAAAATGTTAATGAAAATCTGATATATTTTTCTAATGATTTGACCAATGTACTTTTCTGCCAGATTGTGTTTTTTTTTCCTATGAATTGTTTTGTGCATAATCTTTTTATAATTGTTTTTGAAAGAGGAATAAACTTCTCTGATGAACTAATAGAAGCGAGAACATCTGTCTAAGCGGGTATTAATCTGTGAATACTGACTGTCTGTTTAAAATTATTTTTGACTATCATAAAATATTTTTTGTGTTTTAGTAACACTTTAAAAAGTCTTGAATAAGTCTGATATAGTTTTTTTATCATTTTTAAAAAATGTATGCATATCTTTTGGTATATAATTATGCATATCTTTTGGTATATAATTATCTATTGTGTGAGCCCTTCTTACTGTGAGGATTAAATTTGAACAACATTACTGATCGGTTGTAAATGGTTCGTATTTTCACAAAATCGTCCGGATGATGTTAATGATGTCTTGAACATCATTTCTGATGTGGTACATTTTAAATCCTGCTTAATTACATTCTTGATGGATAGAAGAATAAAAGGAATATTATCCAACAAGGTTCCGTTGTAATTATTTGCTGTAAGCGCTTTTTTTTTAATTGTCTCTGAAAACACTCAATTATTCTATTTGCGCAGGGGTAATAAGCTGTGATAGTGATGTGCTTGAGCCTAAAAGTTTAGTGAATTTGTTGAAAAGTGCTGATTAAAATTGCGTCCCACGATCGGTTGTTATTATAGATGGACAATCAAAAACAGCAATCCAATCTTTTAAAATAGCTTTTTTCTGTTGACTGTGCGGAAATATCTTTTAAATAGACGACAACTGGTCATCTGGTGAATCTGTCGATGCTTGTTAAAAGGTAAGAATGACAGTCTACTTCATAAAAAGACCCGACTATGTGCAAGTATAAATTCGTGAATCTGCCGTCTGGTAGAATGAAATGACCCAAGTGTGATTTTGTATGCTGGCCTACAAGTTGGTAACCAATTTTTTTTATATATCTTTGAGCATGTTTGGCCAGACGAAAAGATCAGTAATTTGTTTAGTTGTGGCTTTTCGAACATGGTGTAAAATGTTGTGAAATTGTTTGAAAATTTGTTTTTGAAGTGACGGCTGTATATAAGTTATGGGTTAAATAACAATACATGCTGGATTCTATAGCATTGACTGGCAACCGCAGAAAGTAATGGAAACTTAGTGCGGGATAATCTTCTGCCCAGACAGTCGTGTCTCTTTCGAGACATGATCGCTAAAGCGTGTACCACGCATGGTACTTGACTGACGATAGTGTTTTTGTGATAAATGTTACAGCCTATTCCTTTAACTGTCATGACGTATCTTCCTTACGTTTTTAAGTGTAGTATCGACTTTCTGTTCGTCAGCTATTTCATCAAAATTAAGAAAACTGAGTGCATGGTCATCAGCAAAAGATACAACCCAAAATGCCAGATACAGGTGGGGGATAACAGAATCAAACAAGTCCAAGAATTTAAGTACCTAGGAAGTGTTCTAACAGGAGATGGAAAGTGCGACACGGAGATCCGAAGGCGAATTGGCATGGCAAAGGACGCGTTCCAGAAGATGAGCAAAATACTAACACACAGGAAGATCTCAATAGAAACGAAGAAAACAATGCTAGACTGCTACGTGATGTCAGTTCTTCAATACGGCTGTGAATGCTGGACAATATCATCGAAAATGAGGACAAAACTGGAAGCGGCCGAAATGTGGTTCTACAGAAGGATGCTACGGATATCGTGGACTGAGCATACAAGCAACGACGAAGTGTTAGAAAGAATGGCAACAAAAAGGAAATTGATGCTGAGCATCAGGAAGAGACAACTGAAGTTCCTGGGACATGCAATGAGAAAGGAGAGCCTGGAGAACCTGATACTGACTGGACAGATAGAAGGAAGGAGAGACAGAGGAAGGCAGCGGATAACATATTTGCAGGGTCTGATCAGGTGGATGACGGAACGGGGGTTGCGAGGTGGAACAGGAGCAAACATACTAAGAGCCACAAGGGATAGGGAGACGTGGAGATCCATGATCGCCTACGTCCTGAAGGGACAGGGCACATAGAAGAAGAAGAAGAATTTATTATGTTCAAGGGAAATCGTGATAGTGTATCCGTAACAATATTTTCACCACCTTTTATGTATCTGATATCTGATGTAAATTGAAAATCAAATACAGATGGGTAATACTAAAATCAAGCAGGTATAAAAATCTAAATACCTGGGAAGTGTTCTGATAGAAGACGGAAAGTGCGACACGGAGATCCGAGGGCGAATTGGCATGGCAAAGGACGCATTCCAAAAGTTGAGTAGAGTATTAAGAGACAGGAAAAGTTTGCTAGAAACAAAAAAGAGAGTACTAGAATGTTATGTGATGTCAGTCTTTCAATATGGCCCGTGAATGCTGGAAAATATCATCGAAAATGAAGGAAAAAATTTGAAGCAACTGAAATGTGATTCTAAAGAATGATGCTGCAGATATCATAGATCGAGCATGTGAGCAATGATGAGCTTTTCGAAACGATGGAAACGACAAAGAAATTAATATGAAGCATCAGGAAAAGGCAGTTGAAGTTCTTGGGACATATGATAAGAAAAGAAGGTTTGGAGAATCTAATACTAACACCCTAGATAGAAGGAAGGAGAGACAGGGGAAAATGTCGTGTAACGTACTTGACTCGCCTGAGCAGATGAATGGCAGAATGAGGGTTGCGCAACCGGAGAAAGCGTGCTAAGAGCCACCAGGGATAGGGAGACGTAAAAGGCCAAGATCGCCTACGTCCTGAAAAGACAGGGTACATAGAATAAGAAGAATCCAGTTGTCTCATATCTCTTGGTATGTCAGTCAGTCAGTTAAGTGACATACGTGATACACGCATTGGGCGATCATGTCTCGAAAGAGACGTGACTGACTGGGCAGAAGATTATCACGCAGTAAGTTGCCATTGCTTTCTGCGGTAGACTGGTTGCCGACCAAGGCTATAGAACCCAATCTGTCTTGTTATTTAACCCATAACTGGAAGGAATAGTCGGATTTTACCTTTCCCAAGGGTATTTGTGCGTACGTGAATGCAATGAATTCAGCTGGAATTCGAACTCGGCTCCCCGATTTCTCGTTCCGGTATGTATTTATCTAAATTTGGTATGTATTTATCTAAATTTGTACGTAAATCATAAAAATAGTTTTACGATCCGTGAATAAGGTGAATTATCTCCTCCTCATCTAGGTGACGACAATGTTTTATGGACAGATAGATACCAAGTAAGTCTCATTAAAAGGTACTGTACTATTGTTGTGCATATTTTACTTTGACAGAAAAATGAAACGGGCGTAGTAATTCCGTTTTGTTTTTTTATATATAACTGCTCCAATAGAAATGTGAAAATGTTTGAAAACTTGTTTTCAATGTGACGGTGGTATATAAAATCTAGAGTAGTCTGTATTTATATCGCAGTATATTGTTTTTGTGGTAAATGTTACAGGTTGTTCCATTAACTGTAATAATGTATTTTTCTTAAGTTTAATAGTCCTTCAGTTTAATACTGTTGCTAATGTTATCAGAGTTTTTTTTTATAGGTCATTTATGTAAGATCTTCTTCTTCTTTATGTACCTTGTTCCTTTAGAACTTTGGTGATCATGGCCTTTCACGTCTCCCTATCGTTGGTGGCTCTTAGCATGCTTTCTCCTGTAACGTCTCTCAGCCCCCGTGCTGTCAGCCACCTGCTCAGGCCTTTTAAATATGTTATCCGTTGTTTTCCTCTGTCTCTTTTCCCCTCTATTTGGCCTGTTAGTATCAGGTTCTCCAAGCTCTCCTTCCTCATTGTAAAATTCGCTATTGCTGTTATTGACTTATTAAATGTGTCTAATTATGTGCCTTTAATATTGATTTTTGTATTTTTCTTTCTTGGTTCCGCAGTAAATTTTTGAGAGGCATTAAATTCTCGGTGCAACCCGGAATGAATCTTCGGTAGTAATTTATCATGGAGCGGTATCTTTTCAGTTGAGGATGTAACTCTGGAATCGGAAATTGTTTTATTGCTGTGATGTTTTTCTGGAATTGAGGATATTCCATGTTCGTCCATTACATAACCTAGGAAAGTCATTTTTACAACTAAGAAAACGCATTTAACGACGTTTATATTTTTACCCAAAATCTTGTAATGTTTGAGTAACTTGTGTTAAATGATCGTGATGTCTTTGAATATGTTTGCTTGCAATGAAAACATCATTGACATGTGCAAAAATGAAATTTATTCCTCTTAATACTTCGTTAAGAATCCTCTGAAATGTTTGTACAGCAGGGTGTAGATCAAAAGTCGAATAACCCGAAAGAAGTTGTAATTGTTGTTTTTTCTACGATGGTCATTCAATAAATAAGGTGCATTTTTCGGTATAAGGACTTCTACGAAGGTTATTCAACCGGCAGATGACCTTCGAGTAGGCAAGGTCATCATGGACAATTTTGTGTGCTGTCCCAACAGATAGGCTCAAAGTCCTTGCAATGTCATCTACTGTCACCCTTCTGTCTGACTGATAAGCTCATTGACTGATTTGATCACCTCAGGAGACCTAACTTCTCCTGTCCTCATGCTCAATACTGCTCCGTACTTCTTTAAACAATTTAACCCACTTGTAGAAATTTTTTGGCTGAGACACGTGTGACACTATACACAATTGACATTCTGCTATGAATTTCAACTGGTTTGCACCCTTCAGCAACTAAAAACTCGATAAATAGCCTCTGTTCAATCCTGGAGTATGCTTCTTTGTCGGCCATTTATGTTAATCTCCAAAACTCTCAATGTTTTTTTTATCAATCTGCAAAATAAATAAATAAATAAATAAATAAATAAATCCCTTTGAAAAAGAATAAAAGAAAAAAAAAAGAAAAAAGTAAGTTTCTATCTGTGTTAGAAGTTCTTATACCGAAAAATTCACCTTATTTCTTGAATGACCCTCGTATATCTTCTTTGACGACTAGTATCTGACAATATGCATTAACTAAAGAAAGTTTAGAAAATATTTTTGTTTCCTGCAAACTTATAGCAAAATTTTGAAGATGCAGTGTACGGTATTTATACGGTATTGCTTTTGCGTTCAAATTTCGGAAATCACCACAAGTTCTCTATGCGTCCGTATTTGGTTTTCAACCATATGAAGTGGAAATGCATAACGGTTGCTTGATGATCCAATGATAATTAATTGTAACATGTGTTGGAATGCGTTTTGTATTTTTATTTGCGCGAAATCTCCGTAGAAAAGCATGTGTAAGCGGTCTAGTGGTATTTATGTACAATTTAGCTGGATGTTGTTGATGCAAATGAACATGCATACTCCTTGGTTCCCCCTCACAGTAATATGATTTGCTGGTGTCAGCTATAAATACAGACTAAGGCAAGGACGCCTAGGACTAAGCCTATGGCATAAGTCTACGTCTAAGCATACAGCATACGATGACGGGTTCATTACGGCTACTTGCTAGATTGTCCTACCCGGTTATATTTGCCAAAAGCACTTAGCTACTTCGAATAATATATATATATATATCTCTTTCCGGGACATATCAGTTGCATAGTTGATTTTCTAAGAGTCGTTTAGATGTGGCACATGGCTGAAAATATGGGATACCCAGTGAGGATCGAACCCACTACTCAGTTGTAATAGGTTCTAGCAAGACAAGCTTGCTAACCATTACACCACGTCGAGGTGTACTTGAAGGTTGTATAGTGTTTGTGTATTTGTTTGTTTGTGCGTGTGTTTGTGTGTGTTTTTTAAAGCAGTTGTAATTTTTGAAACTCTTTTAATAAATTTTGTATATCATTGATGAGGAAGCTGAAGAAATTCCAGTGGAAGTATGTATGGAATGTATTCATTTAGTAGACAAATTAGTGTCAATATCTAGTAGTGTGTGTAATTTAATATTCACTGATAAATAATAATGTGCCTAAGCATCTGCCCTCCCCGCCACCACTATAAGTGATTTTTATTGTGCTCTTGTGAATATCCACGGGTAAGGTCCCTGTAGCCCTATGTTGAATATGAATGATTTTTCTCTGTATGTTGATATTTTAGAGTCATTTGAAGAACCATTTGCAGCTTGTAAATTAAAGGAAGACGGCATTAAAGATTCCTGTTGATTAGAAGGAATGACGGTGACCTGGGCTCCTGTGTCGTTTAAATATGAGTATCCGTCATTGCTGTCGCGAACACAATATACAACCTTGGTTATCTATACATTGTCGCCTCAATTTGTCGCTGGTTGAAGCGTTTCCCGAACGTGTTATTGTTCGTGGATTAAATGAAAAGGGTCTAATATATTTGGTAGCGTGTATGCCAAACCTGTAATTTTGCCAACATTTGTTGTGCGTAATTTTATCTGCCAAATGTGATCTGGTTCGATATATCCTACATGTAAATTTGTTCCTCATGCGACCATTTAAAAAGAAAGGTCTCGCTCCTGTTTATCTATTAATACTTACATTTGCAGTTTGAGTTACGCATTTTTATTTTTAGTAGAAATACTGTATGTCGACTTCTCACTAGTTTAACAAGGGATCTTTTCTTAATTAAAATTATCTTGTAGCCTGTGTTATCTCAGTAAGTCTATAACATTCCTAATCGTCTGGAAGTGAGATTATTATTTGACGTGTATAAATGTTAAGTATTATTGCGTTTTTTTTTATGTCTCATGCGGTTTTTCTTCCGGCATATTTTAAGGTCTACCACCTTTGAAGTATCGTCGTGGGGGTGTATCTCGACGACATAAACGGACAAAGTCTGCGACGTTATAATTTTGGAACTGAAAATAGCGTTTAAGTGGGAGAACCATGCTTGAACGTTTGTTGAGCTGCACACAAGTAAATTTAGATTTGATTCTTTAAGATCTTAGCTGCTATGTTGTATGTAAAGAAATAAGTGTTTAGATCTTTCTTATATTCATTTATACGGTTTTTTTTGTGTGTGTGTGGCAATAATCTAATGAATGGAAATTTTCTACTGGTTAATTCGTAAATAGCAATGTTCTTTTCATTGGCTCCTGAAAGGGTAGAAAAACGAGGGCAATTGTTTTCAATTTTTTATAATATATGATGTGCTTAATTTGATAATTACTATTTAGTGGTTTAACATTTCTAGGTATTATGTTTTTGAGTGTTGTTTCATATTATTTGTCATATATTCATATGACCATAGCTCTATTTTGTATTATTTAACTACGAAAAAACATGTTTGTTGACAATACAATATGCTAGCCTCATCTAAATGTAAAAAGGCTAAACATAATGGAAGCATGATTCTTCTTCTATGTGCCATGTCCCTTCAGGACGTAGGCGATCATGGCCTTCCATGTCTCCCCTGTCCCTAATAGCTTTCTCCTGTTAAGCCACCCAAACCCTGCTCTGCTATCCACCTGCTCAGGCCTTTCAAATTTGTTATTCATTGCTTTTCTCTGTCTCTTTTTATGTCTATCTGACTTGTGAGTATCAGATTCTTCAAACCCTCCTTCCTCATCACATGTCCCAAGAGCTTCAGCTGTCCCTTCCTGATTCTCGGTATTAATTTCCTTCTCGTTTCCATCCTTTCTAAAATTTCATCATTGCTTACATGCTCGATCCATGATATCTGCAGCATCCTTGCGTAGAACCACATTTTAGTTGCTTCAGGTCTTTCCTTCATCTTTAATGATATAGTCCAGCATTCACTGCCATATTGAAGAACAAGATATCACATAGCAATCTAGTTTTCTCTTCGTTTTTCCTAACCAAATTTTCCTGTTCCTTAATACTCTGCTTAGTTTCGGATTTCAGTGTTGTACTTTCCAACTACTTAAATTTTGTGCCTGCTTGATTTTAGTATTTCCAACCTGTAATTGGCATTTTGCGTTCTTCCGTTTGCATTCGGCTTTCTTGTGTTTTATTTGTAGTTTTTCCTTTCGACTTTCTTCATCTGCCATTTCTAGGAGGTTTGTAGTTCTTTTTCCGTGTCAGTTACCAGCACTGTATGATATTGGGTATCTTATGCTGTTCAGATTGTGACAGCCAATGATGAATTCTGGCATAACTTCTAGGGTCCTCATAATAGTCTCGCTATACAAGTTGAATAGATCCGGTGAAAGGAAACACTCTTGTCTTACGCCTCTTTCTATCTTTGCATATCTGTTGAATTCGTTTCCTGTCCGTATACAGGCAGTTTGATGCCAGTAGAGGTTCTTTATTACTCTGATGTCTTTGTGAAAATATGTCGAGATTTCTGAGCATTTCTATCAATTCCTTGTGGAGTACTTTGTCAAAAGCCGTGACATAGTCTACAAAACACAGATATACTTCCTTTTTCATTCGTATCGACCTTTCTCATAGCATAAATATTGCATTCTTTGTTCCAGTGCCCTTGACAAAACTGCACTGGTTTTGTCCTATTTTCGATCTGATTCCGCTTCGCACTCTGTTCATCAATATTCGGACAGTGAGTTTTGTCATGTGGCTCATCAAACTGATTGTTAGGTTGAGTTCACATTTAATTGCACCTAGCTTCTTAGGTAGAGCTATAAAAATTGATTTGCTTGGGTCATTTGATATTACACCACTTAAAACGAAAAACACCCAATAACATCAAATATGAACACAGCCACAATGTGAAAAATGGAACATTTCTCTTGATACATACATAAAACAATTTATGCATTCAGCGAAGTGTAAAAATAAAAACCTCCTTCATGACAGATAAAAGTATAGCCGAATGCAAACATAGAGTACTTTCGAACAGTTTCTACATAGAAAAGAAAAATGGTCATAAGAACAATAGAAAATTTAAATAAAATATTAACAACAGTACATTGTTAGTAACTTTTTTCTACAAGAAAGGATTGCTGCTATATATATATATATATATATATATATATATATATATATATTCGTCATCCACATACAAAACTGTTTCGCTGTGTCATAGCTCATCAAAGTGCTTGTTGCCGAGATCGAAACTCGACCAATTTGGTATCAGTTGGAGTTGCTGACGACTAAGCCATAGACACATGGAATCAGAGAAAGGACATTTTAGCGTGTTATATATAAGCGGTGTATACACACGCCACTTTCCGAAAGAAATCAATTCATTGCTGAAGAGTAATGCATAAATCGTAGAAGTGGTAACTGCTTTTTAAAATTTACTTAAGACCGAGAAGATCAACACTATTCGCTGTCATTGTTTCAACATTTTCGGTTTCGTTAGGGGATTTGTTTGTTTGACTGAAGGATTAACTCTTTATAAGTTTATAACCGGAAATTCAAAGTAATCTATTCATCCCGGAATCTATTAATTCTTTCCCCCAGTTATAGGTTAAATAACAGGACATATTGGGTTCTATAGCTTTGGTCGGCAACCAGTCTGTTGCAGAAAATAATGACAACCTACTGCTGGATAATCTTCTGCCTAGTCAGTAATGTATTTTTCGTGACATGATCGGCCAAGCGCGTATCACGTTGGTCAATTAACTTACTGACAGATTCACCCGGGTTCGTACGAGCCTACAAAATATTTTTATGTGTTTATACCGAGACATTAATTCAGAACTTTTATTGCAATGAAAGACTGGGTACAGGAGATATTGACGACAGGATAAAAGATGAACGATTTTCTAGAAGATACAAGATAGCAATTGATGTTGCATTTAAATTTTTGAAGATTTTAGCCGTCAGTTAGTTACCTATTAGTCTTATGTATCTAATATACAGACAGCAACATTTTCGTTTGTTTTTTTTATTTCATTTTTTTATTTAAAGAACACACATTTTATTTACTGTTTTAAGTTTTGTGGAAATTTACTGAAAAATATCATTTTGCACATTTTACATTCAAGCTAATTTCGTTTCATTCAGTCAGTTAAGTACCATACGTGATACACGCCTTGGGCAATCATGTCTCTTTCGAGACATGTCTGACTGGGCAGAAGATTATCCCGCAGTAGGTTGCCATTGCTTTCTGTGGTAGACTGGTTGCCAGCCAAGGCTATAGAACCCAATCTGTCCTGTTATTCAACCCATAACTTGAGGGAATAGACGGATTAATACCTTTCCCAAGGGTATTTGTGCATAAGTGAATGCATGGAATTCTTTTCATTCACCTAGCCAAAAATACCCTTGGGAAGTTATTAATCCACCTCTTTTCCTTCCAGCTATGGGTTAAATAGCAGGACGGTTTGGATTCTATAGATATAGTTGTCAACCAGTCTACCCCACCAAAAAGAAAATCTACCGCAGAAAAATCTTCGATCTAATCCGTGATGGATCGTAATAGACATGATCACCCAAGCGTGCATGCTTATATCATTGTTATATTGAATTGCTTCTGTTTTAATTTTACAAATATTTGCTAGAATACCTAAACAAACTTCCTTTTTTCGTGATCTAAATCATCTTTATATGTTTCTCTTTTTTTGATGGCGTGAGTGTCTCTTATAAAATTACTATTGTTTTTACATTTGTTTTTAATGTACCGAGAATGCTGATCTTCTGTTTTTCCATTTCGTGTTTATTATTTTCTGTTTTGGTCACGATCTTACCGTTGTTGCTGGCAGTTATCAGATGACTGTCAGGTGACACCTGTTACATGTCTGTTAGTAGTCAAGAAGTCAATTCTCAGGAAGCTCACACCTTTCATACTGTTATCTAATATTTCTGGAGATTGTAGCTATCAGGGAAGATCCGGTGTTAACAAATATCGTATTCTTTAAACATATGCACCAAATTTTCAACCACACAAATGATTTGTAAATATAGTGTCACAGCAAAAAATCGCACATGGGAGGAGGAAAATCGCACATGGGAGGAGAAGGTCAGAAATAGAGACTGTAACACTCTCTGATTCTTGCCTTGGCTATAGGATACAACTCCTATGTAATCCATCAACTAACTAAAAAACACGAAGTAAAATTGCACACCGGCAAAATCGGATTCAAACGACTAAAAACATTTTGGAAAAGCCCAGACCAAGGCAAATTTCACATGTCAATGTGAAAAGTAAAATTCTGGATCATGATTGGATAAGAAATAGAAAATTCATATATGATGTAGATCATTTTTTTTTCACACCTAAAAAGAAAATGCCTGCTGGAGCCGGTCACATGAGAAATCGACTACTTAAATCACGTTCGGTCAAACTTAGAATGGGAGCGGTATTTGATAGTATCTTACAATGTAAGGAAGAAACTTCAAGCTGACTCGGTCACGTCTCGCCTTTACTTCCAATTTTCTTTTCTTCGTTTTCACTCCAAGCCGCCAAAGAAAACAACAACTACAACAGGACATTCCAACTGTTCTGCGATAAGTACAAGTTCTTTATTTGTTTTACCTTCTTTCTCAGCCTGCCGCCAACCTACCAAAAAGGGGAAGTTACATAAGGAATTACATTCTGTTACTATCAGTATCCGCCAGGGACACTTAGCTACTTACTACTATCAATCATGAACTCTAAACTTCTGTGGAACATTTTAAATCTCTTTGAACACTTTTAACTACAAAACTAAATGCAGTTTCTAATGAAAAATTTTTCTCACAAATATGTTATAGTTTTCAGTTAACAAAATTTCGCTGATATTTTTCTTGTTCCAATTTTATTATTCTGTTATGAAATCCTTACTTTAATGTACAAACGAAACATTTTGTCCATCTCAGTCTCTTTTTAGCCTTCTGATATTTAAATTGTGGGGACTTCGGTTGTGTTTGGCACAATTCGATAAGCATAGCCAAGGCTCCTAAATGAATCCATTCGAATAATGGATGTGAGGGAAAGTTTCGATTTGTGTTAGCGGTGTTCATTGATATTATAACCCCCCCACACCGCCAACCAAACTCCACATGATAAGGGTCAGATTAGACATTTTCATTCAAGAAACAGTCGGCATTTATTAACCGAACAATCAATGTTAATGTCGCTTGAAATTTATAACAGTAAGGGTGAGAATAGTTATTTCCTGGGAGCATAGGGGAGGGCGAACATACAGAACATTCGAACAGCTTCTACACAGAAAAATAAATGTTTTTAAGAACAATAAAAAATTTAAATAAAAAATTAACAACAGTATATTGTTAGTAATTTTTTTCTAAAAGAAAGGATTGCTACTATATCTAAACTTATTTATAAATGGAACTTTGTCTCTGTGTGTGTGTGTGTATCCGCTACCTATAGACTCCGAAACGACTGAACCGATTTTCTTGAAAATTTACACAGTTGTACTATAAGCGTCTGCGAGTGTTCTTAGCTAGGTCTTGTTTCGAGGTACCCCCGATAAATATCAAAAATCGATAATCTAACAAATTGGGTTATAGAAGGAGTGGTCCGATTTTAATCAAATGTGATACATTCATAGACAAAGACATAAGAAACGATATTCAGACGTTTCACGGTTGCAGTTCTTAAAATCGTGCAGAAAATCGATAATATATATATATATATATATATATATATATATATATATATATATATAAGGCAAGATGTTTGTGTGTGTGTCTGTTTATCTGCCTGTATGTATGTATTTTTTTCAGCCCTTTTATTTAAGTTTTTGCTTCGGGTTTGGCTCTAAGTATGTATAATTGTAGTTCTTAGTCTCAGCCTTGATACCATTTACTCAGAGGACTTATTTAGCTTTCAAAATTCAGTTTACGACGAAAAAAATTATTTAATGTAGAAACCAGGAAATCAAAATTTGACTTACATCCATTTATTTTTCTTTCGCTTTAACTGGACAGAGCTATTGCTTTTTTGCCTTTCCTGCTAACGTCCAAAGAGTCTGAGCTCCAGGACCATGGATTAGTTTTAAAACTTTCATTACACCCGAGCAACGCCAGGCTATACTGCTAGTATATATATATATATATTCGTCATCCACATACAAGCCTGTTTTTCTGTATCACAGCTCATTAATGTGACTAGATATACACTTGCTTCTTGCCGGGGTCGAAACTTGACCAATTTGGTATCAGTTGGAGCCGCTGAAGACTAAGCCATAGGCACATGGAATCAGAGAAGGGAAATTTTAGCGTGTTATATATGAGCGGCGTGTACACACGCCAGTCACCGAAAGAACTCAATTTATTGCTGAAGATCATCCAGAAATCATAGAAGTGGTAAGTGCTTTTTAAAATTTTCCTTAGGCAGAGAAGATCAGCCGTATACGCTGCCATGGTTTCAAACTTTTCGGTTTCTTTAGGTGATTTGTTTTGTTTGACTGAAGGCTTAACAGTTAACAGTTTATAAGTTTATAACAGGAAATTCAAAGTAAGAGAATGGTTTCTTTTTAAAGATCTATTCATCCGGGAATCTATTCATTCTTTCCTCCAGTTATGGGTTAAATAACAGGACAGATCGGCTACTATAGCTTTTTTCGGCAACTATCTATCATAGAAAATAATGGCAACATATTGGGGGATAACATTCTGCCTAGTCAGTAATGTCTCTTTCGAGACATGATCGCCAAAGCGAGTATCACGTTGGTCACTTAACTGAGTAATAGATACACCCGGATTCGTAAAAGCTTAGAAAATATTTTCTTATGTGTTTACACCGAAAAATTAATTGAGGCCTTTTATTAAATAGCTTTCGTCTAATGCAACTGTTTACGGATCTAATTTATATTATCTCTGACCTATAACTATTTAGCATATATATATATATATATATATATATATATATATATATATATATATATAGACATCCGCAGACAGATCTGTTTCGCTGTATCACAGCTCATCAGTACGGTTAGACAGCCTTTTACCCAGGACTGAAATCCAACCGAATTAGCGTCAGTCGGCGATTCTACCTCTGAGCTACGGGCGTTCGGTAGAAGGAGGCAGACTTTTTAGCGTGTATATTATCATTATACACGCCGATTAGCCGAGAGTGTTCTAATTCATTGCTGAATGAACGATGCGTAGATGCCAGAGTAGCTAATGTTTTTCAAAGTCTACCATTCTTCCAGAGTACTCAATCAGGGTGTGAGAGCGTAAATAGTCATCAGGAGACAGATCTATTTCTCTGTATCACAGCTCATCAGTACGGTTAGACAGCCGATTGCTCTTTACCCAGGATTGAAATCCGACCGAATTGGCGTCAGTCGGCGATTCTACCACTGAGCTACGGGTAGAAGAAGACAGACCCTTTAGCGTGTATATTTTCATTATACACGCCCAATAGCTGAGAGTGTTCTATATATATATTATGTATTGAGGCAACAATCCCTCTTTCATGCAAGTGTCATTTTTTTAATTTGGTGTTGTCTAAATAGCGGTATAATAGTCGAAAACTGTGAAAGTAAGACCCTTTAAAACATTCTGTTTGTATTCATTGAACGCTTAAGCAAAAGTAAACAAGTTTGTTTTTTTTATAATAAAAATACTAGCAATCAATCAGTTCAGTGACATCGTGATACACAATTAGGCGATCATGTCTCGAAAGAGACAGGACTGACTTGGCAGAATATTTCCCACAGTATGTTGCCATTTTTTTCTGCGGTAGAAGGCTATACAACTCAATCTATTCTTCTATTTAATCCATTGCTGGAGGAAGAAACAACGGATTAATACAGTTCCCGCATAATTTCGTATTTGCTCATCAAATTCTTTCTTCAAAAATTGAATTAAAACAATAACTTATACAATTATATGTTCACTGTTATTTTCAACTAGCAGTATAGCCCGGCGTTGCTCAGGTGTAATGAAAGCTTTTATATATATATTATCGATTTTCTGCAATATTATAAGAACTGTCTATGAGTGTGTCAAATTTGATTAAAATCGGACCACTCCTTCTATAACCCGATTTTTTCGATTATCGATTTTCGATATTTATCAGGGGTACCTCTACACAAAACCTAGCTATGAACACTCGCAGACGCTTATAGTACAACTGTGTAAATTTTCAAGAAAATCGGTTCAGCCGTTTTGGAGTCTATAGGTAACGGCCACACACACACACACACACACACACACACACATACACACACACAGACACACACACACAGACACATACACAGACAAAGTTCCATTTATAAATATGTTTAAATTTAAAGAGTTTTGCAATCATCAAAACAGGTAATAACTGGTTGGTGCAAAATCAGCCGGTTATCGTGCATAGGAGTAAAACAGATCAAACGAGGTTCAAACATTTTTTTTTTTTTCAATTCACAACCAAACCCAATACCGCCTCTAAGATGCCAGTATAATGCCCTGCCTTAAAGAAATATATTCATACCAAAACATATGACACCTACAATAAATTATCATCATTTTTGTCTTCTATGTGCCTTGTCCTTTCAGGACGTAGGCTATCAGGGCCTTCCACGTTTCACTATCCCTAGTGGCTCTTAGAACGCTTTCTTCTGTTACAGCACGCAACCTCCGTTCTACCACCCACCTGCTCAGGCCAGTCATTACGTTACTTTCTGTTTTCCCCTGTCTCTTCTTAAATCTATCTGGCCTGTTAGTATCAAGTTCTCCAAGCCCTCTTTCCTCATTGCATGTCACAGAAACTTTACCTGTCTCTTCCTGATGCTCAATATTTTCTTTTCGTTTCCATCCTTTCCAAAACCTTGTCATTGCTCACATGCTCGATCCATGATATCCACAGAATCCTTGTGTAGAACCACATTTGAGTTGCTTCAAGTTTTTCCTTCATCTTTGTCCAGCATTCACTGCCATATTGAAGAACTGATATCACATAGCAATCCGGTACTCTCTTCTTTGTTTCTAGCGAATGGTTTCTGTCTCTTAATACTTTACTCAGTTTCTGGAACGTGTCCTTCGCCATGCCAATTCGCCTTCTGATCTCTGTGCCGCACTTTCCGTCTTCAGTTAGAACACTTCTCAGGTATTTAAATTTTTATACCGGTTTGATTTTAGTATCCCCAATCTGTATTTGGCATTTTGGGCGACTCTTTTTGCTGATGACTATGAATTCGGTTTTCTTGCAGTTTATTTGTCGTCTTTTCTTGTCACGTAGTTCCCTACATTTACCTTGAGAGTATAAAATTATAAAATTTAGGAACGGATCTGAAGCAGATTATGTTTAATTTCGTTGTTTTTATTTATTTTTACTTTTTTCAGCGCAGTCCTATCGATATTTACTTAAACTTTCCGATTATCAAAAAACAATTTTGAAAAATTACAATATTTAAAAAATATTCTCATATAAGGTTAAAGTAAATCGATCCTCGATTTTCAATCCACTCGCGTTGGGGTCGCTTTGTTTATGTTAATTTTGTTGTTTTTAATCTTTTTTTAAACTTTTTTCAGCGTAGTTTTATCGAGTGTTACTTAAACTTTCCGAATATAAAAAAATTGAAAAAATACAATATTTAAACAGATTTTGATGGTGGGGGGTTTAGTTTCTCACACAACGTTATATAAAATCGATCCTCCATTTTCAAACCCCTATAAGGTTGTATGAGAAACTGGTCCTCACCTAAAATCATTTCAATATTTAAATTTTTGCAAATTTTTTGTCATTCGTAAAGTTTATGATATAAAAGATAACATTGCACTGAAAAAAATCCAAAAAATTGGATAATGAACACATTTACAGGTTGCGGTAACGTCGTACCGGCGACTGGTTTCAAAATGGTGGTTCGATTTACTATAACGTTGTATGAGAAAATGTTTAACTATTGAAATTTTTCAAATTTTTTTATCAATCGTAAAGCTAAGAGTGTAATCGATAGGACTGCGTTGAAAAAAATGAAAAAAATTGAAAACAATGAAATTAAACGTGGTGGTAGTCTGCTTCAGGTCCACCAACATAGGCATTAAGAACCCATAGAGGTTGATATGCTGCTAGACAAAATCATAAAACCAACCAATCATTCGAGGCCAAAACTTAACTCTAGCCGTAAGTTTAAATCTACTTTTAAATCTAGCTATAAATCTCACACTCACTCTGTCCTGATCTATATCTCCAAAAATTTAACCCAAGCCATAAACATAGAGCTAATCCCAAATTTCAACCTACACGTAACACTAAGTCTGACCTTAAGCATAATCCTAAATCTTATCTGAACTGTCAGACTAATTTTGACCACGCAGGATTGTAAATGTCAGAAAGGCTAACATTATGTACACACACTGATTACAAAATAATTAACCCTCTAGTGCCATTCGTATCATATTTGATACAGTATTTCCCTATAAGGAAACATTTGGTATTTCCCTATAAGGAAACATTTGGTATTCATTGACTGAGCAGTCAGTACTGCTTTCATTTGAAATTTATAAAATATTTCTCTTAAAAAATTTTTCAGGAAAATATTTCTTTCAAGGCTTGTTTTCATACTGTATCAAATATGATACGAATGGCCCTAGACGGTTAAACAAAACATAATACAGATTTCTTATGAATTTTTTTACTGATCGTAGTTCTATTTTGGCACAAGGTCACATGTGCGGGGAGCCCAGGGATGCTCGTATTTACTACTAATGCCTGCCCTCAGATCATGAGACAGCGATGAGGCACCCAGCACTTTAAGCATTTGTTATTTTTTCCGTAGAAATCTAAGGAGTGTTGCCTTGACTGAAGGAGTGGTTGATTTTACTTGAGCACATGAAACGAAGTCTATTTGCGACAAAGGCCGTGTTTTGATAAGAGCTTGGTGGCAGTCAGTTTGGACATTCAATAACACAAAAATCATATTCCTTGTCCATATTTTATTTCGTGGTCTTTCTGTTTTTCTTTCTTTTCGGCACAAGCTAAACATATCTTGGACGCCTGAAGGTCTTGTGATATTGTATAGTCAATTGCAGCAAAGGAAAAAGAAGAGTTGTTCTGACGTTGATATGGGCAATGTTATAGTATTATTCATGATGTTTAAATACAGAAGTATAAACTATATATTAATTACGACTAAATAAATGATTCGGGTTTTGTCCAAGGCAAATTTCGAAATCCATTTTCTTATGAAGCCATGAATTCACGATTTTAGTTAATTAATCTAAAGAACACGTTAATTTAATTCAGACTACATTAACTCTTAAGTAATATTATACATATATATATATATATATATATATATATATATATATATATATATCGTGTTTTTCCGAGGTAGCAGGTCTAAACATATATTGTTAATTATAACAGATAATGAATGTCTCTTATGTTTAATCATGAGCCGTTCTAAACATAAAAAAATACCAAGTTTAGAACGGCTCAAATCCGTTACGAAATGAATTTATTTCGACATATATTTAATTTATTTGTTTAAACATAATTCTTAATGATTTTTCCTATTTGAGTAGATGTTCTGTTTTTAGGATTAAACAGTACATTAATCTGTACTAGCCTGAATAATTGAGAAATCTCGTTTGGAAAATAATATTCGGGATTTATTTCATCACGAGTCTTACGTGGTCGAGCGGTTATGATACGTCAAAATGGTTTCGCCTAGAAGACGGAGAGTCGAATCCTGCCCGAGGACATATTTTTAACAAGATTTCTCGATTATTCAGGCCAGTAGATATAAATAAATATGCTGTTTAAAAGCAGGAAATCTACTCAAATACGAGTGTTCGTTATAAAAGTCTAAAATATAACTCATCACTCAATAAATTCCTTGCCTAACTAATAACACAACAGCTTTTAGGCAAAATCCGACTTCATTCATTTACATAGTCTTCTTCTAGGGTGATACACTGATTCCAACGCTTCTCCGCCTTTTTGTAGAACGGTTTGTCTTTGGCCTTACAATACGCCTCAGTTTTCGATATCACTTCTTTATTGGAGCTAAATCTCTTTCTTTGGAGAATTCTTTTGAGGTCTACAAATAGCCAGTAGTCTCTAGGGGTCGATCTGGAGGAGGATAGTGTGGATGTGGAAGCAATTCGAAGTGCATTTAATGTAGTTTTGCCATCGTTGCGATTGACTTGTGACACGGTGCGTTGTCTTGGTGAAAGGTCAACTTTTTCTTCTTCATTTGTGACCGTTTTTCGGAGATTTCCTCCTTCAAACGCACCAATAATGCTTTATATAATATTCGCTATTGATAATTCTTCCTTCCTCAAGGTAGTCGATGAGCAAAATATCTTGCGCATCTTAAAATACAGAGACCAAAACCTTGTCTGCTTTATTTGACTCCGGAATGAAGTAGTGGATCCATGTTTCATCCATTGTCACGCATTTACGCAAAAACCTTGATGCGTTGAAACAGTTACATACAACTCTAAATAGTTCAAAATGCTATCAAAGAGAATGTTTACAACCCAGACACAAGGCAGATAAAATTTATTAAAGCGGGCGCGAAAATCCCACGAAATAGAAAGGTAAATCCAAACCTGCTATCTCCTGCAACAGACTGGGAACTAAGGGCCGATATAAGCTCAAGATTGAAATTCCCAGAGCAAATTGCCATCACAAAACTTCGCCCAGATATAGTTTTCTTCTGACATAAATTGAAGAAGATAGTCTTGTGGGAACTGACGGTCCCCTGGGAAGAAAACGCAGAGGAAGTTCATGAAAAGGAGAAGTTAAAATATGACGAACTGCTGGAGGGTTGCAGGGTTAAAGGTTGGAGGCACTCCTATAGAAGTGGGGACTAGTGGATTTGCAGCAAGGTCCTTATGCAAAGCCTTAACAGATATTGGGATAGTGGGAGTAAAAAAATGAAAAGCACTTAAGTCCATAACCGAAACAGCGGAAAGAACAGCTAATTGGTTATGGATAAAAAGAGAGAGTGCCTGGATTCCAAATTGTTAGCTAAAATTCCCCGAAATTCTGCGTCTAAATTAATGTTTCGGACGAGCTCATGTGCGGTTCGCCTCTAAATGGAAAGTGGCTCTGACTGTCGCCAAGCATTTGCAAGGTTTCGTACTTAAACGTAATTTTCCAGTGTCTGAAAGCGCTTACCGAGGGTGGGAGAGAAACTAATCATCTCTGGTCGGGTCGACCCGAAAAGCCCCTAGTGATCCCCGCGTTGACATCACTGACGACACCCTCTAGCGCCCCCATTACGGTGCGTATGTTTGAAATCTGAATCGTTGTTATTCCCACCCTTTTACAGTTAAACAAATAAGATGTAACCGTAAATTCTACTCCAACAGCTTCTTTTCTCGCGCTTCCCGCCTGTGGAACTCCCTTCCACAAGTCTGCTTTCCCGACAGTTACAATCTTCAGGTGTTTAAATGTAGGGTCAATAGACACCTCCTATCACACTAACTCCCAACTATTCTCACAACACTCTCATCTACCCAACCCTCATTCTCGGTATCCTCACCCGCCTATCACCCACCCTCTGTTATTTCCTATATTTAATCAGCCTTTCTCCACTCTACGTAGCCCCCTGCACAGTAGTGGCAGTGACATGCCTTGCTCGGGGTGAAACGCTTATAAAAAAAAAAATAGACTGTGAGAAAACGTGGCACCCACTTTGAATACAGCTTTCAGGAAACTTTGAAGTCAATATAAATTTGCTCAGTGACAAACTTCTTCACATTATTTCTATGAATGTTCTATCTCTATCTCGATATCGAGCACTTTATGACAAAATTTTCTGCTTGGCAAAATGCTACTTTTCTAGTAAATCACTAAATAAATTAGCAATCTTAGCTCTAAGCATCATCATAATTTAACACTAAGTATATATGCATGTATATTCGATCAGGTGATTGAAAATTAACTTTCCATGTTAAAATACATATTTATTGACTTTAATCTTTTAAAAATGGATGTGAGTGGAAGGCATTTTCCAAGAGTTTTTATTGAATTTTCGATATGAGAACTTGTCGTAGAACTGTCAGAGACAATTCGCTTTGCTTGTAGTCAGTTTCTAGTAGCTCAACTTGATTGACCAGAAGATTTTTTTTCAGTCACGTGTGTTTTTAGTAATATCATTTTCGGTTTCGAGAGCCAATAATTTGGAAATGAATAAAACCGTTCATGAGGTGTTGCGTGAATGGCTGTGCATAGCAGAGTTCTAGCAGCATTAAGGCTTCTGGAATCAATTATTCTCAATTCTTCACTAATAACTTATTATCAGCAGTTGTCAATTAAACAATTTTCCAGATAATTCTTATATACCTCTCGAACTGGCCATAGGCTAGATGAATATTTCGTGTTATATACTCATTGTTTTTGCAGGAATCGCCGTACGCATTTACACAAAAATAAAGCCACTCTGACCAAATGAATACACGCGGGTAGCCGGAAAACAGCAAAAACTGAGCAAAGTGCTTATATGGCCATGGGCAGGATATTACGAAAAGAAATTTCGAATATTCGTTAATTATTGTCAATATGTATTTATTGCGAGTTTTTTTGTAACGAAAGCAAAAATATTGAAATATAATGTGATTCTTTCGCAGGAGTCCTGTGGCTTTTATAAACTTGCTGGTGTTAGGATTGTAAAACGTGGGTTTATTTCTAGCGCAAAGTTTTTCATGTGTTCGTAATCCCTTTTCCCTTCCACATGATTTCTTCCCCGACTGCTACAATCTCCAGGAGTTTAAATATTAAGGTCAATAGACACCTCTTAACACACAAACTCGCTCCCATTCTTTCAAACACTCTTCCCATCTGTCCAATTCTCGTCCTCGGTATCCTTACCCATCTATCACCGTCCTTCTGGCATTTCCTACACCTAACCACTCCTCCTCTTTACTTTCCCCTATGTAGCCCCATGCGCAATAGTGGCAATGGAATGCCTTGCTTGGGGTGAAATGATTAAAAAAAACATCCTCTACTGAGTAGGAAAGCTTCCTGTTTTCATAACGTGGACTATGCGTGTAACACCTAGGTGGCTCAACTCTATGTAATTAATTTATTCTTCTTTGTTAGCGTCAGAGATGCACACACGCGAGATGGCGTCCACGGCTGCGTTTTTCTTTATCGAGGAGGCAGATTACATGGAACAAGTAACACGACAGTCTTACCATTCACCGGATTATCTTCTCACCTCTCACTTTGCTAGTCGTTTTTGCGTTTAAAAATTAATGCGACTGATTTTTGATATGTAATCTGAAAATGTCGTCCTATCAAATAATGCCTCCATTTTCTCAACGATTTGACAATAGTACAGGCTTCTTTCTCTATTGCCTAATGTCGGCGTTCTAATTTAGTCAGCATTCTGGAGAAAAAGTATATGGGTCTTCGTGACAGTTTTAAAAAGATAGGTGTGTGCATTCTTTGGTGTCGGTCTCTAGTACCAAAAGTAGTATATGGCTATTTTCATTATGCCCCTCTTTAACATATTAAACGCTTTCCCTGTATGGGAGATAACGAGAATTTTGATGCAGTTGTTAGAGGGTGGATGTTTTTTTTAAACACCGGTATTCAATAGTTATTCGTAATGTACATCATTAAGAGGGTAAACCTTTTAGGACCGGTTTTGTGGTCCAGTGGATATCGACTCGGAACGAGAAATCGGAGAGCGGAGTTCAAATTCCAGTTGAATTCGTTGCAATCATATACGCGCAAATACCCTTGGGAAAAGTATTAATTCGTCTCTTCCCTTCATCTATGGGTCAAATAACAGGGTAGCTTGGGTTCTATAGCCTTGGTTGGCAACTAGTCTACCGGAGAAAGCAATGGCAACCTACTGCAGGATAATCTCCAGCCCAGTCAGTCATGTCTCTTTCGAGACATTGTCGCCCAAGCGTGTATCACGTATGGCACTTAACTGACTGACTGAGGTTGAGTAATGGATTCAAATATTATTTGTGAGTAAGTTTCCAAATATTTTTATGTTTTTACGCCTAAAATTATATTTGTCTTGGTTAAGCGCAGGCTTGTACTATTTAATAGTCAATTTCTGTCTTGTTCCCTTAGACTTTCACCCAAATGTTCACATTACCGATGTAAGCATAAGTTTCTTGCATGTTCTCTTTTGATATTATCAGGTCTATCAACGGTTGAAAGGTAGGTACACTGTTAGCTACGCCAATTGGTATTCTGTGAAATTGATAGAGTTTGCCGCTAGCCTCCAACACCATTTATGGTTTATCGCTGGGAACTTTTGAGGTTCAGAATATTTCCTCTATTCTGGGCAAAGGTTAAGCATCCAGTAAATAAACCGGTTTATCATTTGGGAAGAGTCGATTAGCGTTCGCTTTGACGTGTTCTCAGAGGAGACTACGAAGGCTTGTGCTCTCCATAGAGAATGGCTTGGTTCGATTATACTTTCGTTCAAAATTAAACTAAGTAAGGTTTGTATAAATAATATATACTCCTCTGTGCGTTGCCTACTTTAGTAGATGCCGGTTTTAAAATCGGGTGTTAGATTGTTGAAATTCCTTGTGTACGGTATGGTTGCTACATTGCAGATTCCACAGGGTATTTTTACTGATGAATGTTGACGCAAGAAGTTGTGCTCTAATATTTGGTCGCAACATAAATCGTTCATTAGTAGACATCTTACTCCTTGCAATAAAGTACCCTTTATTTTTAGGTCAAACAAAATGTATCTCAGCGCTTATATGGAAAGAGATAAGCTAACCATATTTACTTGCTTAGACTCGCTTAGGTGTTTCATCAATTTTCTGCCGCAATGCTTCCGTTAAGGAAATTTTCTATGCACCCCGTGTCAATCAATGCTTTTATTGGCTGTTCGTTAGACTTGATCTCTATCTTTCTAGTTGATAGATAGCCAAGGGTAACCACTGATGCCGAACAAGTTACTATTTCGCTCTCCTTATAATTCTACACACTTTAGCTGAATATCTCTGCTTTCGGAATGTATAGCATTTATCCCTTTGTCACATGGACTTTCATGTCACTCACTTTCGCAGAAAAAAAAAGACATGCACTTTTAATTAAGGCTGTTTTGTGCCATATAAACCTCTGTGTCGTTTAATTCCGAAATCTAATTATCCTGAAATTTGGGCACCTCGGCGTGGTGTAATGGTTAGCAAGCTTGTCTCCCTATAACCAGTAACAACTGAGTAGTGAGTTCGATCCTCACTGGGTGTCCCATACTTTCGGCCTTGTGCCACAACTAATTATTCTGAAATTAATTTTTTGTTTTCAAGTACTGATATTTTGTACATAATTCTATTATAGATATACAGTTTGTAGATGATCAATTGGAGGTGCTATATTTATTGATATAAACATTTCTTTAAGGGATTGCATTATTCTGGCATGTTTGTGGCAGTTTTGGGGTGAACTGATTTTTAAAAAATAAAGAACGAAACGGAAAAAAGCAACTTTGAAACTCGTTTGATTTGTTCTACTTTTATCCGCCGTATTCGACTGACTTTGTAACAACCGGTTATTACCGATTTCCAATTGCTGCAAAACGCTTTGAATCGCTTTGAAGGGAAAATTTTTCTTTTATCAAAGCCCGGTTTAAGAGGTTTTCGAGAAATTATTAGCATTAAAAACTGACGGATCTTATACAAAAGATATCCGAAAGCTACCTGGTAAGTGGTAGCAAGTCCTTGAAAATAACAGTGAACATATAATTGTATAGTTTTAATTCAATTTTTGAAGAATCAATTTGATAAGCAAATGCGGAATTATTTATGGCTCAGCCTAACAGCAATAGAGATAAAGGGAAATAGTGTGATAGAAGCCAGAGTGAGAGAGAGAGAGAGAGAGAGAGAGAGAGAGAGAGAGCAGGCACGAGCAAGAGAAAGAGAAAGAACGAAGCAAGCGAATAGTATTTGAGAATGCTTTCATCAGTTCTATAATCCACCTTATCTATGTGTGGCGTCTCTTCACGATTTGGGCGATTATGGCTCTCCATAATTTCCTGCTACATACGGCAAAATCACGTTGAAAACGCCGGCCTCCTTAAAAGAACCGAAGTTAACCAACATCGACAGGAACTTAATAGGTGACCTCTTGTGAATATATGGTGTTCGAAGCTCGGATATTCTTCTTCTACATGTGCCGTGTCTCGTCAAAACGTAGGCGATCATGGGCTTCCACTTCGCTCTGTCTCTTGTCGCTTTCAGTGATTTTTTCTTGGTATCTCTTCAAAGCCCCGCTCCATCACCTATTTGCTCAGACCTAACAAGTACGTCTCTCGCTGCTTTCCCCTGTCTCTTCTTTTATTTATCCGACCTGTGAGTATCAAGTTCTCCAGATTCTCCTTCCTCACTACGCGTCTCAGGAATCTCATTTGTCCCTTCCTGATATTTATTATCAGTTTTCTTCTCGTTTGCATCTTTTCCAACACCTCATCGTTGCACACGTCTCCTGTCCATGATATCCTCAGCATCCTTCTGTAAAACCACATTTCTGCTGCCTCAAGCCTCTCCATCATCTTTGATGAGATCGTCCAGCATTCACTTTCATACAGAAGGACAGATATCACGTAGGAATCCAGCACTCTTTTCTTTATTTCTAATGAGGTTTTCTTGTCTTTAGTCACTCTGGTTAGCTTCTGAAATGCATCTTTAGACATGCCAATGCGTCTTTGGATCTCCGTGTCACATTTTACATCCTCTGTCAAAACACTTCCCAAGTAATTGAATTTTTTACTTGTTTTATTTTAGATTCTCCAACTTGCAGTTGGCATATTGGTCTCCTCTTTCTGCTGATGACCATACATTCAGTTTTCGGTGGTATAAAGAAAAATGGAATGGTTAATTGGAGAGCCGTTGATTTCATTATATTCACATAGGTGCCAATAACCTTGAGAAAGGTGTGAATCAACTAATCTACTCCAGGTATGGGTTAATTGTGAGACTTGTAGCACTAAACCAGTATTATATCCCTTTCCCCCAAATTGCTACATTTTAAAAATACTCCCTGGTATAAATAACTTGAAATGAATTGATAAGCCGTAACAAACAAATCAAACAATAAACAATTTTCTGTCATTCGTAGCGCTTAATAATTTTCACATTTTTGTCATTTTTTCTTCACTGACATCCCTGACATCTATTTACTCAGGATACGTTATGCGTTGTTTTCATCTATTTCTCTCTTTTTTTGTATGTCATTTAAGGATCAATATTTCCAAGCCGTCTTTTCTCATTATGTGTCCTAGAAAGTTCAATGGTCTCTTTCTGATGTAAGCATAAATGATCATTTTGTTACCATTTTCTCGAAAACTTTATCATTGCTCAAATTTTGGGAAATAGTATCCTTCTGTAAAGCCACATTTATTTCTTTTTTTAAGTGCCTTCTTATCCAGTATTCACTGCCATATAGGAAGGTTGATATTACATAACAATTCCATAATCCTTTCTTTATTTCTAACGACGTTTTCTATTTCTTAATAGTAATTTTAGCATTTGGAAGACAGCTTTCTCTATCCCAATTCACTTTCAAATATCAGTGTTACATTTCCCATATTAGTCAGTTAAGCGCCATACGTTATAAACACTTGGGTGATCATTTCTCTTTTGATACATGAATGACTTGGCAGAAAATTTTCCCGCAGTAGGTTGCCATTTTTACGGGGTAGACTTGTTGTCAAACAAGGTTATAAAATCCAATCTGTTCTGCTATTTAACTCTTTTATCCAGGTCTGCCAGTTCAGTGCCATACGTAATATATGATTGGGCGATTATGTCTCTTTCGATACATGAATGACTTGGCAGAAAATTTTCCCGCAGTAGGTTGCCATTTTTATGGGGTAGACTGGTTGTCAAACAAGGCTATAAAATCCAATCTGTTCTGCTATTTAACTCTTTTATCCAGGTCTGCCAGTTCAGTGCCATACGTAATACATGTTTGGGCGATTATTTCTCTTTCGATACATGAATGACTTGGCAGAAAATTTTCCCGCAGTAGGTTGCCATTTTTCCTGTGGTAGACTGTTTGCCAACCAGGGTTATCGAACCCAATCTCTCCTGCTATTCAATTCATAGCTGGATAAAACAGTGATTGATTCCTATTTGCTCGGAAGTGAATTCAACAAATTCGACTTAAATTCGAACTCGGCTCTCCGATTTCTCATTTCGTATCGATGACCATTAAGTAGAAACTTGCTTTACTGACTGTGTTTTGATTTTGTACCATCAAGATTTGTAGCAGACGACTCAATATACGTAATTCAATATTTTATTTGTCACTTTTGTTTTTATGACAACCAGTGTATTCATTCCTTTTTATATCAGTTAAGTGCCATACGTGATGCACGCTTATTCGATCATGTCTCGAAAGAGACATGATTGACTGGGTAGAAGATTATTCCATAGTAGTTTACCATTGCTTTCTGCGGTAGACTGGTTGCCAGCCAAGGCTATAGAACCCAATCTGTCCTATTATTTATCGCATAACTGGAGAGAAGAGACGGATTAATACATTTCCCAAGGGTAATTGTACGTATGTGAATACAAGGAATACAACTGAAATTCGAACTCGGCTCACCAATTTCTCGTTCCGAGCCGATATCCACTGCACCACAATGCACATCCCTTTTTAAATCACTTTTCCAAAAAAATAGCTACCAAGATTACATAAATGTTAGTTAGGTAAATAAACAAATATCAAAATATATGGAAATATGTAAGAGCTAAATGATACAAAGCAAGAATAAACCTGGCTCGAGAGAAATTAAACAAAAATGAATGCTCAAAAGTTTTCAGAAAAAAAAACACTTTTCAAGTCCGCTAGATCTTATAGATCTTTTTAAAGACTCATGGGGTTTTCCCAGTGAATGCTGGACAATATCATCGAAAATGAGGACAAAACTTGAAGCAGCGGAAATGTGCTTCTACAGAAGGATGCTGCGGATATCGTGGACTGGCTATGCAAGCAACGATGAGGTGTTGGAAAGAATGGCAACAAAAAGGAAATTAATACTGAGCATCAGGAAGAGACAACTAAAGATCCTGGGGCATGTAATAAGGAAGGAGAACTTGGAGAACCTGATACTGACAGGCCAGATAGATTGAAAAATAGACAGAGGAAGGCAGCGGATAACATATTTGAAGGGACTGATAAGGTGGATGACGGAACGGGGGTTGCGAGGTGTAACAGGAGCAAACATACTAAGAGCCACCAAGGATAGGGAGACGTGGAGAACCATGATCGCCTACGTCCTGAAGGGACAGGGTACGTAGAAGAAGAAAAGATTCTGACACGTTAGTTTGAAAAAATTCTTTTTCTATGTGTTCATGACGCATGCGATAATGACTCAGATTTCCATATTGCTAGTGACTCTTAGTACGCTTTCTCCTGTTACCCCACCCCAAACCAACTCTGATATGCACTTGCTCAAGCCAGTCAGGTATGTTACGCGTTGCTTCCACCTGTTTCTCTTTCCCTCTCTCTGAGGTGTGAATATCAGATTCTCCAGGCACTCCTTCCACCTTTTATATCTCAAGAATTTCAACTGTCTTTTTCTGATGTTAAGTATTTGTTTTTTTTTATTTTCCACTATTTCTAAAATCTTAATGTTGCTCACATATTCGGTCAATTGTATCCTTAGCATTCTTCTGTAAGACTACGGCTATATCGTGTTGAATGCACCGGTTCCCGTCCGATCACCGAAGTTAAACAACATCGAGCCTGGTCAGTACTTAAATGGGTGACCATTTTGGAATAGCAGGTGCTGTAAACCTAATGACCAAGAATAGTCCACTGGTCCTTCTGGTTTGGGGGTTGGGTGCAGGGCTAACAACTCTGCCCCATAAAAACAGTTTGTTATAGAGACAGCAACAAAAAGTTGCTGCCCTATGCACCATCTGGGTGTGATGGATAGATGATGATGATAATGATGATGATTCTTCTGTAAAACAACATTTCGGTTGCTTCAAGTCTTTCATTAATCTGTAAGAAGATTGTTCAGTATTTACTGCCATATTGAAGAACAGACATCACATAAAAATTCAGTAATGTCTTTGTCATGGTGGCATCACCGACAGACCGAATGAACTATTCCAGTCATTATTTATACCTATCCTCCCAAGAGATGAGAGGAAGTAGCCTGAGGAGAGCGCCCTCAGAGCGGCCCGAAATCAGCCGATAGTCGCTCTACAAACACTGCTACCTTAACGAGAATTACGAGTCCTAGTTCTAAGGCTGAGTGTCGAATCATAATATTCCACACTAACTCGTATTATCGTTCCTACTAACCAATTCCAAGTATTGTATTCTTTCCGTATTTAATATATATTCATATTTTCCTATTTGATTGTTTTTGCGTTATTCTTACTGGACCTTTAACCGGGTCCACGACAGTCTTCTTTGTAGCGAAATTTTCCTGTCACTCAATACTCTACTCTACTCTACTGAGAGACAGGAGAGACGCGTCTGGAATGTATCATTGGCAATACCAATTCTTCTCTGGATCTCACTATCACACTTACCGTCCTCTGTTAGAATATTTTCCAGGCGTTAGCATTTTAGGCTCCACTTTTTACTGGTGACCATGTGTCAGTTTTTCTTGTAGTTTACGTGTACTCCTTTCTTTCCGCTTTCTCCAGCTAACTTCTGTTGGAGGTCTTGCATTTTCATCTCCGTGTCTGCTATCAATACTGTATCATCTGCTTATCTCCTATTGTTCAGATTGTGGCCTCCAGTGAAGAATCATGGCATGGCTCCTAGTGCTCTCAGAACTGTCTCACTGTTCTGTCTGGATAGATCTGGTGAAACATCACATCATTGTCTTACACTTCTTTATATGTTTGTATATCTGCTGAACTGATTTCTTCTCCGTATGCAAGCGGTTTGCTGATAATAGAGGTTCGTCATTATTCATATGTCTTTTCCGAATATGTCTAGGTTGCTGATCATCTCTACCAGGTCTTTGTGGCGTACTTTGTAGACTGCCTTTGCGTAGTCTATACTCAAACACGGGTACAAGTGATACTTCATTTGTATTACCCTTTCTGATAACATTTTCAGCATAAATATCACGATCTTTGTTCCAGTCTCCGTGCCGTAAATAATAGAGGTTCGTCATTATTCATATGTCTTTTCCGATCGTCGAAATGTGGCCTCCCTCTGTCTCTTCTATAAATACTTTCATGGCTTCTGCTCGGATGAGCTTAAGTCACTGATGCCTCCTCAACAGGTGTTTACCCGTGCAACCAGACTGGCAACTGGGTCCCACCCATTCACAGTCAGGTTAGCCAAACGCAGACGACAATTCTACTCCTGCAGCTTCCTCTCTCGCACTTCCCGCCTGTGGAACTCACTCCCGTATTCTTGCTTTCCTGACGGCTATGACCTCCAGAAATTTAAAAGCAAAGTTAATACTCACCTACTAACCACTGGACTCTAGCTCTCTCCCCTCCCCTGTATAATCTTCACGTTCTCTCCGCCCATGTATCTGTCATTGCACCTGCTTTCTCAGCTTTCTATTGTTCCTTTCTAACTAGCTTGTACTCCTCACTCTTTTCTAATTAATCTTTCTACATTTATGTAACCCCCTGCACATCAGTGGCGTTTCTGCCTTGCTCGGGGTGAAATGATTAAAAAAAAAAAATGTCTAGGTTGCTGATCATCTCTACCAGGTCTTTGTGGCGTACTTTGTAGACTGCCTTTGCGTAGTCTATACTCAAACACGGGTACAAGTGATACTTCATTTGTATTACCCTTTCTGATAACATTTTCAGCATAAATATCACGATCTTTGTTCCAGTCTCCGTGCCGTAAAATAAGACTGAAACAAGAAACTAATACAACACGAGTGAATAACTTATTCATTCGTTTTTTGCTTCTACGTCAGATTTTCTTTTTGGGACTATGTTGTTTACTCATGTCATTAGCGTTTCTTTTACTGAGTTCCATTTCGAGTTTCCGTTTCCAATTTGTTCCTTGTATTTGTTTTTCATACTGTCAGTGTATTTTCCCTGCAGGTTAAAGTCATTCACAGTCTGGGTGCTGTAATAGGCTTTTTTAGTCTCTGAAGTTTCAACCTTAGTTTACAAATGACGTGGAGGTGGTCGCTTCCATAGTCGGCACTTGGATAAGTTTTACAATGAACAAATGCATTCCTGAATCTCCTGTTTATAAATTACCCGCTTCATTACATTTTTACAAGTGGGCTTGTGTCATCAAAAATTACGTCAACGTATATATTAATGGACTGACAGGATATATATATATATATATATATATATATATATATATATATATTCTACCTCTGGGCTATGGGCGCTCGGTAGAAGAAGGCGAACTTTTTAGCGCGTATATTATCATTATACACGCCCAATAGCCAGAGTGCTTTAATTCATTACTGGATGAGCGATGCGTACATGCCAGAGTAGCTGCTGTTTTTCAATGTCTCCCATTCGTCCAGAGTGCTCAATCAGGGTGTGAGAGCATAAATAGTTGTCCGCAGACAGATCTGTTTTGCTGTATCACAGCTCATCATTACGGTTTGACTCCGATTGCTTTTAACCCAGGATTTTATATATATATATATATATGTGTGTGTGTGTGTGTGTGTGTGTGTGTGTGAGAGAGAGAGAGAGAGAGAGAGAGAGAGAGAGAGAGAGAGAGATATGTGTATGTATATAAATATAAATATATATAAATATATATCTGTTTAACGGTACAAACCTGTAAATTGCTTTAAAAATGACAAACGGAAACATCTCTCAAGGGATCCCTTTTGCCAACAACACACCATGAGAGAACCGTTGGTAGTGATCAAAGAACAAAAAAATATGCACATGAGCAAAAGTTGGGGGAACAGAGGTGTGTAAACTATTAGCGAGGAGGATAAAATTGAGGGGAATGATTGAATATATACAATTAAATAAAATATGTACAAAAATAAATAGGTGAAAGAGTGGGGTTGAGTGTTAAAAAATCTCTCCGAACAAGTCCAACGACTTAACGAACTCTTTCTGTCGACAGAGAGCGGGTTTACGCCAAAGAATCGACACCGACTACAGAATCCTTAAATGGTTAATGGAGTAGACTCTATGTAGCGCCCTGAACCAATCACCTTTATAGGTCTTGGCACAAGCTGGATTATCCAAAAGGTGCTGGCCGATGACCGATTCCACGGAAGTGTGGCGAAGGCGACTTATTTTACCCAGTCTAATCTGTGAAGGGATGTGTTGGTTGATACAGGTCTGCAAATGTAAGGTGGTTCGCCCAAAATAGGCAGCAGCACACTGGCAATTACATTCATAAACTATATTACTCAATCTGATGCAGGACAAACTATACTTCAAGGAAGAGGGAAATGCAGACCTAACGCCATAAATCCAACGGAACACAACAGACGGAAAACAATTAGACACCGACCTAGTAATTCGTCTACCCAACTTCTGACTGACCTCTCCGATCCATGGGATTTTTAAATAGACCGGACACTTAGAAGGACCAAAGGTGGTAGGTGAATTAAATTTTTCCACTTTCTTGTAAATGATATAATTAACCCCCTCGCTAATTTTTACACGCCTCTGTTTCCCCACCTTTTGCTCACGTGAATATTTTTTTCGTTCTTTGATCACTACCAACGGTTCTCCCTGATGTGTTGTTGGCGAAAGAGATCCTTTGAGAGATGTTTCCGTTTGTGATTTTTAATATATATATATATATATATATATATATATATATATATATATGCAATTTGTTATATATATTATATTATTTGTATATGCGTGGTACTTATTTGAAAGCGCTCAATATCAGTGATAGCGTTGACATATTTATACAGATAGGTACTAGTTTGTGACCCTTGCGATCATCAGACAAACGTTTGTCTGACGATCGCAAGGGCATGAAACTCAGGGTCACAAACTCACACCTATATATATATACATATATATATATATATATATATATATAACGGTCTTTATTATGATGGAGACGATTTTCGGTTTTTGAAGCTTAAGGGAAAAAGACGTACTCATACATTTCCCAAGAGTATATGCGTGAAACCCAGGGTCACAAACTCACACCTATATATATATATATACATATATATATATATATATATATAACGGTCTTTATTATGATGGAGACGATTTTCGGTTTTTGAAGCTTAAGGGAAAAGACGTACTCATACATTTCCCAAGAGTATATACGTGTAAGTCAATGAAACGAATTCAACTAAATTCGAACTCGGGTCTCCGATTTGTCATTCCGTGCTGATATCTACTGAGCACAACGAACATACGCAGCTTACCTAAAACCTAATTAAGAAAATATTATGATTGAACGTAGCTTTAAGGCGCATCTCTGGTACAATGTATTCATTTTCTTTTGTTCTCTCTCAAGTTATAAGAAAATTGAGGTAAACATTAAAGCCGCGGAAAAAACCAACGAAGTACATCACCGGATGGCAAAACACACCTTGCTTTTCAATCGAAACTGCTGGGTTTTCCGGCAAAAATAGTCCTCGCTGGCAAGATGTCTGTTCACCAAAATATTATTGCCCTTTTTGGGGGGAAGGGGAATTATTAAACTGGCGAGAGGTAAATTTTGTCTTTTCATTTGTCAGGCTCGAAACAGTCTTTATGTAGCATTTAAAATGTTGCTTTTAGCATAACTCACATCGGGTAGAGTTTTTAATAAGTTTGCGCCATTTTGGTCTCTCGAGGTGATCAAACGATCTATATACGCAATATATGATTGTATCGAAATAGTAAATTGGGCTTACAGGCATGAAGGACTTTATCGTCATCTGAATGTCTTTAGTTCGAATAATTAAGAAAGTTATAGCTATAGCCTTGTAAGTCGTGTACCTTCTTGGTATAGCTTTATGTTCAGCTAAAAGGATGTTTCGACTAAACACTACTAAGAACAAGGATTTTACATACACGTGCCTTATAATCTATTGAACGAAAATTTAGCATTTAATCAAGAAAGGATATCAGTTAATGGAATGGTTAGTTGCAAATTAGATAGAACTGACAAGTTCAATTTCAGGTTGGGAATAATTCTTCTTCTATGTGACCTGTCCCTTCAGGACGTAGGCGATCATGGTTCTACACGTCTCCCTATCCCTTGTGGCTCTTAGTATATTTGCTCCTGTTACACCTCGCAATACCCGTTCCGTCATCCACCTGATCAGGCCCTGCAAATATGTTATCCGCTGCCTTCCTCTATCTCTTATTCCTTCTATCTGGCCTGTCAGTATCAGGTTCTTCAAGCTCTCCTTGCTTATTGCATGTCCCAAGAACTTCAGTTGTATCTTCCTGATGCTCAGTATTAATTTCCTTTTTGTTGCCACTCTTTCCAACACCTCATCACTGCTGTATTGCAAAACTGACATCACATATCAATCCAGCACACTTTTCTTTGTTTCTAGTGAAATTTTCCTGTGTGTTAGTACTTTACTCAGCTTCCTAGGTATTTAAATTTTTGTACTTGATATTCATTTAAAACAGTGTTTTGCAACCTATTGAAGCAAAGGCGCACCTAGGCGCTAATGAGTATATTGCGGCATACTTAGCAAAATATATAAAGTGTATATATTTATATGTAATAAAGTAAAGCCATAGACTAAGAAAATACACAAAGAAATAAGATATTTTTGTATTTTAATATTTCTATTCAAACATTGTGAAGATTATTTAGTGTGCCTGGTGTTTTTCCGTGATTTCTTCAATGTTTGATCGAAAGTGCGATAAGCAGACAAGTTTCCCTGCACACTTAAGAGGATCGGGCGGCATACCAGTGTGTTGGGACACGTCCGTTAAGAATCACCAATTTAGAGCAAATAACCTCACGGAAAGCATGCTTCCAGTTTTACTATTCTTGATTAGTTATGTTTTCTGCCAAGGGATTTTTAAATACCAAATTTCACCGAATACAAAGTTCGAAAGGCTCTCAAGGTAGAGATATATTGTTGAAATATTAATGATGAATGAATTGATAATATATGTACTGAACACATACAGATAAACAGCTATAAATTTAGAATTTTTTCAGCTATCTAAAGACAATTTTTTGCAATTGCCTCGTTCAGACCGTTGATGAATAAATCAACGATCTGAACGAGGCAATTGTAATTCTTTTTACATTGCTGTAATAATTTCTGGATTTATCACCGTTTTATTATGTGTTAATTTTATTTTTCTCAACATATTTGCTCGATATTAGATCCATTGACCTCTCTACTTCTATCTAACTGATAATTTATATTGATTAGATAAAATCGCCTTCACGTGTTGCCATTCACTCATATATATATATATATATATATATATATATATATATACATATCTGTGTATGTATGTGTTTGTGTGTGTGTGTGTGTTTGTGTGTGTGTGTGTGTGATTCTAAAGATAGGTTTTATCACATTAATTAAACTCTGAGAATGATGAATCTAACGCTGGCTTCTCCTGTCGAAGAGTCGAATCCTGCTCGATAGCGCACATATTTCTTTAATAAAAATTCTTGAATATTCAAGCAGTAAGACGAAAATAACTAAACAGTTTAATAAATAAACAGGACGTCTTCTCAAATATGCCTCACGATTAAATGAACTTTTAAAGATATGTATATATATATATATATATATATATATATATATGTGTGTGTGTGTGTGTGTGTGTGTATGTGTGTGTATTTGTGTGTGCCTGTTTACAATCTTTTATACTTACCAAATCTTTTGCTCTAGCATGTTTACACATTAAGACTGTTTCGCAGAAATCTCAGATGAATTTAGTCTACATTAGCTCTCCAGATTGAAAACCATTGAACATAAGTGAGAAAGTTTACAGACGTCACTATATTCGAAAGGCTTAAAAACACACTGCTTCCAGTGCTGAAATTATTCAGAAGAATATGAGAAATATATTTGACATACTTCAATATCACTCTCTCTCTCTATCTATCGTTGTATACATATATATATATATATATGTGTGTGTGTGTGTGTGTGTGTGTGTGCGCGCGTGTGTGTGTGTGTGTGTTATTTTAGATTTGCATTGAGGTTATTTTACTGAGGAAAATTGTAAAATTCTTGAATAATGTGAAATACATCGGTTAAATTGTTTTTAGACGGGATTATAATTTATTAAAAATATTGAATTTTTCCAATACAATACAACTTAATTTTTCAAAAATAAAATCGATTCACAAATATAAATATCTTTGATACCTTTGTACATATTTCTTTGTATATATTTGTATTCGTTTATACATGATATTTGCACGTACTGTCCACTCGTATCCGAAGATGCCTGTCTACAGTCCTCATTGCTGACGCTTGCTCAGGCATATTTTTGTTTGTACACTTTCCACAGAGCCCACCTATGATTTATACTGCAACTATGCTCAGCGGACATTAAATACAGATTTTGTATGAGAGGGAGTAATCCAGCGTAAGAGAAATTTGAACAGGGCCAGAACGCCCAAACCCCCGGTCACGATGACTTGTAACTTCGAGCTACCACAACTACCGATTGCTTCTCTAAGAGATCCGTCTGCCCAATTTCATTAACAAGAATTGAGTCAACGTCAAAGCGGAGTATAGTTTTCACGCACGTTTCAAGGGTTCCGTACGCTGCGATCGCCTCTTCTAGATCAAGCAGTTGTCTTTACGTTCTAGCCACTCGGTCACGCGCCAATAAATATATATATATATATATATATATATAACTGGAGTAGAGGCTCGTTCCTTGTTTCCTGTTTAGGATGTGGTTTCCGGTTTTCACTTCTCTCTCTTCAGACCTTGGTACTGGTGCTTCCGTGAGTTTCCTGCGATCTGGCCGGTTGGTGGCAATGGCTCATCACTGTGAGGGTACCGGGTTGGCAGTTTCCTGGTTGCTGCTTCTGACTGGTAGTTAGGAGCCCTAACTCTTGCGTAGCGTCAAGAGCGGCTGCTCTGATCAACAGTTGTATAATATCGGGGTTCTTGTAGTGCCATGTCGCGCATGGATAGGTGTCCCTGCAAGCGCTTTCGGTGGGCAACCCCGAGGCCACACCTTGTTGCAGCCCTAACCAGTCTCCCTCCCAGCACAGATCGTGGGTAATGACCGCCTGTATCCTCTACCCTAGGTCCCTTTCTATAAACAAAAAACATGACAAGACAAAACAGAAATGACCCTAAACCAGCTAAATCCAAACCACCTAAGCCCATTAACCTCTCCTTCACTAATATCCGAGGCATTCGTACTAACTTTGCTAGTGTAGAAGCGTTCCTGCATGAAAAGTCCCCTGACATCCTCGCGCTCTGCGAAACTAACCTCAACTCAACTATTCCCTCCTCTGACCTCTTCATCCCTGGTTATCTTCCCCTTTTAAGGAAGGATTCTACTGTCCACATGCATGGGCTGGGTGTTTATGTCAGCGAACACCTCCCCATAACTAGGGTGACTTCACTCGAATCTACTGACCACCAATACATATGTCTCCGCTTGTCTCTCCTCAGTTCGGTTAGCTACCTATTCTTCCTTTACCGTTCTCCCTCCTCTCCTGACTGCTCCCTACTAGATAGCATTGCCGACGACATAGATAAGGCTATTTCCTATCACCCATTTGCCCACATATTTGTATTTGGAGACCTCAATGCCCATCACTCTGAGTGGCTTGAAAACGCTGTTACTGATTCGGCGGGCATTCACGCCATGAACTTTGCTATTTCCCAATCCCTTACGCAAGTGGTGGACTTCCCCACTCGCTTCCCAAGCACACCCTCGGGTCATTCCTCACTGCTGGACATATGTTTCACCTCTGCGCCCGACGCCTGTCAAGTCTCGCAGCTTTGCCCTCTCGGCAACTCCGACCACGCTGTAGTCTCCCTCAGTATTTCTTTCCAATCTCACTCCCCCCAGGAGCCCCCTACTCATAGAACCTCCTACCTCTACCAAAAAGCTGACTGGGATGCCTTTCGCGATTTCCTCTGCGACGTCCCTTGGGGAAAAGTGTTTGACCTATCAGTTGATGACTGTGCCTCTGAGGTCTCGTCATGGGTGAAAGCTGGCATTGATGCCTTCATACCCACCAGGAAGTATTGCTTAAAACCTCATTCCTCTCCGTGGTTTTCTCCGGCCTGCTCAGCCGCCATTGCCCACAGGAACCATTACTTCCATCTATTCCAGAGACAGCCAACTGATCACAATAGGCGCCTGTTCACATCCGCTCGCAGTGAGTGCAAGAGAACCCTAAATGACGCCAAACAGTTGTTTGCGGAGAGAATGCGACAGCACATAGCTGACCGCAAGTTCGGCTCCAAGGACTATTGGAGGATTTGTAAACGAGTGCTCAACAATAGGAAATCCTCAATACCTCCTTTAATCCATGGATTTGACGTTCTCACGTCATCTGCTGAGAAAGCTGAGTGCTTTGCCCGCAGATTCTCATCCAACTCCACACTCGACTCGTCCGGAGTGCACCCACCCGACTTCCCTATTAGAACTGAGGCCAAACTGCATGACGTGTATATTACCCCGACAATAGTATCCAGAGTAATTTCAAAACTCGACCCCCATAAGGCGTGTGGAGACGATGGAATCCCGGTGATAGTCCTTAAGAGGTGTGCACCTGAACTTTCCCCTGTCCTCTCTAAACTGTTTAACTACTGCCTTTCTGCTTCCTGCTTTCCTGCATGCTGGAAATTCTCCTCAGTCGTTCCTGTCTTTAAGAACTGTGGTGAACCCTCGGACCCATCCAACTATCGCCTTATCAGTCTTCTACTGATATTCGGGAAAGTGTTCGAGGCTATAATAAATGCTGAAATAGTTCATCATCTCACCGCCCACAAACTGTTCTCCGACAGGCAATATGGATTCCGATTTGACAGGTCCACAGCCGACCTGCTAACTACTGTAACGGAGTACATGCTACAGGCCCTTGATGAGTCTGACGAGGCTCGCGCGGTTGCTCTGGATATCTCCAAGGCTTTCGACAGGGTTTGGCACCCTGGCCTCCTATGCAAACTACGCGGTTATGGTATTACCGGTCGCCTGCTTGACCTAATCCAATCTTTCTTAAATAACCGCAAAATGAAGGTCGTTCTGAATGGGCGTGCCTCTTCGTCCTACAGCACGAATGCTGGTGTCCCACAAGGCTCTATCCTGGGCCCAACGCTCTTCCTTATTTTCATCAACGACCTCCCAGATGAGATCAGGTCCCAAGTAGGCATCTACGCAGATGACACTACAATATACTCCCGCTCCAGTAAGAAACCTGTCGTGGCGGACAGACATAATCTCGCTGCTGACCTTGAGCGGGATCTACACTCTGTGGTGAACTGGGGCAAGAAGTGGCTTGTCAACTTCAATTCCTCTAAGACCAAGCTGTTGTCTGTCAACCATTACAGGCAACCTCTTCTGCCTCCCATAAGCATGGACCAGATGATTCTCCCGGAGAGTAATACACTACGCCTCCTCGGACTTACCCTGTCCTCAGACCTCAAATGGAAGCACTATATTGAATCCATAGCAAAATCTACTGCTAAGAAGATTGGGTCACTATGTCGATCCAGGATGTTTTTTCCACCTGAATCCATCCTGCATATATACAAGTCAACCATCCGTCCGTGCATGGAGTACTGCTGCCATTTATGGTCAGGTGCCCCTGCCGTTCTCCTCAGTGTTCTTGACAAGCTCCAAAGGAGAGTCTGTAATGTGATAGGTACTGATCTGGCGACTCGTCTGCAGCCACTTTCCCATCGTCGAAATGTGGCCTCCCTCTGTCTCTTCTATAAATACTTTCATGGCTTCTGCTCGGATGAGCTTAAGTTACTGATGCCTCCTCAACAGGTGTTTACCCGTTCAACCAGACTGGCAACTGGGTCCCACCCATTCACAGTCAGGTTAGCCAAACGCAGACGACAATTCTACTCCTGCAGCTTCCTCTCTCGCACTTCCCGCCTGTGGAACTCACTCCCGTATTCTTGCTTTCCTGATGGCCACGACCTCCAGAAATTTAAAAGCAAAGTTAATACTCACCTACTAACCACTGGCCTCTAGCTCTCTCTCCCCTCCCCTGTATAATCTTCCCTTTCTCTCCGCCCATGTACCTGTCATTGCACCTGCTTTCTCAGTTTTCTATTGTTCCCTTCTAACTAGCTTGTACTCCTCACTCTTTTCTAATTAATCTTTCTACATTTATGTAACCCCCTGCACATCAGTGGCGTTTCTGCCTTGCTCGGGGTGAAATGATTAAAAAAAAAAAAAAAAAATATATATATATATGTATATATATATAAACATGCACAGATATATATATATATATAAACATGCACAGATATATATATATATATATATATATATATAAACATGCACAGATATATATATATATATATATATATATATATATATAAATAAACATGCACCTATATATATATATATATATATATATATAAATATGTACAGATATATATATATATATATATATATATATACATACACAGATATATATATATATAAACATGCACATATATATATATATAAACATGTACAGATATATATATATAAACATGCACAGATATATATATATATAAACAAGTACAGATATATATATATAAACATGCACAGATATATATATATATATATATAAACATGCACACATATATATATATATAAACATGTACAGATATATATATATATATATAAACATACACAGATATATATATGTATATATATATATAAACATGCACGGATATATATAAATATATAAACATGCACAGATATATATATATATATATATATATATATATATAAACATGCACATATATATATATAAACATGTACAGATATATATATATATATATATATATAAACATACACAGATATATATATATATAAACATGCATATATATATATATAGAAACATGTACAGATATATATATATATATATATATATATATATAAACATGCACAGATATATATATATATATATATATATATATATATATATATATATATACAGCAATCAAATCATTGAATTATTTTGGTAAAGCGTACTTGTACCAACGTTGTTATAAATTACTCTCTGAATTTCTAATATGAACAGTGATTAATATCCCCACTTAAGTTTTATGATATTTATCACATCATTTTGACTATTGTACCCTCTAGCTTTTTTCCTTAATCTATCGTTCCGAGTAACAATCAAATCTCGAATTGAATGCTTTATTTTATTTTCGTTGATATCTATTTTCGTTCTGCAGTTCATGTTCCGTCACATCTCGTCTGGATTTTACTTAGTACTGCTAATATATTTCTCGTCGTGTTTTCACCGTAACCGAGTCCCGTTTCTGTTGTCCATTGTTTTAACTCACAGTTATGTTTTTTACCAAATTCACAAACTTGAATTTCATGGAAATTCTTAATCTAGACCCTGGAGACCTAAATCTAACCTGATGCTTCTGTTACTCGTGGTTGCCTTTCACTTGACTTATATTGTATCACTGTTTCTCCTGCTGATGATGCTGTTGAAGTCTTTCTGTTATGTCTATGTGTTGATTTATAATTGACAGACATATAGATATTTACTGCTATCAGTTAGTTAAGAGCCATATGTGATACACGCTTTGGGCGATCATGTCTCGAAAGAGACATGACTGACTGGGCAGAAGAATATTCCGCTGTCGGTTGCCATTGCTTTCTGCGGTAGACTGGTTGCCGACCAGGGCTATGGAACCCAATCTGTCCTATTATTTAACCCATAACTGGAGGGAAGAGACGGAATAATAGCTTTCCCAAGGGTATTTGTGCGTAAGTGAATGCAAGGAATGTTTACCCCCTCCTCCACAAGAGCGAGTTGTGACACAAGGTCAGTTTTTAAAGTGGGGAACTCAAGCGCGGAAGCTCAGTTCAAAGTTCAAATATTTCCCAGCTGCTGCTGATGCAGCAGCTGGGTAAATTCAACTAGAATTCGAATTCGGCAACCCGATTTCTCCTTCCGAGTCGATATCCACTGCACCACAACAGCTTAATTAAGAGACCGTTAAAGTTTCTTATAAATGCATAAAAGATATCTGAATAAAAAATTCTGTATTGATTTAAAGCTTTCCCATTTTAAAAGATGACATTATTTTCAATCGAATATCGGCTTGGAATGAGAAATCGGTGAGCCGAGTTCGAAGTCCAGTTGAATTCGTTGCATTCACTTACAGGCAAATGACCTTGGTGAAGGTAATAATCCATTTCTCTTCTCTCCAGCTATGAGGTTAAATAGCAAAACATATTGGGTTCTGTAGCCTTGATTAAGCAATCAGTCTAAAGTAGAAAAACAAGGCAAACTGCATCAAAAAAATCTTCCTTCTAGTCCCTTGGTTCCCAATCAGGGGTCAATGGACCCCTAGGGGTACATGAAAGAATTTCATGGCGTCCAAAAGATTCTAATTCGTACCGACTTATACTCATAATGTGCTAGATGTGCAGCGCACACCCTATAATTTAATCTATAGTTTTCAACTTGCTTTCTTCTAGTTGTAAGATAGTTCTTCTCATTGGTGCAAATCTCAATGTCATCAATAAGATAAATAAAATATCATATACAGTAGTGTCAAATGAAGTAATGCTTATGTTTAAATCGCAGGCTTTATTTATATGTTAAATACTCATCTTCGCCAAGAAGTTGAAATGTTTCTTGTTATGCAGAAAAATATGACCTGTTGGAGATATTAAAAGTAGAACACTTTGAGTTTCGCTTTGCTTATCTTGTGGACAATTTTGAAATTTTCAACCAGCTGAATTTCAGGCTCTAAGAAAAGGATTCAAATTTGCTCAGCCACTGTGACACAATAAGTGCATCTCTGGCCAAATTGGAGCTGCATAAGAAGAGAATGAGTGTACGGAAATTCATGATGTTTCCTTTTTGAATGAATTTCTTTTCGATAGTCAGCTTTCAAACACCTTGTCCAAGGAAACCATGGATCACTTGTCTCAACTACATGATAGATTTCAAAGTTAGTTTCCTGACTTAAGCCCTCAGCATGCAGGATTTGCAAAGAATTCCTTCTTGACAATGCGTTAGAAGACACACAAGAAGATTTCATTGAGCTTATCAACGATTCAACAGCCAAGAATTGTCTAGCTTCTCGTATTCAATGATGTAATTATAACCAAAAGTAAGTGATCTTGCAGTTCGAGTACTTTTGTCTTTGGCTTCAACCTACCTGTGGGAGAGTGAGCTTTCTGCATTACTCCTTATAAAAACTAAGTCAAGGAACAAGTTGTCTGTAGAAGATGACTTGAGGTGTGCACTGGCCACTATTGAACCAAGGATTCATGAGCTGATTTCTCAAAAACAACCACAAAAGTCCCATTGAGAAATATAGACTAAAATACTTTTTCTTTAATAAATAAAAAGCTTCATTCACTTTTGTTTTGGGATTCTTTAGTGTTTTGTTTTCATACATATCTTTCATTTATACAGGTTTTATGATTTTTATTCATACATTCGTTCATACGCTCAAAAATAAAGCCAGTTTTATAAAGGTTTTTGTGTACAATACCTACAACTATAACAATGTTAACATAACATTTTTACTAGGTGTTTTAATTAAATAAAGGAGGGCTGAATAAAATGTATTTTGATTTTATGAGTAAGTTTAAAGGTTAATCAGCATGATAACGCAGGGCATTTATGAATATATATATTTTTTTTACAGAAAAATCTTTTATTTTTGCTGGTTTAACTTATTCCATTGTAGGGGTCCACAAGGGGTTCACAACTGAATAAGTGACTAGAAGAGGGGAACGGGACAAAAAATGTTGTGAATCACTGTTCTAGTCAGTCATAAATCGAAAGAGACAGGATCACCTAGACATGTATAACGTATGTCACTGAACTGACTATTTTAAAAACGCTTAAAAATTTCTTATATTTAAAAGGCTTTAAACCATTAAATATTTAGATTTTTGAATATAGAAAATCAACTGACGTTGAATTTTCGTTTCTCACGCATAATCCCCTTTGAAAATAGATGCAATTTTCGACACAAGTAAATTTCAAAGAGTATATTATAAGATTTTTAATTTTAAAGCTGATAATATTCACAGGAGTCGCCTGATTATAACTGCTGTAACAAGACTGGCCTGTCGAATAGAGAGAAAAGAAAAACTGATATGGAGGTTGGTGATGAAAGTGCGGTCTATTTGTTGCTGTAAATGAGAATAAGTCCAAACAGGCTGGTGTTCTCGTCACTGATAGTAAATCCCCATGGCAGACTCCGTGAAATATTTCAGAAGAATTATAGTAAAATCCTTTGGATTCTCAAATGTTCTTGGTAAGTTGGTTTCCAGAATGGTGAGTGTTGCCCGAAAGAACAGGAGGTTGTTGTTGCACAAGAGCTCTTGGAGTTATCTAATAGGAATAGCAATCAGAACGAAAGATCTTTCCGATAATTTTCTGAATCCATTTCTTACGAAGCAAGACGATAAAGCCATTAAAGTGCAGGTGGGTAGTGAATGTAAGATAAAAAAAAACGCCATTAAGGAGAAAGAACAATAAAAGAACAGAAATTAAGGCAAAAAAGATAACGATCTGCATTTCATTTAAATTTTTAAGGCCAAATTTGACTGGAAACCAAGATTCATTAAGAGATTGATTCGTTTTCTACGGTTTATAAACCATTTTCACGTTGTTTAAAGCCAGAAGATATTTTTAGATTGTAAGAATATTTTGAAGATAATAACGATTTCATGATACAAGTTTTACTAATTAACCCATCGCTGGGAGAAGAAGTGGTGGATTCATACATTTCCTGGCGGTATTTGCACGTAAGTGAATATAACGAACCCACCAGGAATTGGAACACGACTCCTCGATTGAAAATTCCGAGCCGTTATATTCTGAGCCCACCTGCACATCCACGGTTACAACACTTGATATTCACACGTGGCCACCTAGCTGGACGTTTCTTAACTTCTGTGATCGTACAGGAACCGGTTTTTCCAAATGATGAGGCCGTATACCTGGGAAGCAAGAAAATGAAATTTAGAAGTGTGAGAAAAATATTAACATAGAACTGATGGTCATCTCTAACCATTTTCACTGTCCATAGATTAAACGTTGTCACCAATCTAGTACTGATTATAAATTCCTAAAGACGAGTTTGAATAGAGAAAAGTTCATAAGTATAATTTTCATTATTTATCAAAAAGACTCATGGCGTTTACATTATGTGGTAAAGTGACTGAAAGAGAGATACCAGGTTAGAACGAGTTACATTGCATTTTTACTTGAAATTATAGAGATTCTTAGATGATATAGCAATGAGAGCCATATTCAAAGCATAGATGTTTATGAGCCAAAAGAAGCCATCTGCTAATAGTTAAGTAATCACAAAGCACGATTCTTAGAGGCGAGACCACATGACCGCACTTGGAATTAACATACCACATCTGATGATGAAGTCAACTATGTTGAGAAATAGCAAGATGATAACTTTTTTCTCTTCATTGCCTGATATTTCGTGTGAGTCTACGATAATACCCGCCATAATAAAAGCAAAACCGGTATTGTTTGTTTGTACGTAAGATTGATTTTTTTTAAAATTATTTTTGAATTAAGAGTGGTAAAATTGGATAGTGGCTGGGAACGAGCATTCGGAAAACCGAGTTCGAATTTCAGTCGAATTCGTTACATTCCCTTACGCGCAAATAACGATAGGGAAGGTATGAGTCTATCTATTCTAACCCTTCTTATCTATGGGAAGATAACTGCAGAGACTGACCCCTATAGGCTTATTTGGCAACTAGTCTAAGAGAAAGAAATAACATTTTACTGAGTTTGTTTTTCTTTAATGTGTACACATGAATCGATGCACATCTTTGAGCATCTCTGTAGCTCCCTACTTGCCTCCACGTGTCTGAGTTACCGTGTTCATATTAATTTGCGTGTATGAAAAGAAAAAATAAATCAGTATGGAAATTCCAAAAGCTTAAATTCGAACCATTTTAACTCGAGGGCAATCAGTTCTTATTCCCGTTATTTTATTTGTTTCAGAAATTCTTTATTTTTTTAAAAGTCTTTTATTTTCCAGACGTAACGTGGTGCCACTTTATTCGCTTTTCCCTTCCTCTTTTTCTCTCCTTTTTTATTTATTTCTCTAGAACAGTTTTTCATCTGTTTTACGTCTTTTCTCTCTCTATAAATGTTTTCCATCTGCCTTACGTCTTTTCTCTTTTTATGAATATGTTTTTCATCGGTATTTCATCTTTTATCTATCTATGAATATGTTTTTCATCTCTCTTACGTCTTTTCTCTATAGATCAATATATTTTTCAGCTATCTTACGCCTTTTCTCTATTTAAAAATATGTTTTTCATTTGTCTTACATCTTTTCTCTCTATATAAATATGTTTTCATTTTCCTTACGTCTTTTCTCGCTCTATAAATATATTTTTTATCTGTATTACGTCTTTTCTCTCTATATAAATATGTTTTCATCTGTCTTACGTCTTTTGTCTCTATATGTGTTTTACATCTGTCTTATGTTTTTTCTTTCTATATATATATATATCTGTTTCCATTTGTTTTAACTTTCTCTCTCTCTCCACACACACACACACACACAACGGACATAGCACAATTATAACCTTCAGTGCAAAACCTACTCCACAACAATATATATATATATATATATATATATACATATATATGTGGTAGGATAACTCTCTAAGAGAGCTTTAAATACAAATAAATGCAAATAAATACATACAGAGCAAATATAAGACAAATTAAGGCAGACACGTTATCTCATGGTGAATCGGAACTGTAGGCCTATTTCAGGTGAACCATCATCAGCTTCCGTCTTTATTTTACAAAGAATTTTACACAAAAAAATCTTTTTTTACACAATTGTTTTTTTTTTTGTGTAAAATCTTTTGTAAAATAAAGACGGAAGCTGATGACGGTTTGCCTGAAATAGGCCTATACGCCGATTCACCATGAGATAACGTGTCTGCTTTAAGTTTTCTTATATATATATATATATATATATATATATATATATTTTCATCTCTCTTACGTATTTCTCGCTCTGTCTCCACACACACACACACACACACACACACACACACATATATATATATATATATATATATATATATATATATAATTACAGGTGAACAGGACTCAAGATTTTACTATTTTGAGTGCCCCAGCATTTATTTTATTATGAGCAGTGCGTCAATATAATAAATATTATAGCACTTAATATAATTATATAGTTATGAATTAATTGCGCATTGCGAAACGGAAATCTATGTTTCGAGGTATATTCTCTTCATCAGCCAATGTTTGATGTTAGTTGTACAGATGATTTACATTTAAATACAAAAACCTTCGGTTTGCTGTGTATGTATGTGGAAAAATATAAAATGTACATGTCTGTTTCTTTTAGCTAATAAGAGCAAAGATTCATTTTGCAATTTGGCCCCAAAGAATATATACTAACGTTTTCTCTTTTCCCTCTTTTTTCACCTTCCCTTATCCTACTATTCTCCTTTCTTCTTTACTCTCCTTAATGGTCAAGATGTCAACCTGCCTTTATCCTAATCTAATCATTTTCCTTTTTCCCTTTTTATATTTTATCGCTTAGTTTTATTGTCTTTGATGTGATGTGCCCATTTAGTACCAAGGTTGTCCTTTTCAATTTCTTATCATTTTTGGTCTCATAGTTCTAATCTTCTCGAAACCATTGATTTATGAGTAACATTTTGTTCCTTCTTTTTTCTCATTTACTTCCTGCTATCTTTATTCCATTTTTCTAATATCCATTTATATGTTGTAAAGCTTTCTTTTCATGAAAAAAATTTATATAAATAATATTATGTCTCAATTACTTTACTTTGATAGTTCGTCAGTAATTATTTTCCTTAAGTACTTGTTGGTTATATGCATGTAATTTCATTTAGATTTTATCTAAATTCTCATGTGAACATTTTGCAATGTCTACATATGACATTTATTTCATTGCGTTGATTTAATAGATTTTTATTCTTAAATGATTTAATAATATATAGTTTTTGTATAAACATAATGAACAGTGTTCATTTAAGGACTTACATGTTTTAGCTTCTTTATTGTGTGTGTTTTTTGTTTCCTTTAGATACCAATGATATATTTTTTGTTTCCTTTAGATACCAATGATATCTGAATATTCTATTTTTGTATTTGTAACTTAATTTAATAGTGTTTTTATTAAGACGAGAAATGTAAGGTTTTTATATTTAAATGTAAATCATCTGAACAACCAACAACAAACATTTGCTTTCAATTTAAACAAACTTGCTAGGTAGCTTATGTACCGTTTTTCTGTGTCCCTCTTGCGTTCAATGTATACAGTTAGTGTCGAATTTTCCAAGTTCCCTTTTCTCATTACATGACATAGAAATTTTAACTATCTCTTTTTGAAGTTAAGTAAAGTTGGCTGTTGCTATATATTTTCTCTATGTCTTTGCTGTTGCTTCCGTAGCCAGTTCGTGGTAACCTCATCATTCTTCTGTAGCATTCACTGTCGTATAGGAAGGCGACTATTTACGTTCGAAAATTCAGGGTTAAAGTTCTGCAAACCTTTTCAGTTTGCACAAAGGTAACAGTGTACAAAGTTCGCGTGATAAGAACGCCCTTGTCTGGTACTGTGAACTGAAAGCATTGTTCATTTGGGAAAAGAAATCCGCTACAGGAGGCGAATGTATAATCTCTAAAACTTAATCGTGACATGTTCGGTCTATGGTATTATCAGTATTTTTCTGTAGAACCACATTTCTGTTGCTTTAAGTATCTTCTTTATTCGTGAAGTAGTTGTCTGGCATTCACTGCCATATAAGTGAACTTGTATTACCTAACACTGCGGTGTTATTTTCTTTGTGACTAACACAATTTTCCTGTTTCTCAATGCTTTGCTCAGCTTTAGGAGGCATCTTTCGCTAACCCAATGAACATTCCAATAACGAATTCTCCGTTCTCTGTTAAAACGACTAATACTAATCTCCAAGTATCTTACATAGTGAATTCATTTCTATTCTGACAGGTACCCTCCAAAGAAAACTTTCAGAAGGAGCTGCGCTTCATGAATAAGTGAATGTGCAGCTGAAGATAATGCAAAAGTTTATCGGTTTAAGAAAGATAGTTGTTGTGTTAATTTCGATTTTCAGTCGAGTTTGTTTTGTTCACTTTCGCACACACACCATTGGGAAGGGTATTAATAATTTTTTTCTCACAGTTATGCGTTTAATAGTAGCTTCTAGACTTGTGTAGTAACCATTGAAGAAGAACAAAACCTTCATATTCTCCCCCAGGTATGGGTTAATTAGCAAAATTATTTCGCCTCCCCCCGCATCAATCGTTTCCATTTTTGGATGAAATAGCCTACAGCAAAAACTGTCGTGCCAATCCCAAATATATACGGTGTTGGAAGACATCACAGAATCTAAAATCTCGCTTCTATGAACGTCTGGACAACTCTTTAAAACTGCTCGTAATAACCAGGATTAAAACTGGTCAGAAATTTTATAAATGTCACCCTAATTAAATAGTACTAAACATAAATAAAAATGCCTGTTAGACAGACAGACAGACAGCCACACACACACATAAAAGAACATATTACCATCAACATTTTTCATAGACAAATTAGAATCATGACATATTTAAAACAAAAATTTACATACGAACGCTGCTTTACAAGACAAAATGCCTCTGAAGTCTACTTAACCAATGACGAACAAAAATTTTAAAAAACATCAAAAACTTTTCTCTTTCTGTTATCTTCTCCATATCTCATTCTCTAATAAATTTTAATAAAGGCGAAACATATTACTTTTATAAACGCTTTCTATTTATTATATCCGAACTTTCAGGAAATTAATAGATTCCAAGCTTGCCTGAAAAATCGTAAATGTGAATTCGGAAAGCCACAAATTGGTTTAAAGAGTCGAATGCACGTGATACATGATTAACCAAATAAAATCAAACAACAGAAAAGTAAAAAGTAATAGACTTTTTTTCTTTTGCTCCATATCTCATTCTTTGATGAAGCTTAAAAATAATGAAATGAAGAGAAGGCAAAATGCATGTGTTTATTTGATTTTGAATTTCAAACTTCTGAAGACAATTAAATGCTTGTGGCGAAAATCTTACAACACTGAAAATCAACGTGAATTCTATGGAAGTTCGAAGAATGGTTTACAAGCACCGAAAAAGAAATATATGTATAAATTTATAATTCAGTAATGAAAAGAAAATGGGAAAATTAATGTTTAAAAATCAGCGTAAACTGGCGAAGAAAGTCGAAATAAATTTTTGAATAAGCAAAATATACTAACAAAACAAATCAACATTGGAACTATCCTTCGCCAAAGAAGCAGCGTCCCGAAGCGAAAAGGAAAAGGAAAAGGTTACATTGTGAGCGAAACATAACAAATAATGGCAAATAAATCATTAAATACAATGTGTAGAGAATATAAACAAATACGTTCTATAAAGAAGGGAAGAAAAACAACAGAATACGGTCTTATTATTATCTGCTTCTGTTGATTACAATTTATGGACTTTTGTCTGCTATAAAACAGCGAGAATCGTAGAATACCCGTGAGAATCGAATAGACTAAACCGTGTTACGTGATTTGAGACTGATATGCTAACCATCGCCCGGTGCGACAAGCGGTCCACTGTTCTGAGACACAGCCTAGTTTTTTTTATAAATCGTGGTTTATGATCATTTATCGGGACTGCAAGATTCGAGTAACACATTATGAACAGCAAGATACGAGTAACCTAACATGTGCATCCGTAACAGCAGTCGGTGTGTATAGAGCAATGTTTCCCAACGGAACCATCCCTTTTAAGAATGCTTGATTGATTGACTGATTCGTTTGCTACGTCTTATAAACACTTTGTAGGTTATTTAAAGCCATAAAATATTTTTAGATTGTAGGATTTTTTTATAGGTAATAATGGTTTAGGGATACAAAGTTTACTATTAACACATAGTTGGGATTGTGAATGGGGAAGGGCAGCTGAATTCATAATTTTCCCAAGGTTGTGTGTAGGTGAATATAATGAAACCAACGGGAATTGGAACTCGGCCGTCCGATTAACAATTCAAAGCTATTGTACATTACACCATTTGCATACCCAAGCTTACAGCACGTAGTATTCCGAAGCGGTTAGCCGTCTACGTAACATCCAGGTTCGACGTTGCTTAATTTCGGTGCCCGTCTCAGACCGGCTGTTTCAACGTGATGTGGCTGTAAACCGTGGAACGTTAGAGCATGTGGGCTAAATGAAATAAAACAATATTAAGCATACTAAAATGTTTGGATTTATCCAATTCAATCAGGGTGATACCGCATACATGTTCGTAGGGACTCTATGAGTTTGAGTTATTTCTTTCAAAGAAGAAAACGATTGATACGAACAAGTACCGTTCCCAATTAAACACGAATACTGCAACCGGATGTTAGTTGTGGGGCAGTGGATATCAAATCGAAACGACAAATCAGGAAACCGAATCCGAATTTCAGTTAAATTCCTTGCATTCACTTACGCACAAAAAGTATTAATCAGTCTCTTTCTTCCAGTTACGGGTTAAATAATAGGACAGATTGGGTACTATAGCCTTGGCTGGCAACCAGCCTACCGCCAAATGCAATGGCAATCTACTATGGGATAATCTTCTTCCCAGTCAGTCATCTTTTTTTCGAGACATGATTGTCTGAAGCGTGTATCGCGTATCGTACTTAACTGACTGTGATTGGCGTAAAACGGTAGGGATTTTTTTGGTAAACGGAATGAATAATCTCCATATCATATATGTAATCTAGTTCTATTCTTTTAGTAAGGCCGGCATTAAATACTTATCACTGATGAAGCGCTAACTTCTTCAATATTTATTGTAAAATTAACGCACAGGGTAAAATTATTTGCAGTGCGTATACCATTTTTTACTAGGGTTTTTTAATCATATCGCCCAAAGCAAGGCAGTTTACTGCCACTGGTGCACAGGAGGTTACAAAGGAGGAAAGTTATGAGAAAGAGTGATAGGTTATAAGGGGTGTCAGGAAGTGGGTAAGAAAAGGATGAGAATACTGATGAGAGTGGGGTGGATGGAGAAAGAAGAATGATAGAGGATGCAGTTTAGTCAGATAAGAGATGACTATTGGCTTTACATTTAAATTTTTGGAGATTGTAGCTGTCGGGGAAGCAAGTAAACGGAAAGGAATTCCACAGGCGGGAAGTGCGAGAAAAGAAGCTGTTAGTGTAGAATTTGCGTTTACATTTTATTGATTTCACAGTAGTTGCTTGAGTAAATTCATATATAGGTGTCACCGGGGAGCTAAGTTCATTGGATCAGAAACCGTAGAAATATTTATAGAAGAGACACAAGAAAGCCACATTGTGCCGATGAGAAAGTGACTGTATCTGAGCTGCTAATCCCGGATCAATCACATTACAGATTCTCCGTTTGATTTTATCAAGAACACCTAGGAGCAACTGACCAGATATGGCAGCAGTATTCAATGACGAGCGATTTATGTATGTGCAGGATGGTTTCAGACGGGAAAATCTTCCTGGCCCTACACAGGGAACTGACCTTAACAGCGGATTTAGCTATGGATTTTATATAGTCATTCCATTTGTGGTCTGTTCATGTCTGAGCCACTTATTGACCATTTGCAGTCTAATTCTTACAGATGTACGAAAAATAGATTGAATGCTGGCACTTGGCATAATATATGTTAGATTATACTTTATAACGACCATTGATTAAGAATATATTTCAGAATGATTAAAGACAACCGACTTGGACAATCGATAGCTAAAAACATGGGAAGAGTTTCAATAACCACTTAGAGTGGAATCATGTCACCCATTAAAAGCTGATGAAAGGTAGTTGAACAAAACAATAAACATAGTTCCGGAAAAGATGACAAACTCTATCTGGCAGCAAGGTCTTTTATCAGAAGACTGGCCGTTTTGAGGAGCGTAAAATAACATCTTCATTGTTGATGTTCCCAGACCAACACTGACCCTGAGTAATAGAAAATGTTATAGCTCTAGCTACAAGAAAATAGTGAGCTCCCAACCAAAACGTATAAAAATAGATTTTCATAATAAAATCACAGAGAAAACATATTTAGAGTAAAATTACCAACAATACCTATTTATAATAAAATTACTAATAATACCTATCCCCTATATTATAATGAAGACCATTGCGTATATATATATATATATATATCCCTCCAGCACGCTGACGGAGAAAGAGACATTAGCGAGGCAGCATCTGCTTAGTTCATTCTCTTTACTACTAGTTATTAAACTTTACTACCAGTTATGAAAGCTCTTGTCACGTGTTTGCTTATTAACAGGTGCTTTTTAGAATAGTCATGTTATCGAGTAGTGAAGAATATATATATATATATATATATATATATCCTCTCTATTATAATACAGTTCTTTGTGTATTTGTGTGTGCATATATATATATATATATATATATATATATATATATATATATATAATACCTATTTATAGTAAAATTACTAACAAAACATTTTTATAAAAAATTTTCAGCGATATCTATTTGTAATATATATTTAATTGAATCCATAAAATTGCTTGAACATGTTTAGATTTCTGATTTAAATAACTCATAGTGGTTGATATGATGATAAACAAATTCAACCAAACAAACATAATTATATAAATAAATCTTTATTCCATCATATTAATGATTTTGCAAACAGTTCTGTCTGTGAATATAGAATACAGACAAAAACAAATGTGTTTTAAAAGTTTAAATAATGAAAAGATTCGAATATTTGATTGCTTACTGCTATTGCATATATTTTATTTATATCTGTTTGATTATACAACACTAAAAGGTAATTTTAAAGTTGTTTGTTTCTCCTCAAGTGATTTAATTTCAAATTGTGATTACAAGCTTTTTTCTTTATGTTTATCGAAGAATCTTATTTTAAACAAATAAGCAATAAACACGCTAACCAACGGATTTCGGGATTTCTCGAATGAAAGCTGTTTGTTTCTTTCAATGAAAACAATTTTTTCCTGTTCAGTAGAGACTGTTGCTTAGTGACTTTAGAATACCGCTAAGATTGTTGGCTGTCTTTAGAACTCTTGTCTATATAATTAAAACAAAACAAATATCTTTTTTGATTATCTATCGTGACGCATTTACAGTTCGAAAAGGACTTTGCAATCTTTTCTCAATACCGCAACGCCAAAAAATAGACATTTTAATCTAGTTTTAATATCTTCTTATTGACGTGCCGTGTCACGACAAGACGTAGGTGATCATGCACTTCCACTTGGCTCTCTCTCTTGTCGCTCTCAATAATTTTTCTCTTGGTATCTCTTCTAAGCGTCGCTCCGTCAACCATTTGAAGCAAGTACGTCTAGGGCTGCTTTCCCCTGTGTCTTATTCCATTTATCCGATCTGTGAATATCAAGTTTTCCAGGCCTTCCTTTCTTATTACGTGTACTATGTGTCTCTTCCTGATATTTATTATCCGTTTTCTTCTCGTTTGCATCCTTTTCAACACCTCATCGTTGCACACGTGTTCTGTCCGTGGCATCCTCAGTATCTTTCTGTAAAATCACATTTCTGTTGCCTCAAGCCTCTCCTTCACTTTTGATGAGATCATCCAGCATTCACTTCCATACAGAAGGACAGATATCACATAGCAATCCAGCACTCTTTTCTTTGTTTCTAATGAGATTTTCCTGTCATTCCGTACTCTGGCTAGCTTCTGAAATGCCTCTTTGGTCATGCCAATGCGTTTTTGGATATCAATGTCGCATTTTCCATCCTCTGTCAAAACACTTCCCAAGTATTTTAATTTTTTACTTGTTATATTTTAAATTCACTGTCTTGCAGTTGGCATATTGGTCTCCTCTTTTTGATGATGACCATACATTCAGTTTTCTTGAGGTTTAACCGGTGGTATAATGGAAAAAGGAATCCTCAGCATCCTTCTGTGAAACTACATTTCTGCTACCTCAAGCTTCTCCGTCATCTTTGATGAGATCGTCAAACATTCACTTCTATACAGAAGGACAGATATTACATCGCAATTCAGCACTCTTTTCTTTGTTTCCAATGAGATTTTTCTGCCTTTGTATCCAGACGAAATATTTAATTATTTTCTATCGCCTAAAGAATGAAACTATATATAATATATATCTTCCTATTTGTTAGGAGTAAGAGCGCAGATATATCTAAATGTTTATGCGATTATTAAAGGAAATTAAATACCGTATTGACATATATTTACATATCAGTATTACTGGCTTATCTGGGCTGCAAATGCCTAGCCTTTACTTGCATGTCTCGATAGAGTTTAAAAACGTCTACACAGACTTGTTGGGGGTGAATTATTTTCCGCCTTTGAAAGCCTTTCTCTCAGACGAAATGTCACGAATCACCCGATCTCTATTTCCATGCTATGACTAGATACATTCCTTAGTGACATTGATCTTGACTTTTGTAATTGCGACCCGTCATTTTACGTACACGGGTGTCAATCATCCTAATTCTCTTCGCATTTTAAGCAAGTTCGACAGGGTAAGCTTCTTACCAGGAACGACTACTTCTAATATATATATATATATATATATATATATATATATATATATATATATATATATTAATTGTTAATTAATTAGATTTTGGTCATAATTAAATCAGATTAGTACACAGTTTTTCAAAAAAGGTTTCAATACAGTTGTGATATTGTAGAACTTTTGAATATTTTTCATTTGGAAACTAGTTATGAAATATATACGCTCTCACACCCTGATTGAGTGCTCTGGAAAAAATGGTAGACTTTGAAAAAACAGTAGCTACTCTAGCATCTACGCATCGCTAAATTCAGTAATGAATTAGAGCACTCTAACTACTGCCATATGATACATCATATGCTAAAAGTCTGCCTCCATCTATCGAGCGCCCATAGCTCAGAAGTAGAATCGCCTATTTCTGCCAATTTGGTCTGATTTCAATCCTGGGTAAAAGCAATCGGATGTCTAACCGTACTGATGAGCTGTGATACAGCGAAACAGATCTGTCTGCGGATGACTATATATATAGTATATTTAGTAATTATTTAGTATATTTACTTATCTGCAGTGCTGAATATTCGAGAAATGATGTGTGAAAAAAAAATACCGTAGGACTTATATTTTTATAACAATTTTTTTAATATTCTTACCGGTATATATAAATGAATATAAAAGGTGACCCCAAAAAACGGGAATTTTTAAGGGTGTATTGACAGACATGAACAAGTGGTAGCACTGCGAAACAGTGGCCTCACGAAGTAAACACTCATTTATTTCAGTAACCATGTATCAGTGGAACGGGCAACAATGACGATGAATTTCTAAGCAAGTTATGGATGTCAGATGAGGCCCATTTTTATCTCCCAGGTTGCGTGAATAAGCAGAACTACCGTTACTGGGCAGACATAAATTCTAATGAAGTTCATGAGCACCCTTTACACGCTAGTACGATGACAGTATGATGTGCTGTTTCATTACTTGGGTTCATCTGACGTTATTTTTTTTTAAATGAACAGTGGATCTCAGTCACTATCACTGTCATTGCGAAGTTCAAGAATGCATTCCTACAGGACGACGCCATCTACAGGACGTAATTTTTAAAAAATAAAAATTCCATCATTATTTCTTAAATGGCATGGTTTAAGGTTTCAATTACTTTGTATAAAATATTTTTCCATCAATATTTTATTGGATTATTAAAAGGTTCCCGTTTTTTTGGGCTACCCTGTATTGTTATATTATTAAATCTACTTAAATATGAATATCCAGTAAAAATAACGTTGGAACAAATTATATATATAGTAATGCATCTCTTGATGACGAAGTTGTCATCAGGATTTCCAAAGCACAGGGTGCTTTTGCAAAATTTCTCATCGCCTATGGAATGAAAGGGGCATATCAATTAAGACAAAGGCAAGGTGCGTACAGAGTTGTTGTTCTTTTTTTTTTTTTTAATAATTTCACCCCGAGCAAGGCAGAAACGCCACTGATGTGCAGGGGGTTACATAAATGTAAAAAGATAAATTAGAAAAGAGTGAGGAGTACAGGCTAGTTAGAAAGGAACAATAGAAAGCTGAGAAAGCAGGTGCGATGACAGATACATAGGCGGAGAGAAAGGGAAGGTTATACAGGGGAGGGGAGAGAGCTAGAGGCCAGTGGTTAGTAGATGAGTATTAACTTTGCATTTAAATTTCTGGAGGTTGTAGCCGTCAGGAAAGCAAGAATACGGGAGTGAGTTCCACAGGCGGGAAGTGCGAGAGAGGAAGCTGCAGGAGTAGAATTGTCGTCTGCATTTGGCTAACCTGACTGTGAATGGGTGGGACCCAGTTGCCAGTCTGGTTGCACAGGTAAACACCTGTTGAGGAGGCATCAGTGACTTAAGCTCCTCCGAGCAGAAGCCATGAAAGTATTTATAGAAGAGACAGAGGGAGACCACATTTCGACGATGGGAAAGTGGCTGCAGTCGAGTCTCCAGATCAGTATCTATCCCATTACAGACTCTCCTTTGCAGCTTGTCAAGAACACTGACTCCAAACCTTACTTTATGGATCTGAGTCCTGAACGCTATACAGAGTACACATTGAAAAACTTGATGTCCTTCACAAGCACCGATTCTGTACAATTTGCGGTTACGCTGTCAAAGATCATATTTCCAACACTTTTCACAAAAACTGTCATTGGCGGAATTGAACCCTTTTGGTTCATAGTTAAAATGGGTTGGCCATACTGTGTGAATGGAAAATAATTTTCTTCTTCTATTTGCCCTGTCCTTTCAGGACGTAGGCGATCATGGCTTTCTACGTCTCCCTATCCCTGGTGGCTCTTAGCACGGTTTCTCCTATTACACCACGAAACCCCCATTCTGTCTTCCACCTGCTCAGGTCCTTCAAATATGTTATCCGTTGCTTTCCTCTGTCTCTCTTTCCCTCTATATGGCCTGTTGGTGTCAGGTTTTCCAAACCCTCCTTCCTCATTGCATATTCCAGGAACTTCAATTGTCTTTTCCTGATGTTCATTATTAATTTTCTTTTCGTTGCCATTCTTTCCAACACCTTAACTTTGCTCACATGCTCGGTCCACGATATCCGCAGCATCCTTCTGCAGAACCACATTTCTGCTGCTTAAAGTTTTTCCTTCATTTTCGATGATATTGTACAACATTCACTAAAGTAAAAAATTCTGATGTACAGCCGATTGCTTGATCGGACTAGAAACACTGGAAAGCCTGTGCTTTGTTACAAATACAAACGTAAGAACAATCTCGGAACAGCTAACATACCAGTTGACTCTTTAGAATTGTCTTCTTTAGATCAAATAGAGTTGAGGTCAACTTGAACAAAATCGTCTTCAACGTCTTGGTGCGCTTTATATGTGAACAAATACTTAATCCATTTTCTCCATCTGTGGCGACATTCAAGTACCCAATACATAACAAACAACAACCTCAACAAGAAAAGTAGAAAGAGAAAAATCATTTGGTACACACCTCCTTTCAACCAAATGATCAACACCAAGCTAGGACAGAAGTTCCTGAGCTTAATTAAAAAAAAAATTACCCAACAAATAACTCCCTCAGCAAAATCTTCAACAAAAATACACTTAAACTTAGATACAGCTGTACAAACAACCTAGAAAAAATCATAACAAACCATAACAAATATATCCTAAACCAACACGTAGATCAAAATAAAACCGGTAATCAAAACACAATCAAACCCAACAACGAATCATGTGTAATTGTAGAAACCCTAGCAACTGCCCACTACAAAATAAATGTAAAACAAACTCAATAATCTATCAATGCAACATGACATCCATCGAAAATCTAACTATAAATAAAGTGTATATCGGATCAACTAAGAATACTTTTAAGCAGCGCTGGTACTTGCACCTAACCTCATTTAAAAACAGCTTATACCGAAACCAAACATCCCTTTCCACAAACTTTTGGAAGCTAAAGGATTCAAAACAGAAACCCAAAGTAAAATGGAAAATCCTAGAAAAAACTAGAACTTGCAACTCACTTAACGACATCTGCCCTTTATGTCTAAGTGAAAAACTACACATTCTTCAGTACCCTAACAGCATTAAACCGTAGAGACGAATTAGCAGTAATATGCAAACATCGCAAATATTTCTCGCTAAAATTTAAGTAAACAAAAAAAACACCCCACCCACGAAACCTCCCAAAGACACAAAAGATACACACAACCAACCCTATAAATAAACAGAAAAAGAAAACAAACCCTATACAATACGAACAAAAAATAGTGCAGCTGCAGCAGAATAGTAGATAAATAAATAAAAATATCGACACGATAAAAAAAAAAAAAGCACACACCCCAATACAAAATAACAAAAATTAAAGTAAGAAAAAACCAACCCCCCAAAAAACAATACCTACCAACCCCTAAACCAAATAACAACACGCAAGGCGCCAGCAGCCTAAACCCACACAAGATAAATAGATAAACCTACCCTGAACTCAGCCACAAACAAACACTTAACCCTAAGACCTTAAAAATGTCAAAAGAACTCAAAATACAGACCAAACCCTCTAACACCTAAAAAAAAAATCAAATCTAACACAAATAAACGGGCTTTTCAACTAGATAATTCTCATTTAAAAAAAAAACACCTGAAAATTTTTGTGTATTGATACTATGAATTTATAAAACATTGTAACAACCATTACAGCATAACGCTATACATTTGTATCGAGCACTCTTTATAAAAGTAAATGCATGAACAAAATGTTAAAAAAACATACGAGTTCAACGATATATATATATATATATATATATATATATATATATATATATATATATACTACTGGTCATAATTATTAGGCCACCCAAATCTTTTAAAGAAAATGATGTATTTAAACTATATTTTAGTATTGATTGCCAAGTGGAGAATTCAAAATGAATATAATGGTTCTTTGTTAATATGACACAATAACATATGCATCAAATGAACTGTTTGGGTGTCCAGTTCTTGTGCTCTCTTCCTCATGCTAGTCACTTCTTCTTATTGGCTGGCCGAAGCAAAGGCTCCCTAGCTGCCTTGTAAAATTTTGCAAAGTAATAATAACAAAAGAATCATTCTATTTTAAGTTAGAATTATCCACTTGGCAATAAATATTTAAAATAGTATGAAATACATCATTTTTTTTTAAATTGGGGTTAATAATTATGCCCGGTAGTATATATATATATATATATATATATATATATATATATATATATATATATACTTTCGTCAGTCAGTTAAGTGCCATACGTGATACACGCATGACAATTGACTGATTTATTAGATACTTTTTATATATGTTTTTTCTTCTATGCGCCTTGTCCGTTCTGGAAGTAGGCGATCATGGCCTTCCACGTCTTTCTCTCCCTGGTGGCTCTTAGCACGCTTTCTCTATGCAACTCCTGTTCTGTTATACACCTGCTCAGGCTCTTTAAATATGTAATCCGCTGCTTTCCACTGTTTCATTTTTCTTCTATCTGGCCTGTTAGTATCAGGTTTTCCAAGCCCTCCTTCCTCATTGTATGTCCCAGAAATTTTAGTTGTCTCTTCCTGATTCTCAATACTAATTTCCTTTTCCTTGCCCTTCTTTCCAACACTTCATCATTGCTCACATATTCGGTCAGTGATATCCGCAGCATCCTTCTGTAGAACCATATTTAAGCTGCTTCATGTTTTTCCTTCATCTTTAATGATACTGTCCAAACGTTCACTGCCATATTGAAGAACTGACATCAGATAGCACTCTAGTTATCTTTTTTTACTGATATACAAATGCAGCTTTTGAATAGAATGATAAATAAAGTCTAATATTCCCGTTAGGATTGGGAATT